>OZ024755.1:24737652-24787652 GCA_964016885.1 Eledone cirrhosa
TATATATATAAATAAATATATATATATATATATACATGTTATATACATATATATAAATGCATATACACACATATATATATATATATAAATATATATATATATATATATATATATATAGTGACGAAACATAAGTCAATTGCATGAACTCATAATCCTTTATTTACTGCTATATATATTTCGATGATAGCCATTGAATGGCTATGACCTCATCAGGCAGTTCTTAGATATGCCAGCTCTGTGTGATGGTATCAGAGCCTTGGGAGGACATATATGTGTAGGTTCCTATTAACAGCAAAATATAAAAAAATATATATCAGTATATTATATATATATATATATATACTGATATATATTTTTTATATTTTGCTGTTAATAGGAACTTACAGGTCCTATTTATATATATATATATACTGATATATATTTTTTATATTTTGCTATTAATAGGAACCTGTAGGTTCCTATTAACAACAAAATATAAAAAATATATATCAGTATATATATATATATATATATATATATATATATATATATACTGATATATATTTTTTATATTTAGCTGTTAATAGAAACCTACACACCTGTTGAATTTAACTTCAAATTATTATAAACTCCCAGTCAGTTAGTTACCAACAGGATGGTTCTTCTGTTGTTGGATGTGATCAAAGCTCTTCGTCACACATTCTGTGACCTCCTCAGTAACTACCTTTGTTACTATTTTGTGTCTCTTCTTTGTTGTCCCGCACCATCTTGTTTGTCTGTGTGTGTGTATATATATATATATATATATAAGTACGTTAATCCGGGTTGAATCGGAGGTAACCACAGTAAGTAAGGTACTCAATACATTGCAGAGTATAACAGTTTTAATATAGATGAGATTCTACAGGACTAGAACTGTTTCATTCTTTAGAAATCATCAGGAAAATAACAGGTCCATATATATATATATATATATATATATATATGGACCTGTTATTTTTATCTAAAGACATTTTTTTTCTATTCCAACCCACCCGTCCCCTCAATCTATCTTATTTCTCATTCTTTTTTTCTGATGAAGGACTAGCGTCCGAAACGTTAAGACCCTCTTCCTGCTATATCAAGTGTTAACCTAATATATCCCTCCCATATACTGTACCGATTGTGTTGTTATTTCTGTTTACCTTTTACACACACACACACATATATATATATACACACACACACACACACATATATATATATACACACACACACACACACATATATATATACACACACACACACACACATATATATATACACACACACACACACACACACATATATATATATACACACACACACACACACACATATATATATACACACATATATATGTATATATACACACACACATATATATATATATATATATATATATATATATATATATATATATATATATACAACAGGATTGGCTGAAATGTTAAAATGTCAGATTGAATGCTTTGCGCTATTCGTTACGGTTCTCTACTCTCTGAGTTCAAACCCCGCCAAGATCAAATTTACCTTTCTTCCTTTCCAGTTCGATAAAAATCGCACCTGTCTAGTTCTGGGGTCGATTCTTGCTCCCCCTCCCCCGCCCCTCTCTCTCTCTCTCTCTCTCTCTCTCTCACACTCACTCTTTATTCTTCTCCGGAAGAAATCTGCCGTAATCAGAGCTGAAAGAGGGTGGACTCCGCCAGGCTTAAATCACTACGGCGCCCCTACAGTTCCACCATGAACTCCGGGGCCATGCCATAGCATGCCACACACACACACATATATATATATATACACACATATACACATACATATGTATACATATATATTTATATATATATGCACACACACATATATTATATATATATATATATATAAAGAGGGTGTGGTTAGATACCAGTTGGACCATAACGCACCAGACTACTCAATACTTAGGGTAGCAGAGTGGGTAATAGGAAAAGAGTCAGGACCCCGACGGCTGAGCTCTGGTGGCTTAGTTCGGATCTAGCTGTCGAAACGACCGGAGCTCAGCCGTCGGGGTCCTGACTCTTTTCCTATATATATATATATATATATAATACCTACATATTTGCTTACAGTGTTCCTTACTATTAATTTTTAAAATGAAAGTTTGATACATAGGAAAGGAAAGAACCCATTCGTCAGATCGAACCAAAGAATCGATATTTCTGTTGGTCTTCCCATTGCTGATTCTATCCGCTTGCCACATCTCCTGGCTGAAGGATCGAACGTTAACTAAAAGTATTTTGATCAAGGCCATAACGTGCAGCTAGTTCAAGGAACTGAACGAACACCCTAACACCTAAGTCGCACCCCTAAAGGCAGCTTATGTTTTGAAATATGCGAGGATTGTCTTGTTTCGTTGAATTTTTTTCCGACTCGTCACATTCAGACCATTAACTAAATAACTATGAGCAGAATAAATAATAATGGTTTCTGTTTCAGGTACAAGGCCAGAAATTTTGGAGAAGGAGATGGTCGATTAAATCGACCCCGGTGTCTGAATGGTACTTTATTTTTTCGACCCCGCAAGGATGAGATGCTAAGTTAACCACGGCGGGATTTGAACTCAGATCGTAAGGGGACGGAACTACATGTCACATAAGTTGATTAAATAATCATTTCTACCATAGGCACAAGGGCAGCAATTTAGGGAGAGGAAAGTCAATTTAATCGGCCCCAGTGTGTGAGTGGTACATTATTTTATCGCCCCCGTAAGGGTGATGCAAGCCCTCGGCAGGATTTGAACTCAGATCGTAAGGGTACGGAATTATATGTCACATAAATAGAATAAATAATCATTTCTACTATAGGCACAAGGCTAGCAATTGGGGGAGAGGGGAAAGTCGATTAAATCGACTCCAGTGTCTGAGTAGTACTTTATTTTATCGACCCTTTGCGGGATTTGAACTCAGATCGTAAAGGGACGGAACTACTTGTCACAGAAGTAAAATAATTAATAACTTACCTATACTGGCGTGTATGCTCCGTACTGTATTACCAAATGTCTCCTTCTGTAGTAGACCATCCCTATATCGTTCGTATAATTCCATCATATAACGGGGTGGCCTCGTCACTTCTTCACTATTTCTTAAATAATCACTGTTTTTGTCATACTTCACCGCAAACGATGACGATGACGATGAAGACGATGACGACGACGACGACGACGACGATGATGATGATGATGATGATGATGATGATGACAATGGCAACGTCAATGATGACAAAGGTGGGCCCATGTATCGATGTCTGGGACTCAGTAAGATCTTCATCGATTCTTTCAACATAGCAGTGTGGAGGTCGGCTCGATGGGCATAGAAGTTGTGCTCCGAGGGAAAATCTTCGTCGTCTTCCACGCTATTATTATTGCTGTTGTTGTTTTGCTGGTCATTAAATTGGTCATCGCTATTATTGTTATCGCTATTATCGTGGTCATTGTCATTGTTGTTGTTGTTGTTGTGATGATGTTGATGTTGATGATGCTGATGTTGATGTTGTTGATGCTGATGTTGATGTTGTTGATGCTGATGTTGGTGTTGGTGAGGGTGATGCTGGTGGTGGATCCGACATAACGCACCTTTAATTAATAACGACCAGCTTGTCAGTAAGATCAAAGCAACGAAAGGAGTCCACAGGTGTGATTTTAGGGCTTTCATCCTTGCAGTATAAATGTCCTTCTGGTAGACAGAGAAATCCGAGAGAATGGACGTACGCGCGTTTACGCGTGTGTGTTTATGTCCATATAAGATTATATATATATTGCGTGTGTGTTTTTGTAGTTATGTATGAACCTGTCTGTAGATTCTTGCGTGTTTACATGTATTACATGTATAAATATATATACAGGCGTGTTTATATATTAATAATATTTATGCATGATTATATATATATATATATATATATATATGTGTGTGTGTGTGTGTGTCTATGCATGTGTGTGTGCGTGTATCTGTATGTGTGTGTGTGTTTACTAGATATATATAAATGTGTATATATGTGCGCGAGTATGTATGAATAAATTTATATACTTGCTTGTTTACTAGTTATGTATGAATATCCTCGCATGTTTACATATGTATATGAAAAGATCTATGGTATATATAGATAGTTATATATATATATATATAGAGAGAGAGAGTTATATGTTGCACAAGTATGAAGAAATGAAATCTTTCACGGAACCCATAAGGAACGGGTAGTTAGCGTGGCTTGTTGCAACGTCGAGTGAATGGTAAATGAATCTTCTGCTCCTGGGCAGAACATATATATATATATATATATATATATATATATATATATATATGAAGGGAGCGCAAGAGAGACTGAGATAGATATATATAGTCCGATACACGCGCTTGCACCCGCTAAAAGCACAGACTCATACTGAATGGAGAGAGTCAAGACGAACCTTGAATGTGCTAGCGGCGGCGGTGGTGCTGGTGCTGGTGCTGGTGCTGGTGATGGTGGTGGACAGTGAGAGTTGGATAGCGGTGATGGACAGTGGTGATGGCAATGGTGGGGAAGTAATAGTGGCGGTGTGTGTGTGTGACGGTAGGAGGGGAGGGGTATAGTGATGGTAGTGGCGAGTATTGGTGGAATTAGTGTGTGTGTGTGTGTATTATTGTTATCGGTGGTGGTGGTGGAACTAGTGTGTGTGTGTTTTGTTGTTATTGGTGGTGGTGGTGGTGGTGGTGATGATGGACAGTGTTGATGGGCGTGGTGGGGGAGTAATAGTGGCGGAGGGAGGGGGTTAGTGATGGTAGTGCGAGTAGTGGTGGTGGAACTAGTGTGTGTGTTTTGTTGTTATTGGTGGTGGTAGTGACGATGGTGGTGGTGGTGGAGTAGTGGTGGTGGTGACGATAGTGGTGGTGGTGGTGGTTGTGGTGACGGTGGTGGTGGTGGTGGTGGTGGAGTAATGGTGGTGGTAATGACGACGGCGACGACGGTTGTAGAAGTGAAGGGTGTTTGAGGAGAAAAACAAAGAAGAAATAGTAAGAGAGAGGGAGAGACAGAGAATGGGATAGAAAGAGAGGTAAGAGGATAGACAGTGGGGGGGGGGGTAAATAAAGAGGATAGGGAAGAAAGGGGAGACAAAAAAGAAAGGAGGATAGAGAGAAGGGGGGGATTAGAAGTGGAGAAAACATAGAGGTTGAAAGATAGAGAGTGAAAGATTGAGAGAAGGAAAGGGAGAGAGGGGGGAAGATAAGGAGAGATAGAGAGAACGGGGAAGATAGAGAGAGAAGGGATAGAGATAGGAGGAAGGATAAAGAGAAGAGATAGAGAGAGAAGAGATAGAGAAAGAGAAGATAGAGAGAGATAGAGAAGATAGATAGATAGAGAGAGAAAAGATAGAGAGAGGAGGAAAAATAAGGTGGCAAAGATAGAGAAGAGAGAGAGAGTGGGAAAGAAAGAGAGGGAGAGAGAGAAGGAGATAGAGAGAGTGAGGAAGGGGGGGGGGGGGGGGTAATAAAGAAAAAAAGAATGAAAGGGGAATAAAGGAGGGAGGGGTGTAAACTTTTTAAAGCTTGATGCCGCTGTTGTAATATTAGTTGTAGTAGTAGTGATAGTGTAGTAGTAGTGGTGGTAGTAGTGGTAGTATAGTAGTAGTGGTGGTAGTAGTAGTAATAGTGGTGGTGGTGGTAGTGTAGTAGTAGTAGTAGTAGTAGTATTGGTGGTGGTGGTGGTGGTGGTGGTGGTGGTAGTAGTGGTGGTGGTAGTGGTGGTGGTAGTGTGGTAGTGTAATAGTAGTGATGGTGGTGGTAGTGTAGTAGTAGTAGTAGTAGTAGTAGTAGTAGTAGTGGTTGTGGTGGTAGTAGTAGAAGTGGTAGTGGTGGTGGTAGTGTGGTAGTGAAATAGTAGTGATGGTAGTAGTAGTAGTAGTGTGAAAGGTGCGTGGTTTAGTCCTTACCGTAATCATTCGATTCACGATGGTAGTGAGTTCGATTTCAGAACTGGGTGATACGTTTTGTCCACCGTGTCCTTAAGCAAGACACTTTATTTCACGTTGCTCCAGTCCACTGTAGCCTTGAGCAAGACACTTTATTTCATATTGCTCCAGTCCACTGTAGCCTTGAGCAAGACACTTTATTTCACGTTGCTCCAGTCCACTGTAGCCTTGAGCAAGACACTTTATTTCACGTTGCTCCAGTCCACTGTAGCCTTGAGCAAGACACTTTATTTCACGTTGCTCCAGTCCACTGTAGCCTTAAGCAAGACGCTTTATGTCATGTTGGTCCAGTCCACTGTGTCCTTAAGCAAGACACTTTATTTCATGTTGCTCCAGTCCACTGTAGCCTTGAGCAAGACACTTTATTTCATGTTGCTCCAGTCCACTGTGTCCTTAAGCAAGACACTTTATTTCATGTTGGTCCAGTCCACTGTGTCCTTAAGCAAGACACTTTATTTCATGTTGCTCCAGTCCACTGTGTCCTTAAGCAAGACACTTTATTTCACGTTGCTCCAGTCCACTGTGTCCTTAAGCAAGACACTTTATTTCACGTTGCTCCAGTCCACTGTGTCCTTAAGCAAGACACTTTATTTCACGTTGCTCCAGTCCACTGTAGCCTTGAGCAAGACACTTTATTTCACGTTGCTCCAGTCCACTATAGCCTTGAGCAAGACACTTTATTTCATGTTGCTCCAGTCCACTGTGTCCTTAAGCAAGACACTTTATTTCACGTTGCTCCAGTCCACTGTGTCCTTGAGCAAGACACTTTATTTCACGTTGCTCCAGTCCACTGTGTCCTTAAGGTAAGCACTTTATTTCACGTTGCTCCAGTCCACTGTGTCCTTAAGGTAAGCACTTTATTTCACGTTGCTCCAGTCCACTGTGTCCTTGAGTCAGGCACTTTATTTCACGTTGCTCCAGTCCACTGTGTCCTTAAGCAAGACACTTTATTTCATGTTGCTCCAGTCCACTGTGTCCTTAAGCAAGACACTTTATTTCATGATGCTCCAGTCGGCTGTGTCCTTAAGGTAAGCACTTTATTTCACGTTGCTCCAGTCCACTGTGTCCTTAAGCAAGACACTTTATTTCACGTTGCTCCAGTCCACTGTGTCCTTGAGTAAGACACTTTATTTCACGTTGCTCCAGTCCACTGTCCTTCAGCAAGACACTTTATTTCACGTTGCCCCAGTCCCCTGTGTCCTTAAGCAAAGCATTTTATTTCACGTTGCTCCAGTCCACTGTGTCCTTCAGCAAGACACTTTATTTCACGTTGCTCCATTCCCCTGTGTCCTTAAGCAAGACACCTTATTTCACGTTGCTCCAGTCCACTATGTCCTTGAGCAAGACACTTTATTTCACATTACTCCAGTTCACTCAGCTGGAAAAATTAGTTTTACCTGTAATTCAAAGGACCAGTCAACCTTGTCAAACGTAACTTTGGGATGCTTGACCACTTGCACACGAATTTCACGAGCAGGCTGTTCCGTTGATCGAATCAACTGGAACACTCATCCTCGTAACTGACGGAGTTCCAAAATGTATACACACATACATACGACCATTCTTTTAGGCACGAGAGAGGGGAAAGTCGATTAAATCGATCCCAGTGCATTACTGGTACTTTATTTTATCGACTCTGTAAGGATGAAAAGCAAATCTAACCTCGGCGGAATTTGAACTCAGAACGTAAAGGGTCGAACTCTGTGCTGCCAAGCATGTTGCTCGACGCTCTACCGATACTATCGCTCCCTTATATTGATAATGATTGTTTCTATTTTTGTTACAAGGCCAGCAATTATCCTAGTGCATTACTGGTACTTTATTTTATCGACCCAGTAAGGATGAAAGGCAAAGCTAATCTCGGCGGGATCTGAACTCATACCGTAAAGGGATGTAACTCTATGCTGCAAAGCATGGCGTCCGACCCTCTGCCGATACTGTCAATCTACCGCCCTTATATTGATAATAATGATTTATTCATTTCCTCCTAGCAAAAGTCAATAGATAATTCGATGGATATCAATTATCGATCTTGACAATTGCTCTCTTTTTGTCGGACCGCTAATTCATAGTAAATGTAGAGAGAGAGAGAGAGAGAGATACAGTAGTAATAAGTAAAACAAACTCCAAGGTGTTAATATGCATAAGGTAAGTATATACGTTCAACAATCTGGCAGGAAGGTATACGTTGCTGACAATAGCTAATAAGCTTGAAACTAGTACAGCGTTCCTTTGTCAGTGTTGAACAAACGAGCAACGATGGTTGCTGGACACTACGGCTTAATACGGGATGTTTGTTTACAAACACACCGAGCATTATAATAAATGTTCGGTGCATCCATACGTACATATATATATATATGTGTGCATGTATGTATATATATATATATATACATACTACTGTACGTCTGTATACATATATGTATGTACGTGTACATACTTATATTTAAGTAACAGCCGTACTAAGAGTGGGAAATGAAATTTCGTTTCATTTTTTCCGTTTATATATATATATATATATATGTATATATATATATATATATATATATATATATATATATATATATATATATATATATTTCTCTGTTCATTTATTCAACTATATATATATATATATATATATATATATATATATATATATATATATATATATATATATATATATATATATATTTCTCTGTTCATTTATTCAACTATATATATATATATATACTTTTCAAGATGGCCGACTGAATATACACGTAAGTTTTTATTTTCCCCAATTTCTTTTCGTTTTCCCCGTTCCTTCCTTTCATCATTCTTTACTTTCTATTTATCTTTTATTTTTAACTCTATTTTCTGATGAAGAACTAATATCCGAAACGTTAAGCCACTCTTCCTGCTATTTCAAGCGTTAAACTAATATGTTTCTTCCATGTACTGTACTGTAATTTTTTTTTTGTTATTTCTGCTTACCTTTTCACACACACACACACACATACGTACTCACAAACACACACGTACATATACGTACACATACGTACACATACGTACACAAACACACACACGAACAAGTACACACACACACACACGTACACACACATACGTACACACACATACGTACACACACACACACACACACACTTTTAGGCATCGCTCTTTATGTATGTCGTTTATTCTTTTAATGGTTTCCGTCATTAGACTGCGGCCATGCTGTGACACTACCATCATTTATTTGATCATATCGATCTCTTTTTGTCAAAACGCTAAGTTAAGGAAGATAAACTCAGACGCTGACGCATACATACATAGGTACATACATACAAGTATACATAGGTACATACATACATAGGTGCATACATACATGCACATACATACATAGAATCATACATACATAGTGGCTGCCAACTCGTTTTCGAGTACGGCCACTACTTTATATCCATGTAGGAGAACCCCTACTGATGCGCTGAACGAGTGTGACTTTTTAGTCCAGCCAGCGACTTGAAAACTCTGGTACAAACATTTCACTTGTGACAATTACTGACACATAGTGCTGGGCCCATTATACCCTGTGATGACAAGTGCAGAGAGATCTCCAGATATAAAGCAATGCCTGTGCCGTGAAGCTTTTATAGTGAGCAAAGGCACTGCACAAAGCCAGTCCCACTCTCTTAACCAAGATGATATTTACCAAAAAGAAGAATAAGTCAACATCATTGGATACCATCAGGGTTGGAGGTGTTATATCAGAGTGTGCCTTCTCCTAGAATTCTGCCTTAACAAAGGCTAAGGGGTCATCTCTCCCGGTGATTTTGGATGGCCATTGTCTCTTAAGGGCTCCTTTGCCCTTTGACAGGTTTTGTTTTTAGTCCTGCAGAATGTCCAAAGTCATCATCCTCAGCAAGAAACCTTGGTGGGGAATACATACATACATACATACATACACACATGTACATACATACATATAGATACATACGTACATACAAGCGTACATACATACATACGTACATACGTACGTAGATGCATACATACATATATACACATACGTACATACATATATAGACACATACGTACATACATACATACGTACATACATACGTATATACACATACGTACATAGATATATATAGACACATACGTACGTACATACATACATACACACATACATAGATGCATACATAAACATACATACATACATACATACATACATACATACATACATACATACATACATACATACAGATATGTTAGAACTCGCATACTTCTCAGTGTTACTGGGAACTTTTACATCAATGGTGATGTGGATAGGCTATACTTCTCACGCAAGGAAGGTGGCCGGGGTCTAAAATCAATATTAACAACATATGAGACCCGGATAGTAACACTGAAGCAACACCTTCAACAGAGGAAAAAGGTTGGCAACCATCTTGCACAGGTTTATGAGCATGAAAAAAAAATATCATTAGAATAGTGACTGATCTGGAGGAGAGATATGGAATAAAGCCTGATATAAATCTCTCACCCAGAGAAATCGGAAGATCCTATTCAATGTTCAAACAAGATAAAAAAATTGACCAATTTACAGAAAAAGTTGTGTATGGATACTTGAGACGTAAAACACAGACCATAGAGGGGATAAACCACTCAAAAAGCCTGGCATGGAGTTCCGACAAGTTTATGACATCACACCTTGAGGGATATCTCTATGCAATACAGGAACAAGAACTCCCTACCAAATATCTTCTGCACAAAGAGGAGGGCCATCAGCTGACAATAAATGTAGGCTATGTAAAACAAAGATCGAGGATGTAAGCCACATTGTTGCCAGCTGCGAAAGAATGTCATCTCGCTACTACCTCCCCATGAGACACGATGGGAGAGCTAGAACCATCTGGAACGCACTTCGGAAAACAAAATTAACAACAAACGAGGAAGAATATATTGAGACAGATGACACTAAGGAATACTGGTGGAACCTGAAAATAAAAACTGCCACCAAATTAAAGCACAACCAGCCTGATATTGTTATTTGGGACCACGCATTGAAAACGTCATACCCATCATTATTGGAGCTACGGGTTATATACCAACCCGCTTGGACCAAAGTATGACTGAACTTGGATTTGCGCAGCTCCCTAATTCATAGTCTACAAATGGCTGCGATAGCTGGCACCTTCAAAATTTGCAAAATATTCATGCGATTCAAGGGATGACAATTTATTTTCTTTTACAACCTTGCCACCAGGAAGGTGGCCGGTAAAAAAAAAATACTCGAAATTAAGAGAAAGAGATAACATACATACATGCGTACATACATATATATAGACACATACGTACATACATACATATGTACGTACATACATACATACACACATACATAGATGCATACATAAACACACATACATACTTACATACATACATATGTACATACATATATATATCCACAGAGTTTGTACAGTTTCCCTTCTACTGAAATCCACAGACACGGATTGGTGAAGTGGTGGCTATAGTGGGAGACATTAGCATAAAATGCTGCACAGCGGGGCTGCACCCTAAACCACGTGGCTGCACCCTAAACCACGTGGCTGCCAATCAAATTCTTTAACAACATAACAATTGGTCTATTTTACTAACCCAACTCCCACTTTCCACGCCCCCCCCCCCACACACATACTCACACACGCACACTCACACACACACACACAGACACACACAAACACACACTGACACACACACCCACACAGACACGCACACACAGCAACACCGACACGTGCAGACGCACATGCCACACACACAGGCACATGAACACACACCGACACGCACACACAGACACACACATCGACACAAACACACGCAATGATACACGCACACACACGTACAGACACACACCGACACACGTACAGACATACACACGTAGACACACACCGACACACACACACACACGTACAGACACACACCGACACACATACACACCCACACACACCGACACACAAAAACACACACGTACAGACACACACCGACACACACAAACACACACACACACGTACAGACACACACCGACACACACAAACCCACAGGTACAGACACACACCGACACACACAAAGACACACACTGACACACACACGTACAGACACACACACACGCACAGACACACACACCGACACACACAGACGCACACACACACACCAACACACAGACGCACACACACCGACACACACAGACGCACACACACACACACAGACACAAACCGACACATACATATATACACACCAGTTCACACAATAACAACTAACACATCTTACAACCTCACATATCAATTCTTATCTTCCTTTCTTCCCCCTCTCTCTATCTATTATACAATCTCTCACACTTCATCTCTTTTCTCTCCTTCATCATTTGCCTCCTTCCTCTTTCGTCACATAAACCTCTCCCACTTTTCATATCCCCCTCTCTCACACACACACATAAACCTCTCCCACTTTTCATATCCCCCCCCCTCTCACACACACACATAAACCCCTCCCACTTTTCATATCATTCTCTCTCTCACACATACACACACGCATATAAACCACTCCCACTTTTCATATCCCCCTCTCTCTCTCACACACACACACACACATAAACCCCTCCCACTTTTCATATCATTCTCTCTCTCTCACACACACATAAACCCCTCCCACTTTTCATATCTAATCACTACCTCCCCCATCCCTCCCATACACACACAAACCCCTCCCACTTTCATATCTAATCACTAACTACCCCCCTCTCTCTCACACACACATAAACTCTTCCCACTTTTCATATCTAATCACTAACTCCCTATCTCATCTGCCTGTCAGTCTCTCTCTTTCTCCCACATAAACCCCTCCCACTTTTCATATCTTATCTCTACCCCCCCCCCCCCCTCACACAAATCGCTCCCACTTTTCATATCTAATCACTAACTCCTCCTCTCTTGCCCACACATAAACCCTATTCCCCCCCCCACTTCATCATTCGTCACATAAACCTCTCCCACTTTTCATATCCCCGCCCACCTCTCTCTCCCTCTCACATACATACATAAGGATTGCAGTGTCTTCACAGACGATTGTCGTCTCTTATTGATTCTTCATTGTCACCCCATCCGTGTCCATGACTTCGTAGACCAGTTGTAGATCTGCATGGTTTACGACACAAGTGACAGCAGAGAGTTATTCTTTCCACAGGACTGGTGGTGTCACCATAAATACATACTAAGTTCAAATCCCGCCGCGGTTAACTTTGCCTTTCATCCTTACGGGGTCGATAAAATAAAGTACCAGTAATTCACTGGCATAATTGCAGGCCTTGTGCCAAAAGTAGAAACAAATTATATTATATATATATATATATATAGACCCCGTAAGGATAAAAGGCAAAGTTAACCACGGCGGGATTTGAACTCAGATCATATATATATATAATATAAATATATAACCAAAAGTTTATATGGTTCGTTGATTATTCAACGAATTCAGTTTTATAATATATTAGAAGCACTTGACAGTATTTATCTATAATATTATTCAAAATATTAATAAATGAGAAATATTATCATAACCAATTCCTGTAGGAATTGAAGATTCAAGATGGTATGTCGTATATCCGAGCTCTTATATATTTTATCTGATGAAAACGTACTGAAACACCATTGTACCTTTGAAATATGTATAATAAAATATATACTTTGGTTATGAAAATATTTCTCATTTATTAATATTTTGAATAATATTATATATATATATATATATATATATATATATATAACGAATGAAATGTGGTAAGGAACCAGATGGACCATAACGCACTAAAGTACTCAATACTTAGGGTAGTGGAGTGGGTAATAGGAACGAGTAGGACCCCGACGGCTGAGCTCGAACCGTTTCGACGGCTAATTCTGGACTAGAACTAGCCGTCGAAACGGTTTGAGCTCAGCCGTCGGGGTCCTACTCGTTCCTCTCTCTCTCTCTCTCTATATATATATATATATATATATAAGAGAGAGAGAGAGAGAGAGAGAGAGAATTCACAAGAATCAAAGCTATGTTTAAAGCATTTATTCACTTACAATTGTTTCATCCAAACCCAGGCTTGGAGTCTTCGGACCATTTTTCAATGTTTGTACACATAATTGACCTCCTTTCCAACGCAAGAGACATACAGATATATATATATATATTGATGTACAGTGGAGTGACATATTACATTGAGCTATTTATCTTACTGGTAATAAGGTAGTAATAAATTACTGACCTTCACTGCTTAGGGTTTAAAATATACATAACTATAAAAATTTTTAATATATACATAACCATAAATAGTATCCTTAATATTATATATATATATATATAGGGCGGGTAAAATTCCCGAGATCCATGGACGAGTTCTCTCCAGCGCTCTCTGTCCCTCATTATCCCTGCCATGTCCTGCGTGTCCAAGAGACCAGTGTCTGTCCTTGGGGCATCAACATATGTTAACCTCGGTCTTCCTCTTCTAATGTGTCCATGCAGGAGCTCCCATAGGAGCACTGAGTGCAGTGTCAACTCTGGATGTCGGTGAGCATGTCCAGCTAACCTCAGTCTCCTCTGTGTCACTTTCGAGCTGACTTTTGGGAGGCTCCCGTACAGCTCTGAAGTCTTCATCCTATATATTTCCCCATTACATTACGTCCGTTATTTTAATTTATATCAGCCTCGCTTTCAATTGTTTTAGCATTTGGTTTGAAATCCATTTCTCATTTCCTCTTCAAATGAACGTCTGTCTTCGTGAAACCTTTGGTAAATGAAATAATTGTCTTATGTTGTTTATTACACACACACACACACTATATATATGTGTGTGTCTGTGTATGAAGGAGCTCCGTATATATTCCACAGGGACTGGAATTAAATTCAATACGTAACTGTTTACCACAGCAGATTTTAATAATCTATTTGTAAATCTTTTAAGAAGAGACTGTATTCTCCGCGCATCTGTCCATAGATAAATGTTGGCAAGGAAATTTCAAATATATTTGTTAATGGTGATTCGGTCGTACCCCGCAGACAGAATGACGAAGGCATTGACACCACGGAGAATGGTGAGCGAGACGCTGCAACATCCACCCAATATCACGGGGCTCCTTCCTCAGGCGGGCTGCTTTCTTTCCGATTTTGTGGAGGAAATCGGCGGAGCAGGGACCAAGGACAACAGGGACCGGTACGAAAAGGAAACAATCAGACAAGCCCTGGTATTTGTTTATCCTCTCCTCGGCATTGTGGGCGACGGTACCCAGGTTTGCGGCCGAAGCAACGAGGGTGGAAGCAGAGAACGTGTCACAACACGTAATGTCCCAGATTAGGGATTTACCTCCCTCGAATGGGAGGAGGGTTATTTCGACGGCGCTTACCATCGTTGGTTCCAGTTGAGACAGGAAACCGGCTATGTCGAAACTCTTCTTGATGATGTTGTTTAGAGCGGCCAGCAATTTGAAGAGAAAGCGAAAATCGTTTAAATCGACCCCAGGCAAAGCTAATCGCGGCACGATTTGAACTGAGAATGTAAATAGACAGAAGAAAGTTCACTAACGATTCTATAATTGTTTCTATTTTAGGCACAAGGCCAGCAATTATCCACTACATTACTGGTACTTTATTTTATCGACCCCGTAAGGATGAAAGGCAAAGTTAACCTCGGCAGGATTTGAACTCAGATCGTAAAGGGACGTAACTATGCTGGAAAACATGCCCAACCCTCTATAATAAAGTATAATTTAAAATAAAAAAATTATCAAGGGAGATAAATGTATTATAAATTATGTTGGTTGCTTCCCTTGACTATGTATTCGTGGGGAAAAACTAGCGATTGTGATGTGGAATAAGCGGGATATATTGACAGTGGTAGAAAAAGAAATCAACAAGCGAAAGAGATAATTTTATATACGATATTGATCATATGAAAAATATACGAACTTATTGTGTAATTTTTTTAATTCTTATGTGTTCTTTGCATAAAACATGAAATGTGCTATCTAAGATGACAGTTATATAATATAAAAGGTCAAGGATAATTTTATGCACGCCAATCATTATTATGACATCTTTATTCATTATTATATTGTACATATTTTATTTTGTTTCGCGTAATTAAAATAAACAAGCAAAGTATTCAATACTTTTTGAAAATTTAAGAATTTTCCGACATTTTTGTTTGGGTGGGGATGCAGCTGTACTCTAACGTACCCCAGCAATACGCTACTGTAGAGAGATGAATGGCAAAGTTGACCTCAGCTGGATAAACTATAGTCAAGCCAACTAATAATGACCGCAACAACAATCACCGAAGCAGTTTTACGTGGAGACATATCAACAAAGTCACCGGTTTACTAGACACAATTACTGGAACAGTTTTACGTTGAAACATATCAACAAAGTCACCGGTTTAATAGGCAGTTAGATGTGTAATGTGTTTGACATAACCAATTAATTAAAGTTTCATTTGTTTTTATATCTAATTAAAGCCAGGAAATGCCACTTCTAGAATACGAAAAAGAAATATTTTTGAACTGCTTTCACGATGATGGTTTACTTATTATGTCTCAGTAAGTTCTTCAAAAGTATTTTTAAACAAAATTAGTTTTATTCGCCGGCACTTTTGGTTCCAAATTAACTGATTTTTCAGACACCAGACCTCAAGTAATGATTATTCGATGTAATTCCCCAGGACAGTACCACCACATTATTAATAACCTTTTCATTAGCAAACCTTTACAACACACTTTAGTTTCTTCAGAAATATAATATATTTTAAATTTATAAATACATCTGAAACATCGATATTCCGTTTTCATTATTATTACATCCGTCTCCGAGACGAGGGTAATAATAATAATATATTTTTTCAAGTGTAGTTAGTTGATAGTTTTATTTTGAATTTGAGATTTATATTTTTCCTATTAACCGTCGTAAATTACTCGTTGTTTTCTGTTCCCCACACACACATGAGAACCCCCATAACATCGTTCACAGGGACCTGTGTTGTAACAAAACATTAACTAGACTTGGGTCGAATTATCCGTTAGCCTGACTAAAAGGGGTTACATAATAATTCTGGATAAATACCGAGGAGAGTGCCGCCATTTATTCATAACTTTTTTTCGCAAGCAACCATTCAGGACACATATTTGTTTATTCCTTAACATCATATTATGAAGATGTAAACACTCTCTACATCTTTACATAAATTAGAGTCTTTCATCTTTCCATAGTTTATAAAATAATGTACCAAATGGTTGTCCCTGTGTGTAAATTAGAGACCATTATTATACCTCGCATCCTGTTATTGTTATTTCAGGGGTCTTGGCATTGAGAGAATACTGATAAACCTGATCAAAATCTACTGTGACCCTGGGAATTTAGTGCTTGTCTTGAATAATAACAGTGTGGAGGAGGTAAGAGCAAAGCTTTCATTTCTATCTTGCCTTTGTTGTTTTTTTAAAAATAAATTGTTGGACTTGACACTCTCTCTAGTGATGGTGCCACGATAAAATACACCCAGTAAAGTCAGTCATCTGGTAGTGTTGGTTCTATGATAAAATACACTCAGTACCCCTTGTAATGTGGTAGTGCTGGTGCCATGATAACATACACTCAGTACACTCTGTAAAATGGTAGTGCTGGTGTCATGATAAAATACACCCAGTAAAGTCTGTCATGTGGTAGTGCTGGTGTCATGGTTAAATACACCATGTACAATCTGTAATGTGGTAGAACTGGTGCCATGATAAAATACACTCTGTAAATTGGTAGTTCTGATGCCATGATAAAATACACTCTGTAAATTGGTAGTTCTGATGCCATGATAACATACACCCAGTACACTTTGTAATATGGTAGTGTTGGTGCCATGATAAAATACAACCAGTATACTCTGTAAAATGGTAGTGCTGGTGCTGTGATAAGATACACCCAGTACACTCTGGAAAATAGTTAGCATTAGGCAAGTCATCCAGCTATGGAAACCATGCCATATCTGGAATGTATAATGATGATGATGATGCTTTCATCTTTTGATACTGTAATATTTCTGTTTAATTCATATTGCTTTTGTAGGACTATATCTGCGACCGTCTGAAGAGTGATGATGTGAAAGATACACCTAAGATCATAACTAATGAATATAGTGCACCTAACAGGTAAGACAGGTAGAGTTTATTGGTCTGTAAATCTAACTTGATGTAGAGAAAGAGAGAGAGAGAGCTATATATATAAACTCACATGGCTTAGTGGTTAGAGCATTGGCCTTGCAATCGAAAGGTTGTGAGTTCAATTCTCAGACCAGGTGATGTGTTGTTTCCTTGAGCAAGACACTTTATTTTACATTGCTCCAGTTTAATCAACTGTAGAAATGAGATGATAGGACTGGAGTCCCTATCATTCCACTGAAAAGTGGTCGTGGAGGTGCCACGGGAAAAGAAGCACCCAGCACTCATTGTAAATGAGGTTCGTGTTAGGAAGGGCATCCAGCTGTAGAAATCAAGCCAGAATCAGTTGCCGTCCCACCCTTGCAAGCAGGGAAAAGCGGACGTAAAATGATGACGATGATACACACACACCCACATACATATATATATGCAAATGTAACATGTTAGAATTATGTGCTACTCAATAGACATTATCCAGAGCGATAAGATATATGTGTATATATATATATATATAGAGAGAGAGAGAGTAAGAATCATATATCTAGAGAAAACACAGTATATTGTATATATACTAAATACATATTCCTCTCTGTAATATGTATTTAGTATATATACAATATACAGAGAGGAATATGTATTTAGTATATATACAATATACTGTGTCTTCTCTGAATATATGGTTCTCTCTCTCTCTCTCTCTCTCTCTCTCCCTCTCTCTCTCTCTATATATATATATATATATATATATATATGTTGTGTATGTAAAAGGTAAACAAAAATAACAACACAATTGGTACAGTATATGGAAGGAATATATTAGGTTAATGCTTGAAATAGCAGGAAGAGGGTCTGAACATTTCAGACGCTAGTCCTTCATCAGCAGAAAGAATGAGAAATAAGATAGATAGAAGGGACAGGCAGGTTGGAATTGGAACACACATTTTATTAAGACTAAATAGTGAGTCTTGTTACTCTGGAGTTTCACCTGTTTATCACAGGTGAAACTCCACAGACAAGACTCACTATTTAGTTTGACATGTAACCAAAATATTACATATTCTTTTTAAACTGTTAATTTTACCTTTATTTAATTTTTAGGCAGAAAATTTACACTGAAGGTGGTGTGTTGTTTGTGACTTCCCGTATTCTTGTGGTTGATTTTCTCACAGAGAACATTCCAGCAAATCTCATCACAGGAATTATAGTTTGTAAAGCTCACAAGTAAGACTCTCTAGATCTTTCCAGTGCTTTTCAGTTTATTTTTGTTAACTCTTAATATCTTGTAATAATTTCTTCTTGAGAGGGTCGTAGGGGCAGGCCCTCAAACACTCCTTCTCGAGGTCCTGTCAGAAGCAGTCGTCTCCAACTGATCCGGCTGGATCCTCAGTGAAAAGGTGAAGAAATGAAGAGATACAGTGGAAAAATTCATCTGCCATCCAGTTAAATGCTTCGTTGACATATTTAACTCAATAAATGACTGTGAAACTTTCAGGAAGGGAGCAATCTCAAAATCACAATACTCTGCCTCTTAGGCAACAATTACAGCATGCCTTTTCATTTGCTGAGTTAGCTTGATGTCTGCTATAATTTACCTGAAAAGAAATGATAATGAAACAAGTTAGAAAAAAGTTAGAGCTATTAAAAGATATGTCCCCAAAGAACTGAGCAACCCTGTATTTTCTTTTTTTTTTCTTTCGAATTTTTCAAATAATATTTTTTCTTTTTGTTTATGTTTAGATATTTAAATCATTCTTTTTTTGTTTTTTCTCATTTTGTTTAGAATCTTGGAGTCATGCCAGGAAGCTTTTATTCTTAGACTTTACCGACAAAAGAACAAGGTAAGTGGCAATTCTGAGTTGAAATGTCTAGGAACAAGGTGGCCTCTCTAGTGTCAGTGCCACTATAAAAACAAAAGAAAAAAACCGACTCAGTTCAAACCATAAAATAGTAGATATTGAATTGTAGAGAAGACTTTTCAGTCACCTTGTGAACAAGTCACCTTCTGTTCTTCAAGGTCTAAATCTGGTTCTGTAATAAGGAGTTCACTTGGAAAATATATAGTTTAAAACCATTGTGTGGCACCTTGAGCATCTTCAATAGCTTTGGGTTTACAAATGCCTTATGAGTATAATTTAATTAAGAGAAACTGCAAAATATCTATAAAATATATCATATTTTCATGTCTTTATTTCCAGGCTATGTGTGTGTGTGTGTGTGTTTATGTTCTGTAACTTAACAGTTCAACAAAAAGAAATTGATAACATTTGTAAAAAAACAACAAAAAAACTACTGGGGTTGATAAGGTCAGCTAAACCCTTTAAAGGCAGTACTTTAGCATGACTAGTATAATTAGTAAAACCAGTAAAAGAATAAAGTTGGTATCATAGGGTGTAAACGGAGATTTTATATCAGAGTATCAAGACATTACAAGGAAGGTGTGTGTATATGTATGTGGTTGTTAATGTGTGTTTATGTGGTTGTTAGTGTGTGTGTGGTTCTTTGTGTGTGTATATGTGATTGTGACCATAGCCTTAAAACATGGGCCCAGAAGGTTAAGTCTTGCTTTAGCAGTGAACATAGCATAACCCTTTAGTGTTCAAACCGGCCAGAATTTTCTGCTTTTTTCTGTTGAAACTGGCTCTAACTGGTCACTCAAACTGATGTTAAGGTATTGTTCTCAAAATAAATACTTTCAAAATCTCATAGATTCGATATTATGTGAGATAATGCCTTTACCATGAAAGTATAATAGTATATATAGAGTAATGTGAATGCTAAAGGGTTAAAACACATTACATGTTGTTCTCTCTAATTACTAAATATTTACTTCTTACAGACTGGTTTCATCAAGGCATTTTCTGACCATCCATCAGGTTTCACAACTGGCTTTGCCCATGTTGAAAACGTAATGAAAAATCTTTTCCTCAAGAAACTATTTTTGTGGCCTCGGTTCCATGCTAATGTTGCTAGCTGCTTGGATAAGCATAAGGTAAGCTTACATTTTAATGGTACATACAAATGAAACAAGGTTCTCCAACCCATTGGACCATTATGCTCTGTAAAAGGATGATGATGTTGTTGTTTGTTTTATTTATTTTTGTGGAGCTTAATTGAGATTAGAATTAAAACTGAATTAATCTTTCTTCATACCAAACCATCTCTTGCTCTATGATACCAAACTGTTTATATTTATCTAAAAACCTTCCAACATAATTTTATGTAAGGACCTTTGTTAAGTTATATTCCAAAAACCAACTCCATAATGAGGTTAATTAACAAATCCCTCCAAATTCTTGATTATTTTGAAAATAAGCAATGTCTTTCAATAGAAATATTGTAAGTAAAGGGTTAACGTGTATTATGAAGTATTTAGTAGCTGATAATTTAAGTAGAATTTGTTATTGTTTAACCATAGATGAACATATTCTTGCAGTGATCTCTAAACATTTTTTAAACCACCCTTGATTCTATGATTCAAAACTGCTTGTTTTAAAGTGTACATAGTTATAGTAAAACCTTCCATTATAATCTACTATATAAATTGGAAGTGGTCGGACATTGTATATTTAAGTAAGTAAGTAGGTGTAGTCGGATAAACGTCGAAACGGCTTGGTGGAATGCAGTGAAAATTTACACAGTTATGCAGAATGACCCGAGGAGGCGTTGGGTCGACTTTCAAGCTACAAGCTTCCATGGTTACGGAGAAAATCGATGAAACAGGAATTTCCCATTCAAATTGAACTGAGAGTAATCTGTGAACGCAGAAGTAAATATTTCGAGAAACGTTGCAACCGAACGAAAACAGGAAGACGATATTTTGGTTCATGAAGATGTTCCCTGGCAATGAACGGGAAAAAAGCGAGGATAATACGTCGTTATGTGGAGCGAGAAGAACAATTTCATGCAAAAACAAGACCAAGTTTATGGTATAAATGGAGTCGTTAGACTAATATTCTATTTAAAATAACAGAATGATTTGCAGCCCCGGAGTTTAAGAATGACAGAGGTTATTAAAATAGTAAAAGTAAATAGTGAAGATTTAGGCCAGTACATACGTATGCCCCGACGGACATACGCACACATGAATACATACACACCCACAAACGCACGCACGCGTATGTATAAACCTTATGTATTTCTACAGTATTTTTACCAAACTTAAGACATAGGTTACTTATGTACTCCGGATGGTCATGGGCACTTTCATTTTTCCAGATATTGATTATAGGGCCTCCCGGCAGATAACCCCCTTTAACCACTTTCTTGGAGTCGACTGAAGCACTGCAGTGCAGTGCAACAAAACTTTGCAACCGATTTTCACAAAACTTGACACATGGGCTACGTTTGTCCTACAGATGAATGTGAACTCTCAGAATTGGCACATATTGAGTAGGGGACCCCTGGGGGCAGGAACACCCTTTTGGAAAAAGCCGATGATTTTGTAAAAGTATAGTTTTCGAAGCAGCACTGAAGTATTGACATAAATGGTATACACAACTGCTATTTAATACCCGAGTAACGCCGGGTACCTCTGCTAGTCTTATATAAGATCCTTTGTTATGTTCCAAACACCAGCCTAATGATGAGAAAGCTATTCTCTTAGATTCCTCTAAACATTTTGACACAAAATCCTAAGCATCCTGTTGTTTTACATTCTTTAACATAAAAAAATGGAATATTGTTGTGAAATATATGTGATATGTGTGAGATATATATGATGTGTGTGAGATATATATGATGTGTGTGAGATATATATGGATAGCATGTTACAAGTTTACAACATAGTTTACATAGATATAGCTCTACTCCAGGGTCATGTTATACATAAAGAAAAATAGTAATTTTGAATTGTTTAGGTTTGTGTCTGATTTTGTGTTTCTTTTCTATTTTAGATTGATGTTGTAGAGCTTCATATCCAGATGACCAGTGCAATGATTGCTTGTCAAACAGCTCTTCTTGACCTCATCAATGCCTGCATCACTGACCTTAAGAGATATACCTCTGCAGTAGGTGACATTATATTCTAGATCACTGGTGTGAAACTATTCCTATCGAGTTTACAATAGGTACACTGTATTCTTGTGTGCCATAAGAGGTGACTGGAAGTGTTGATGTATATCCAGTTTACACTAAGTACACTGTATTCTTGTGTGTCATAAGAGGTGACTGGAAGTGTTGATGTATATCCAGTTTAGACTAAGTACACTGTATTCTTGTGTGTCATAAGAGGTGACTGGAAGTGTTGATGTATATCCAGTTTAGACTAAGTACACTGTATTCTTGTGTGTCATAAGAGGTGACTGGAAGTGTTGATGTATATCCAGTTTAGACTAAGTACACTGTATTCTTGTGTGTCATAAGAGGTGACTGGAAGTGTTGATGTATATCCAGTTTAGACTAAGTACACTGTATTCTTGTGTGTCATAAGAGGTGACTGGAAGTGTTGATGTATATCCAGTTTACACTAAGTACACTGTATTCTTGTGTGTCATAAGAGGTGACTGGAAGTGTTGATGTATATCCAGTTTAGACTAAGTACACTGTATTCTTGTGTGTCATAAGAGGTGACTGGAAGTGTTGATGTATATCCAGTTTACACTAAGTACACTGTATTCTTGTGTGTCATAAGAGGTGACTGGAAGTGTTGATGTATATCCAGTTTAGACTAAGTACACTGTATTCTTGTGTGTCATAAGAGGTGACTGGAAGTGTTGATGTATATACAGTTTACACTAAGTACACTGTATTCTTGTGTGTCATAAGAGGTGACTGGAAGTGTTGATGTATATCCAGTTTACACTAAGTACACTGTATTCTTGTGTGTCATAAGAGGTGACTGGAAGTGTTGATGTATATCCAGTTTAGACTAAGTACACTGTATTCTTGTGTGTCATAAGAGGTGACTGGAAGTGTTGATGTATATCCAGTTTACACTAAGTACACTGTATTCTTGTGTGTCATAAGAGGTGACTGGAAGTGTTGATGTATATCCAGTTTACACTAAGTACACTGTATTCTTGTGTGTCATAAGAGGTGACTGGAAGTGTTGATGTATATCCAGTTTAGACTAAGTACACTGTATTCTTGTGTGCCATAAGAGGTGACTGGAAGTGTTGATGTATATCCAGTTTAGACTAAGTACACTGTATTCTTGTGTGTCATAAGAGGTGACTGGAAGTGTTGATGTATATCCAAGTTACAATAGGTACACTGTATCCCAGTGCACCATCAGAGGTGACGGGAAGTGTTAATGAATATCCAATTTACAATAGGTACACTGTATTCTTGTGTGTTGTCATAAGTAACTGAAAGTGATGATGTATATCCAAGTTACAATAGGTGCACTGAATTCCTGTGTGTCATAAGAGGTGGTACCTTGAAGGGTATCAAGCTGTAAAATATTCCCTCAAAAAGAATCTTAATTTCAGTATAAAGTCTTCATGAAGCCTGCAAGACCACTTTTTTTGCAGGGAATATAGCCTTAAAACACTTGATACTGTTATGTTTTCATTTCTTTCTCTTTTTTCCCCCTTTTATCTGTTTATCGATTGTGAAAGTATATGGTTTAATAGTTAAGGTTTTGAACTTGTGTTGGCAGGTAGTAGGTTTGATTCCTGGACTGGATAGCAGATTGTGACCTCGAGCAAGGCACTTTATTTCACGTTACTCCAGTCAAGATAGCTGGAAGTTGAATGAGTTTTGACATCACTGGTGCCAAACTGTAACAGCCTTTTCCTTGGACAACATCATATACAGTGTATTTATAGGGTGTATATAGTATGTTTATAGTGTATATGTGAGTAGTGACGTCACTGATGCCAAACTGTATCAGCCTTTCCTTTGCACAACATCATATAAAGTGTGTATATATAGCATGTATATAGTGTATATATGAGTTGTGACATCACTAGTGCTAAGCTGTATCAGCCTTTCCCTTAGACATCATTATATATAGTGTATATATGAGATGTGACATCACTGATACTAAGCTGTAACAGCTTTTCTTTTGGACAACATCATATACAGTGTGTATATATATATAGTGAGTATATGAGCTGTAATGTCACTAGTGTGTATATAGGAGTATAAGTGTGTATATAGGAGTTGTGATGATGATGTTGCCATTGATCTTCACTTAGCCAATGGCAAAGAGAGGAGTCTCTGTTATACAGAGGTATATGCTGGTTTTCTATAAAACATTTTACCAAGACTTTCTCCTTGGTGGAACTTTCATCATCATCATTTTACGTCTGCTTTTCCCTGATTGCAAGGGTGGGACGGGAACTGATTCTGGCTTGATTTCTACAGCTGGATGCCCTTCCTAAGACCAACCTCATTTACAGTGAGTGCTGGGTGCTTTTTTGCCGTGGCACCTCCACGACCACTTTGCAGTAGAATGATATGGACCCCAGTCCCTATCATCTCATTTCTTCAGCTGAGTAAACTGGAGCAATGTGAAATAAAGTGTCTTGCTCAAGGAAACAACACATCACCCGGTCTGAGAATTGAACTCACAACCTTTCGATTGCAAGGCCAATGCTCTAACCACTAAGGTACAAACCCATGGTCAGTGTTGACCAAAAGATGGTGTAGTTCATTTGTCTATCTTATGTTCATATATTTATTTTTGTTTGTTTAGGTTGACTTTTTTCACCATCTTCTTTCTCTTTCATTTAGATTGATTTTGATGAAATAACAGTAGAAAATGCCATTGGCAAGTCATTTGATGTTATGATTCGCCATCAACTCAATCCTATTTGGAATCAACTGAGTAGCAAAGCTAAACAGATTGTCACTGATCTCAAAACCTTAAGGATGATTTGTCAGTAAGTCTACCAATATTATCTGTGTATTACCTGGGTATTTAGCACCCTACAATGTATTACCTGGGTATTTAGCACCCTACAATGTATTACCTGGGTATTTATCACCCTATAATGTATTACCAGGGTATTTAGTACCCTATAATGTATTATCTGGATATTTAACACCCTAGATTAGTCCTATAATTTGTATCTGAGTATTTAGCAGCACCCGAGATTAGCCTTGCAATATATTACCTGGGTATTTAGCACCCTAGATTAACCCTACAATATGTGTCTGGGTATTTAGCACCCTAGGTTAGCCCTACAATATGTGTCTAGGTATTTCGCACCCTAGTTTAGCCCTACAATATGTGCCTGGGTATTTAGTACTTAAGGTTAGCCCAACAATATATGCTTGGGTACTTATTGCTCTATGCTAGCTCTACAATGTATTACCTGGATATCCCTACAATGTGTGCTTAGGTATTTAGCACTCTATGCTAGCCAACAATATACGTACAATTCTTCCAAATAAAATAATTTCGACATAACAATTTAGAAAACTGAGAAACTTAGTTTCTTCAGAAACATTTAGAAAATATACATAAAAATAGAAATATATTATTTTTATATGTTGCTTATTGTTACATTTCTTTTCCAGGGATTTGACCCGATATGACTGTGTCACATTTTATAGTGTCGTCAATTCTATTTGGTGAGCAAAACCTCTCTCAATCTCCCTGTCTCTTTCTCTCATATACAGGGTGTCCCCCAAAAATGTATGTACACTTCAACAGCAAAAATAATGCATCAAAATAAATTGTTTTATATGCATTATTTAAATTGGCAGTGGATTGGCAGTATCAGTAGTACGTCAGACACCATGCTTTGCAGTATAGAGTTATGGCCCTTTATGTTCTGAGTTCAAATTCCGCCGTGGTTAACTTCCATCCTTAAGGGCATGATAAAATAAACCACCAGTAATGCACTGGGGTGTGTGTGGGTGGGTGGGGGTATTGCTAGCCTTGTGCCACTTTACACAGTGAATTGGGTGTATTTTATCATGACTCTAGCACTACCACTTTACAGAGTGTACTGGGTGTATTTTATCATAGAATCAGCATCTGTGTTAGTGAGTTTAACTCTGAGCAAAACCTGATGACAAGCAGACGGGAATCTGTAGTCTTGATACAGACAACTTCTCTTGTATTAGTGTCACAATAAAATAGCATTAGACAATACTGTAAAATGGTTGGTAATATGTCTTGTAAGAATACACCATGGGTCTGTATTTTATGTGGTCAATAGACTCCCTAGCCACAGCTTGTTATTAAAAAGAGTCACGTATGTTGATGACCTTTATATAAAAATATCTTGTTACGTTGATGTTTAGGAGAATTCACGTCGTATTCTCTGGAAGCTGAAGTAACTCGGGGAAAGAATGCTAGGATTAGGGGTTAGAATTCTGGAAGTTGAGATAACACAGAGTAAGAATGATAACTTAGGGGTTACAGTTTTGTCCCTTACATCAGCTGTGGAACAATAGGTTAAGAGTTTTTATTGTATAAAATATAGGCTTGCTATATTTTTTTTAGTCTGTGTGTATGCATATGTATGTGGTGTGTGAGTCCATGCACTGTATGTGGTGTATGTGTACAGCGCTTGATATCAGTGATTGCTTTGCTTTGAATTCTTCATACTTTAGTTTAATAATTATATTCTAAGATTGGTAGCTATTTATAATGCTGGTGAACTGGTAATAGAACATCACATTAAATGCCTCAGTATTTGTTTTGACTCTTTGCTTTCTGGGTTCAAATCTCAGATTAACCAACTTTGCTTTTTGGGGTCAATAAATAAAGTATACAACAACAAACAACAAAAAGTATTTTTAGGCCATTTTCTCTGCTAAAGGAAGGTTTAATCTTGTGGGCCCAGTTTCATACTCATCATGGGGCCCTTTTTGAGTCAATATTTTATGGCTAGATGTCTTTCTTGCCACTAACCCTTTCAACCACCTCTTACAGCACACAGGGATACAGTGTACCTATTGTAAACTGGATACACATATAAATCTCTTAACTAAATATGTGAATAGAGACTTTTAGTATGGTGGTTGTATCTACATTTTCTTTACAAAACAAAACAAATGCAAACCCTTCCCCTAAAGTTGTAATATTAACAAAAATAATAGGACCTATCTTCTTTAAAAAATAAACCCCTGAAACCAATATATATTTCAGTACGAGTGAGAAAACGTTTGGGGGAAATTTTGGTTGGCTTTTTCTGGACTCTGCTGATAGTTTGGTTGTGGTGAGTTATTTTTCCATTTTTTTTTTAATATTCAGTAGTTTGACTGTGGCATGCTGGGGCACCGCCTTGAATTGGTCAATCATATTTTTCCAAGTCTGGCACTTATTTTATCAATCTCTTTATTTTTTTTTTGTTGAACTGTTAATTTATAGGATATAATAAGAGATACAGACACATACATGCATACACTCACATACACACACACATATATATGTAAAATGTAAGAGATTCCATCTTTCTAAAATGCAAGGGGTTCCCTCTCTTTATAAAAAATGTAAGCGATTCCCTCTTCATTCTAAAAGGCAAGGGATTCTCCCTCTTTATAAAATGTAAGGGATTCCCCCACTTTATAAAATGAAAGGGATTCCCTCCTCATTCTAAAATGTAAGAGATTTCCCTCTTTCTAGAAATGTAAGGGATATTTATTATAGTTTTGGTGCTGTTGATTTACAGAACTCCAAAATGAGGGTTTACAGTACAAAGAAAAGATCTAAGAAAGAAGATTCTAAACTAAAAGGTGTTGCAGCTGAGAATAAGGACAATGGTAAGGTTTGAAGAACTGTTCTTCACATTGTAATTTCATCACCATCTTCATCATCAGCATTATCATTAATATCATCATCATCATCATCATTGACATCATCACCCTTATTGTTGGAAGCTAGCTAAACCTACATAGGTTTGAGCTATAAATTTCATTTAATTTTCAATTTTTTTTCTTTTTACTAAAGTCTCTTCTATTTCACCCTCTAGAAAATGTCCCAGACTTGGAAATTCCCCCCAAATGGTCAGGTTTGTCTGAGATCCTTGCTGAGATCCAGAGTGAAAATGCTGAGCTGGACTCTGACTATGGTACTGGAAGGATCTTAATTGTAGCTGAAGATGACCGGACATGTAACCAACTTAAAGAAGTTAGTAAAATTACTTCAATTCTTGACCTACCCCTGTCTCTCAATTTTCCTTTCCTTTTCTCTATTTTTTTTTTATCAGGGAGCTGGCAGAGTAGATATCACCATCACTACATCCCCACTCCATTCATACCCCTCTCCACTATCACACCATAGTATCTGTTATCATCATCACTACCCACCTCTACTACCACACCATAGTATCTGTTATCACCATCACTACCCCCTCTACTATCACACCATAGTAACTATTATCACCATCACTACACCCCACCCTATCACTACCCTCTCTTCTATCACACCATAGTAACTACTATCACCATCACTCCCCCCTTTTACAATTACACCTTAGTAACTATTATCACCATCACTGCACTCCCACCCCTCTACTATAACACAATAGTAGCTATTATCACCATTAGTTCATATCCCACCCCTCTACTATAACACAATAGTAACTATTATCACCATTAGTTCATATCCCACCCCTCTACTATAACACAATAGTAACTATTATCACCATTAGTTCATATCCCACCCCTCTACTATAACACAATAGTAACTATTATCACCATCACTGTACTCCCACCCTTCTACTATAACACAATAGTAACTATTATCACCATTAGTTCATATCCCACCCCTCTACTATAACACAATAGTAACTATTATCACCATCACTGCACTCCCACCCTTCTACTATAACACAATAGTAACTATTATCACCATTAGTTCATATCCCACAGTGTTCTTCCAAGAATTGCAACCAACATAGATAGTATCAGCAATAGAAACATAGTTTCCTTGGTCCAATTTAATGACTCGTTTCTTTCCATTCCTCTCGTATGTCTATATAAATGTCCATTCAAATAAATAATCTGTTTTTATTTTGTTCTCTTTCAGTTTTTATCAAAAGGTGGAGAATTTACTCTAGCTTCTCTCTACAACAAATATTTGGCATCGAAAGGCAAATACATGGAAGTTGAAGTAAGATTTCCATTTTGGTATATTTCCATGGTTTTGGTACATTTCCATAGTTTTGGTATATTTCCATAGTTTTTAGTGTTTTCTGTTACCAAGGTAAATAAATTAGTGTCTTGTAACTGGAATATGTAGGGGTTGTGTCTATCTGTTTCTGAGTGAAGGGTAGATTATGCAATAGCTGTGTATTAGCAATTGGAAAGACCAATGGAAACATTGTTTCCTTGGTCCGATTTGATGAGCTCCACCCGACTCATTAAGCGAATGAGGTCTGAGATCTCGTTGATTGACTATCGATATATATAGCTCAAGGAGACAACAAACAGAGGTACAAAAAACCTTATTAGTTTCATGCTTTATATTGGAAAAAGGAAAGAAAGTTCAACATGTTGGGCTTAAGCCCTTCTTCGGGAGTACAAAATAGAGACAGAATCACAATAGAGAAACAGAAAAAAGGTCCAGTAAAGACACAAAAAAAAGGAAACTGAAGATGGAAAACAAGACAACTGTTAGGTAGTCTTGGTAACAAGTTGGAATGCAAAGTGGAGTGTGTGCATATTAATGTTGTTATATGTGTGAGTAAGTGTATGTTTAAATGTGAGTGATTTTTAAAGATATATTGTGTAAAGTAACAAAGATAGTGAGTGTATGCATATGTCCATGTATATATATATATATATATATGTAAAATCTGTTTTGAAAGAAAAAGAAATCGAGAATGAGAAAGACAAAATCAGTCAAAGAACCAACTTCCTCAGAGTCAACAGAGATGAGGGCAGAGGAAATAGTTTCAAATCTACATGCTGTGGAGGTATTTCACTAATTATTTTGCTTAATTCATTAACTCTTAACATCTTTTACCACATCAAAACTCATTAGCTAAAAATCATCATCATCATCGTTTAATGTCCATTTTCCATGCTAGCATGGGTAGGACGGGCTGTCTCGTTGTGAGAGATCCAGGTTGAAGGACTGAGTTTCGCTCACACAGAACTGATTTTGGCTTGGTTTCTATGGCTGGATGTCCTTTCTAATGCCAACCACATTTATAGTGTGTGCTGGGTGATTTTTGTTGTGACACCTACACGGCCACTTTACAGTGTTGGCTGGGCACTTAACATTCTTTAAAATTAAAAACCAGCTCTATAACTGCATTACGTTGATAATTGTCTTTACTCTAATACTTCAAAATTTCACTATGCCGAAATGCCCTTGCTTTTATGATATAAAGCTATTTATGTTAAATTGTTTATATACATACATATATATATATATATATATATCTAAAAGCCTTCTATCATAATTTTACATAACAATCCTTATATTCCTATCACCAGTTTAATGAGAAAGTTAGCTATATTGTACTAAATTCCTCCAAATTCTTGACTATTTTCAAAGTGATTTAATAATCACATCACATGTCATTCATAAGACATATGGTATCAATAGGGTTAACCCTTTTGATTCCACCCCCACCCTCTGATATGACCCCTGGTTTTAAGGTTCAAAACTATTTGTTTTAAAGTGTTTATAGTTATCTAAAAACATGTCATAATTTATGTAAGAACCTTTGTTAAGTTATGTACCCGACACCAGTTTAATAATGAGAAAGTTATTTTACTAAAACAATTTGAAAATCACAAGCCTGTTTTTCATTAGAAATATGGTAATGAAAGTGTCATATCTTGGTCTAAATTTGACATTTCAGAATATCAATGAAGATGAACATTTTCAGTGTTCTTCTCAGGATGCTTATTATGGAATCCTTTCTCAACCATCTGTTATAATCCACCCTATCCATGGTGGCGCTGATTCTATGGGATTGCAGCGCACTCTCTGGGAGATAAACCCACATTACGTCATCCTGTATGATTCCTGTATGAAGTTTGTAAGGGAGCTGGAGGTAAGTTCCTTTTCACTCTTTTGATACCAAACCACAACTGGTCATAATTCTTGATACCGAACCACCTGATACCACATCTGGTCATAACTCTTTTGATACCAAACCAACTAAAACCACATCTGGTCATAACTCTTTTGATACCGAATCACCTAAAACCACATCTGGTCATAACCCATTTGATACCAAACAACATCTGGTCATAAGTCTTTTGATACCAAACCAACTAAAACTACATCTGGTTCTTTGATACAAAATTTTCATCATCATCATTTACATTCATTTTCTGTGCTAGTATTGGTTGGACTCATTCATCATTGCTTTTACATCCACTTTTCCATGTTAGCATGGGTTGGACGGGATGTTTTGAAACAATGTTGTACAACTAGATGCAGTTCTTGTAGACACAGAAACTCCTGTAGACACAGCTTATGATATGCAGGGATACAGTACCAAAAACTGGAATACATGCATTCTTCCATCAAGATTTTATGTAAGAACCTTTGCTAAGTTATGTTCCAAATACCAACTTAATAATGGTTCTGATTTTGTGGGGAGGGGAAAGTCAATTAAATTGACCCCAGTGCATCACTGGTGCTTTATTTTATTGACCACATAAGGATGAAAGGCAAAACTAACATTGATGGGATTTGAACTCAGAACATAAAGAGCCGTAACTCTATGCCACAAAGCATGTTGTTTGATGCTCTACTGATTACTGCCAATCCACCACCCTTATGCCAATTTAATAATGAGAAAGTTAGATTATTAAATCCCTCAGAGTTCTTGATTATTTTCAAAATTATCTGAAAATCATTGTTTTTTTACTAGAAATGCAACAAATGTTTAAAGCCCACCATTTCCCCTGCTAAAGTAGAGGTTAGTCATGGGTTCTTTTTGTGGTAAGGATCAGCCATAAAAGTTGACAACAGTATGATACGTAAAGACCTCCTTTGGTCACGAATGACCATGGGATTTGCATGTAGAAAGTTCCCTTCTGAGGCACAAGCCTGGGCAAGGTGTGTTTATTGGAGACCAGCAGTTGTCCATGTATATTAGTCTTCCATCTCCATGCCACCAATGTTGTCCAAGAGAAAGGCAAAAGCTAATACAGCTTGGCACCAGTGACATTACAGCTCATTTCTACAACTAAGTAAACTGGAGCAACGTGAAATAAAGGGTCTTTCTCAAGAACACAATATGTCACCCTGTCCGAGAATCAAACACACAACCTTCCAATTGCAAGCCCAATGCTCTAACCACTAAGCTATGTGTTTGAACAGTATTAGATAAAGCAATTAAGGACATGGTTTTTATCAAGATTTTCTTTTATCTTATTTTTTTCACCCTCTCTTTCTCTCTCGATTGCCAGGTTTATCATGCTACAAGGTCTCATGTCCCTTTAAGAGTCTACTTCTTAATATACAGCAATTCTATTGAAGAACAACAATACCTAACTACACTTCGGAAAGAAAAAGAATCTTTTGAGTGCCTTATCAAAGAAAAAGCAGTAAGTATATTTTTACTTGTTTACTATTACTAGGAATTTTTCAACATGCTGATATGTATATATGTGTGTGTGTGTGTGTGCATATGCATTCATTTATATCTATGAGTATATAAATATAAACGTGCAAACACAGACACACTTACAAAAATACACACTCACAGACATACATTCACAAAAACACATCCACACATACATTTACAGAAACACACACATACATTCACAGAAACACAAACACATACACACATACACAGCATAACAAATGGAACGCCGGCCGTTATATTGCTATAGTTTTTTCACCAACCTCTTCCTTCTTTTTACACACACATACATTCATGTAGGCAGCAGATGTAAAGAGAGGGGAGTAGTATGAGGTAGTCAAACTACTTTTCTCTCTTTATGTGTTGTGACAGAATCGCAGAAATTTATATATAGATTGTCAGACGTGTTTCAGCATTTAGTTACGTCCCTTTACGTTATGGGTTCAACTCTTGCCAAGGTTAGCTTTGACTTTCATCCTTACGGGATTGATGAAATAAAGTACCAGTAATGCACTGGGGTTGATTCAATTGACTTTCCTCACCCCCATATTTGTTGGCCTTGTGCCTAAATCAGAAACCATTATTTTCATTGTTAATATTTCAGCTGGCCTAGGGCTAAACAGCCACCCCACTCACTCAATTACCCATCCACCTCACATGTCCCCATAAGAGCTAACCTGAGGCTGAGAAGCCACCCCTCACGAATCCCTACTCCCTCACATGTCCCTATAAGAGCTAACCTGATGCCAAACAGCTACCCCATCACATATCCCTATAAGAGCTAACCTGATGCCAAACAGCTACCCCATCACATATCCCTATAAGGGCTAATCTGATGCCAAACAGCTACCCCATCACATATCCATATAAGGGCAGACTTGATGCCAAACAGCTACCCCATCCATGCCATGTTTCTATATTCTCAATGCCGTGTCACTACACCTCTTTCCATTAACAGCTAATGGTAATCCCAGAAGAAAGAGATGGAAAACTGGAGGATGACCCCAACTTACACGGTGTTTCTGCCAGTCAAGCCCCTACTTCCTCTCGCAAAGGAGGAATGGAAGTGAAGACACAAGATCACAAGGTTTACTTTTTTTTAAGCCCACATTAATGCTCTTGATACCATTTCACATGAAACCACCTTCGTTTTATGATATACAACTGCTCATTTAAAAAGTTCTTATTTATATAAAAACCTTCCATCATAATTTTAATTAAGAAATTTTTGTTAAGTAATGTTTCAAACACCAGCTTACTAATGAAAGGGTTAAAGTCAGACAGTGTCTTTCATTATAAATATGGTAATGAAAGGGTTAAAAACATAAGCAGTGTCTTTCATTAACAATATGGTAATGAAAGGGATAAAGACATAGGCAGTGTCTTTCAGTAGAAATATGGAAATGAAAGGGATAAAGACATAGTCAGTATCTTTTATTAGAAATGTGGTAATGTATGGTATAAAGACACAGATAGTGTCCTCCACTATACATGCTAGCAGAAAAACCACCTTTCAGGTGGTTTTGTGCTAGCATGTGTAGTGTGTATATTGATATTATATGCAAATATATATGCATGTAGATATGATACATCAAATAAAATTGAAATTGACAATATACACAGGTAATCCATGATACATTAAAAAAAGATGATATTTTATATAAACTGCATTAGGAGAAAATTAGTGACGGAAATATATGAATGTTTATTTAGGCGATCGCTAACCGGAAGTGTTGACATTTGAAAATTTTAAAGAAGTGAATCTTTAAATAAACAATAAAATATATTTAATCAACAGCTACGAAATTTAGTAGATAAATTATGTAATATTCATTCATTATTTATTCAAAGTAATTCAACTTATTTTACTAACTGGATTAAAAGAAATAAACCATACGCAGTCTCCCACTCCTTACTTTATTATAGTTTAGATGGATTAATAAAATTATTATTATGGCTCTTTACATTAGTTTTGTGCTATAGAATGGAGATAATATAGAGTAGAGAGGACTGTTCAGCCTTGTTGACTACATGGTAACCTCCTGTGCCAGTGTCACAATAAAATGCTCCCAGTTGGTGATACGTTGAAGCCAAGTTTGCCTTTTATAATCATGGACTTGAGGAAATAAATACCAAACATCTATCGAAATTAATTTAATCAACTGTTCCTTCAACCACCTTTACGGTATTGTGAATATATCAGAAAGAATTCTCATTATCATTATTAATATGAAATGGATAATTAGTAGTATCATTAGAGCAGTGATTGGTGTTAAGGTCATCCAGCTGTAGAAACCCATGTCAGTGTTGCTGTGGTTGAGGTTAAGAAGGGCCTCCAGATTTAGAAACCATTTCAAATTTGAAATGGACAAGCATAGCATGGTTGCCCCAACTATTCAGAGGAGCAGTAACTATGAATAAAAACTGACTTAGACCATGATCACTTGTCCGACCCATGCCAGCTTGGAAAGTGGATGTAAAATGGCGATAGTTGTGATGGTGGTCTGGTTATGGTGACTCTGGTACTGCTAGTAGTGATAGTGATGGTGATCAGATGGTGGTAGTGGTGATAGTGATATTAGTTTGGAAATGGTGGCAATGGTAGTGATAGTGGTCTGATGGTGATGACGCTGGTAGTGGTGATAGTGATGGCGGTAGTGGTAGTAATGATGGCAGTGGTGTTATTGCAAAGATAGTAGTAGTGGTAGTAGTGGTGATATGACAAGGATAGTAGTGGTAGTAGAGAGTATCAGTAGCATGTTGATGGTGGTTTCTTCTTTCTCATCTTCTAACAAATCACATTAACCCTTTAGCATTTAAACCGGCCATATCCGGCCAGAATTCTCTCACCTCTTTCTGTTCAACATGGCTGTAACTGGCCACACATGCTGATGTTAAGGTGTTGCTCTCAAAATAAATAACATCAAAATCGTATAGATTCGATATTATGTGAGATTAAGCCTTTTCTGTGAAAATACAATAGCATATATAGAGTAATGTAAATGCTAAAGGTTTAAAGTTGTCCTTTTTTACGTAAATTCATATTCACACCTTTTTTTTCTTATTTTTTTCAGATCATTGTCGATATGAGAGAATTCCGCAGTGAGTTACCATCTCTGTTACATCGACGAGGCATACAGATAGAACCAATTACTTTAGAAGTAAGTATAAGAAAGCATTCTCATAGAACCTATTATTTTACAGGTATGTATAATGAGGCATACGTGACAGCACATATTGTTTCACGTTAGAAGACAGAATGGTTGTTTTTATCATCATCATCATCATTTAACATCCATTTTCCATGCTAGCATGGGTTTGACAAGTTGTCCCATTGTGAGACAAACCAGGTCGGTAGATTCTACTGACAATGACTTACAAAATGTGTGCTCATTGTGTTCACTTCATTTCAGCATTAGACAGGACAAGTGCTCTACTATAATTTCAGACATACTTTTTTCCAACCACTATAAAGTCTACTCCTGCTTTAGTCTTAAAAAGGAGTGTTGTTGTTATTGTTGTTGTCTAATGATAAATTTGTCATTTCTAGGTTGGAGATTACATCTTAACCCCTGACATCTGTGTTGAACGGAAAAGTATTAGTGATTTGATTGGTTCCCTCAGTAATGGTCGTCTCTACAACCAGTGTGTTTCCATGAGCAGACATTATAAACGACCTGTGCTTCTTATAGAGTTTGATGCCAATAAATATTTCTCATTGGTGAGTATGTTTTCTTATCTTGGAGACATGTCAAATAGAGAGGGTGAATCTGACACCATGTCACTAGCTACAGGGAGATGTGCATAGAAGACCTTCCAGGAACTGTGTGGTGTACTAATAAGGAGGGGGGGTATTACTGAAACTGAGGGGAAAGGTATACGTATGTTAAATGTGTGAGAAGTGTCATGATTTATGGGAGCGAGACATGGGTGATGAATATAGAGCAACAGAAAAGACTGGAAAGAATGAAAATGAGAATGGCCAAGTGGATGTGTAGAGTATTGCTGAAAGAGAGGAAGGCAAGCAATGAACTGTAGAGGATGATAGGGATAGAACCAATGATGAAGAAAAATGGAATGGAAATGGTTGGGTCATGTGTTTAGGAAAGGTGAAAGTGACTGAGTGAGAGAAGTGATGGAAATGAATGTAGAAGGAAATAGAAGACCAAGCAAGACTTAGCTAAATATGATGATGGAAGAATTGGTGTGGTTTGATGCAAATGATAGGACAAAATGAGAAGCTTGTCATAGGTCCAACAAAACTAACCCCTGATTTAGCAGGGAATATGAAGTTAAAACACTTGTTGTTCATGACTACTGTCCCATCTGTTATTTCACACTATGGAATCTTTTCACTTACTAAAAATAATAGCTTAATTTCCCTCAAATCACACTACCATTTTAAGCCTTTAATTGGGCAGCAAATGCAGAGGATATGCAAAATCTGCAGAGAAATGAATTGAGCATGCTACAATGGATGTGTAACTTTAATGTGCATGTCCCGTAAAGCATGGATGAGCTGAGAGAGAAACTGAGTATAAGGGAAATCAGATCTAGGCTGCACAGGTGTGGCCATGTGATGTGTATGAATAATGATCATTGGGTGGAGATAAGCCAGTAGTTACAAATGGAAGAAATCTGTAGTAGAGGAAGACCAATGGAAACCTGGATAAATTGGTGAGAGTGAAGCTCAAAATGCTGAACCTCACTGAGATGGCAAAGAAATGTAACGATTAGAAGGAAGCTATGCTGGAAAAGACCCATCCAAGCATGGAAAACACATGAAAAATATGATGGTAATGATATATTATTAAACATACTGCTTAGTAGTATAACTTGCTCATAATTTAACGAAGGTTCTTACATAAAATTATATTAGAAGGATATTAAATTAAACTGTTTTCTATAATTGACTTAGGTGCAGTTTGGTTCCAGAAGGGTTAAAAAGATTGATGATTTGTTTCATGATGGCACTTCATGAGCTTTTAGTTTAACTCATACTTGTTACACATGTCCTTAAGCAAGGCATTCAATTGAATTTATCTGTGATCCAAGGAGTTAATGTTTGCCATGAAAACACTAAAAAAATGCCCTACGCATATTTTTCTTCCATTTCAGAATAAGTACCAGTTAGAAAATGATGTCTCAATTCGTGACAATATCTCCAGAATTTCACTCCTTACAATCCATTTCCCAAACCTGCGAATACTTTGGTGTCAGAACCCTTATGCAACAGCAGAATTGTTTCAAGAATTAAAGGTATAGTATCCTCATTTTCGCTTGTAACAATGCTGTCTGTCTGTGTGTTGTTTCATGAATTAAACATACAATGTCCTCATTTTCATTCTTGAAGTCTCCCTCTCTCTCTCTCTCTCTCTCTCTCTCTCTCTCTCTCTCTCTCTCTCTCTCTCTGTTTTAATGTATCTTGCTCAGCACCGGAAAAAAAAAACAACTTAAAAGCATGATAGATTATATGTAGCAGCAATTATTTTAAGGCCATTTTCCCTGCTAAATCAGGGGTTAACCATATGGGCCCCATAAAAAGCTTCATACTAATTTTGGGGTACTTTTTGAAGCAATATTTTATGACTATAAGCCCTTGCTGGTACCAACCCTTTTTTTCTTACAAAACATATGATAGATTATACACACACACACATACAAACACACACACAAATAGTAGGCAACAAATATACTTTGCAAGGAGGGAAACAGAAAATAAAAACTTTATACATGTCTTGTGATGTGAGAACCAAACACATGAAGTGTCCAGGATTATGAAGCAGCATATCAGGGAAATCGTGCTGCTGTTGGGGAGAAGTGTGTCCAAAATGATAATGGTATACTTGCTCTCACTGATGACAAAAAGAAGGCAACATGGAAATGTCATTATGAGAGACTGATGAATGCATAGGAGGAAGATTATCTGGCCCAAGTGGACCGAACAGAGGGACCAGCTGTATTAGTCAACAGCAGCATAGTAAGGAAGACAATTAAAGATATGAAGACAGCAAAGCAGCTGGGCCATCGGGAATAGTTACTGAAATGCTGAAACCATCTGGGATGGTAGGACCCATCTTAACCACCCATATCTTAAACCAAAATGGTGCTATATCTAATGACTGGCATAGCAGCATCATCATCAACTGCCACAAGGGCAAAGGCAATGCACTAGAACATGTCAGGACATAATCCAAGATGTGCCAGTGTTTTAATGTTATTTTGTGTCAGTTTATGAGATGGAACAAACAGTTTGTAGCTATGAATTCATGATCAATACACTGACCCAGTAATATGTCCATTCAGCTTGCAGCACCGTGCTGTCCAAGAATAGTTTTCAATAAATAGCGGTCAAAGCTAATTCTCTCTCTCTCTTTCTCTGGAAGAAATCTGCTCTGTCCAGACCTGGACAGGTGATGAGCTCCACCAGGTTTAATGTCCCTACTGTACCCCTGTGACTTCATCACTGTAGATATAAATAGTGATGTGATTTCATAAAAGAAAGAAATGGTGGGTGGTAGATGTCATGTAAATAACAAGGAACAGAAAAACAACCAGAAAAAAACACGGAATATGAAATCGGAGCCAATACATAACAAAATATAGCAACTTTTTCTTTCCTATGTTTTACCTTCAGATTGGAAGGGATCAGCCCTCGGCTTCTGCTGCCATATCTGTCAGTGAAACTACAGACTATATTGATAAATACAATCTTAAACCGCAGGTAAGTCTTTTTTGATTATCCCTTTTGTTACCATATTTCTACTAACCCTTTAATTACCATATTTCTAATAAAAAAACACTGCCTATGTCATTAACCCTTTCATTACCATGTTTCTAATAAAAAACACTGCCTATGTCATTAACCCTTTCATTACCATATTTCTAATGAAAGACACTGCCTATGATTGTCAGATAAGTTTGAAAATATTTAAGAATTTGGAGGGATTTAGTAATATAACTAACTTTTTCAATACTAAGTTTGTATTTTGTACAGAACTTAACGAAAATTCTTAAATGAAATTATGATGGAAGGTTTTCAGATAAATATAACAATAAAGTGGTGCTGGTTCCACAAATGAGGTGGTGTTGATGCCATGACAAAATACACCCAGCCACACTAGCTCCCAGTCCAGACACTAGAGATGACTGAGGAAGGAAGGGGTGATGATAAACTACAAAAAACAGCATCTAACATTCACTACACTTGTGTGTACAATCTATATATAAATTTGAGCAACTTATTTTTGTAAGTGTGTCTGTGTTTGCGCGTTTATAACAATATACTCATACAATCATCAGTGTGTTGAAAGAATTTCTAGTCTTATATATTTTTGCTTATGTATATGAGCTGATGTCGCTCATTTGCATATGGAGTGGTAGCCGGCCAGGCTTAAATTAAAAAAGTTTGTATTGGTGTTCCAACATATTTCGACAAATTTTGTATGGTTGGATACCCCTTCTATCACCAACCACTTTACTGTGCATATAGGGTTCGTTTGTTGTGTAGATCCCCAGCACTATATTAGATGTCATGTCTTTGATACAACTGAAGTGTCCTAAACATTGATACTTTTTTCTGTGTTGCGAGTGGTCCAGATTTTCATTGCTGACTCAAAAGATAACATACTTCGTGTTTTGTCTGTGTTAGTATCCATAGTGTTGCTGTTGTTGTTATTGATGTCACACATACTGCTGCTGTTGTTGCCTCACTTACTGCTGCTGTTGTTGTTGATGTCACACATACTGCTGCTGTTGTTGTCTCACTTACTGCTGTTGTTGTTATTGTTGTCATCACTTAATTTTTCATTTGTTGCAGAAGTTTGTTTTAATATGTTATGGGAACACTATGGTTAGAGTCTACATTTAATGGCTTTTTGTTCTCCTCTTTCCCCAATTTACAACCCCCTCCCCCCATCCCACCATGGCATTATTGTTATTTGATCCACTTTCATTTTTCATATTTTTAAATGTTTCATTTTGCTATGCAAAAGTTATAACTTCTTTCCTCCTTATTCTGGTGATCAGAGGTGAAAGAAACTTAAAAGGCTCACCAAAAGATGGTAACACTGGTTAAAACTACAGTTCAGAAAGGTTTTGAGAAATAAATCTCCTTCTGCAAAAATGCAGAGCCCAAAGGATCATATCTTTCTTTGATAGTAATCATCATCATTACCATTTAACATCTATTTTCCTTGCTTGCAATAAGATTAGTCAGGTCAGGTGACCATGGCGTTTTCATATGGATCTATATTTTTATTTGGTTTCTATGGCTGGATGCCCTTCCAATAATAATAATTGTTTCTACTTTAGGCACAAGGCCAGCAATTACCCAGTGCATTACTGGTACTTTATTTTATCGACCCCGTAAGGATGAAAGGCAAAGTCAACCTCGGCAGGATTTGAACTCAGATCGTAAAGGGACGTAACTATGCTGGAAAGCATGGCGTCCGACCCTCTACCGATACTGCCAATCCACCGCCCTTCTTCCAATAATAATAATGATTTATGATTTATGCACAAGGCCAACAATTTTTTTCTTTTTGGTGGGGAAGGTGATTAAATTGACCCCAGTGTGTTACTGGTACTTTATTTTATCAACCCCCTTAATGATGAAAGGTAAAGCTAACCTTGGCAGGATTTGAGATCAGACCGTAAAGGGCTGTAACTCTATAATAATAATATTGGTTTCTGATTTAGAAATATAAATGAACTAAGAAAGAAATTAGGTATAAGAGGAACAGATGCTGTATGCTAGAGAGGAGATTGCATTGGTATGGTCATGTGATGCGTATAAAGGACGGCAGCTGTATAAAAAAGTGCAGGGCAATCAAAATTGATGGAAGCTATGGAGTAGGAAGACCTAGGACAAGGTGATAAAAGCTGACCTTGCGCAACTGTACCCCTCAAAGACAATGACTCAGGATCGAGATCTTTGGTGTTACGCAATAATACAGAAGACACACTTTCCATGTGCACAAACTCAAACATACATCTAGTAGGCATCTCTTAACCACTGTACCCCCACCCATCCATCCACTCTTGTCCACACCTTACACTGTGAATAATACATATCCAGCCCACACTGTAAAGTGGTCTTGTAGGTGTTATGACAAAAAGCACCCAGCCCACACAGTAAAGTGGTCTTGTAGGTGTTATGACAAAAAGCACCCAGCCCACACAGTAAAGTAGCCGTGTAGGTGACATGACAAAAAGCACCCAGCCCACACTGTAAAGTGGTCTTGTAGGTGTTATGGCAAAAAGCACGCAGCCCACACTATAAAGTGGTCTTGTAGGTGTTATGACAAAAAGCACCCAGCCCACACTGTAAAGTGGTCTTGTAGGTGTTATGACAAAAAGCACCCAGCCTACACAGTAAAGTGGTCGTGTAGGTGACATGACGAAAAGCACCCAGCCCACACAGTAAAGTGGTCTTGTAGGTGACATGACAAAAAGCACCCAGCCCACACAGTAAAGTGGTCTTGTAGGTGACATGACAAAAAGCACCCAGCCCACACAGTAAAGTGGTCTTGTAGGTGTTATGACAAAAAGCACCCAGCCCACACAGTAAAGTGGTCGTGTAGGTGACATGACAAAAAGCACCCAGTCCACACTGTAAAGTGGTCTTGTAGGTGACATGACGGAAAGCACCCAGCCCACACAGTAAAGTGGTCTTATAGGTGTTATGACAAAAAGCACCCAGCCCACACAGTAAAGTGGTCGTGTAGGTGACATGACAAAAAGCACCCAGCCCACACTGTAAAGTGGTCTTGTAGGTGTTATGACAAAAAGCACCCAGCCCACACTGTAAAGTGGTGTTGTAGGTGTTATGACAAAAAGCACCCAGCCTACACAGTAAAGTGGTTGTGTAGGTGACATGACAAAAAGCACCCAGTCCACACTGTAAAGTGGTCTTGTAGGTGTTATGACAAAAAGCACCCAGCCCACACAGTAAAGTGGTCATGTAGGAGTCATGACAAAAAGCACCCAGCCTACACAGTAAAGTGGTCGTGTAGGTGTTATGACGAAAAGCACCCAGCCCACACTGTAAAGTGGTCTTGTAGGTGTTATGACAAAAAGCACCCAGCCCACACAGTAAAGTGGTCATGTAGGAGTCATGACAAAAAGCACCCAGCCTACACAGTAAAGTGGTCGTGTAGGTGTTATGACGAAAAGCACCCAGCCCACACTGTAAAGTGGTCTTGTAGGTGTTATGACAAAAAGCACCCAGCCCACACAGTAAAGTGGTCATGTAGGAGTCATGACAAAAAGCACCCAGCCTACACAGTAAAGTGGTCGTGTAGGTGACATGACAAAAAGCACCCAGTCCACACTGTAAAGTGGTCTTGTAGGTGTTATGACAAAAAGCACCCAGCCCACACAGTAAAGTGGTCATGTAGGTGACATGACAAAAAGCACCCAGCCCACACAGTAAAGTGGTTGTGTAGGTGACATGACAAAAAGCACCCAGTCCACACTGTAAAGTGGTCTTGTAGGTGTTATGACAAAAAGCACCCAGCCCACACAGTAAAGTGGTCTTATAGGTGTTATGACAAAAAGCACCCAGCCCACACAGTAAAGTGGTCGTGAAGGTGACATGACAAAAAGCACCCAGCCCACACTGTAAAGTGGTCTTGTAGGTGTTATGACAAAAAGCACCCAGCCTACACAGTAAAGTGGTTGTGTAGGTGACATGACAAAAAGCACCCAGCCCACACAGTAAAGTGGTTGTGTAGGAGACATGACGAAAAGCATCCTGCACACACTGTAGATGTGGTTGGCATTAGGAAGGTCATCCAACCCTAGAAACCTAGCCAGAAACAGTTCTACATAAGTAAGACATGATCACCTGACCCAACTCGCCTCAAATGGGACAACCCATCTAACCCATGCTAGTATGGAAAATGGACGTTAAACGATGATAATGATGATGCATAAGGCCAGCAATGGGGAGGGAAGGTCAACTAAATCAACCCTCGCGCATTACTGGTGCTTTATTTTATCGACCCCTTAAGGATGAAAGGCAAAGTTAACCTCAACGGGATTTGAAGTCAGAACGTAAAGGGCTGTAAATCTATGCTGCGAAGCTTTGTGTCTACCGATACAGCCAAACCATTACCCTAATAATAATTGTTTCTACTTTCGGTACAAGGCCAGCAAATACCCAGTGCATTACTGGTACTTTATTTTATCGTTCTCGTAAGGATGAAAGGCAAAGTTAACCTCGGCAGGATTTGAACTCAGATCATAAAGGGCCGTAACTCTATGCTGCAAAACATGGCGTCCGACACTCTACCGATACTGCCAATAATAATAATAATAATATATTTGTATTTATTATTTCAGGACTTCCTTTTGAAATTACCTGGAGTCAATTTGAAAAATTATCGACTCATTATGAACAAAGTGACAAATATTTATGAATTGAGCAAGTTAACTGAGGAAGAACTGGCAAAGATTTTGGGCAATGCCAGCAATGCAAAGTTGTTGTCGGGATTCCTAAAATCCAAAGCAGACAGTTTGCATCAGACAAGCCATTCAGCTCAAAGTAAAACAGAGAAAAAACGGACATATAAAAGAAAATTATGAAATAAATGAATTTAGAAGTTAAAACAAAATGGAAAGTTTTTGTTACTTGTCTCCTCTGTTTAACCTAAGAGAGATGGGGGGGGGGGGGGGCTGTAGAGGATGATAGAAACAGAGTCAGTGATGAATGTTGTGGTTTGGTCATGTGTTGAAGAAGGATGAAAATGACTGGGTGAGAGGAATAGCTAATGATGAATGTTTTGAAGAAAAATGGAATGAGATGTGAGGGGAGTGATAAAAATGAATGTGGAAGGATGTATGGGAAGAGGAAGACTAAGAAAACATGGCTAAAATTGATGTAGGAGGAAATGAAAATGAAAGATTCAATGAAGGTGAGGAAGAGCATAAGTAAAAATGGTAAAGCTTGTCATGAGGACACACAAGGTTAAGTTTCTAGTCTTAAAATACTTGTGTTATTGATTTACATTACTGAATGAATCACCATCTTCAATAAAGGAGATAAAAGATTATGCAGGCAACTACAGAGGAATCTCTCCTCTCCATAACAGGAAAAGATTTGGCAAAAATAATCTTAAGATGTTTGTAGATGCTCACAGAGCACATACTGCCAGAATCACTATGTGGATTACACTCCAACAGAGGGACTATAGACATGATCTTCTGGGAAAGATAGATACTGGAAAGGTTTGGATGTCTGACAACAATGGTCTCTATTATCAGATAATTCGACAATGATATGGTGGGCAGGGTAGTGCACAACAACCAAACCACCGAAACCTTCCCAATCACATATGGCTTAAAACAGGACTGTGTCTTGGCACCTACCCTTTTCTCCATCTATATAGCAACCATGATATTTGAAGTTCCACCTGACAGCCTTGGAGTCAATCAGCACTACCAACTTGATGGGGGCCTCTTTAATACTGCCCACTTTCAATCTCAGAGAAACACTACAGCCTTCAGAGTGACTGACTTTCAGAGCGACTGACTTTCAGAGAGACTGACTTTCAGAGAGACTGACTTTCAGAGCGACTGACTTTCAGAGCGACTGACTTTCAGAGCGACTGACTTTCAGAGCGACTGACTTTCAGAGCGACTGACTTTCAGTTTGCTGATGATATGGCTGCCATGGTCAGCAATGCAAAAGATATTGAAAGATCTGTGAGGATTTATACCAATGCATACCAGCAGTTTGGCCTCACAGTAAATGTGGATATGACTAAAGTCCTGACCCAAGACCCCAGGATTAAATGGACCTGAAATCCAACATCAAAATCTGAGGGCTGGAAGTAGAGAATGTCTCAATTTCCTTACCTTGGAGCCGTCATAGTCAACAATGCAACATAAAGCAAAGACATCGAATGTAGGATCCAGGCAGCGAGTGCTGCATTTGGGCAAAGGGAAGCAAAGTGTTCATGGTGTATAAAGTTGTGGTACTCCCCACACTTTTGTATGGCTGAGACCTAGACGTTGTACAGGAAAGTTATAAAGAAACTCAAGGCCTTTCACCAGAGGAAACTCTGGACCATCATGAACATCAAGTGGCAGGATAAAGTAAACAACACCACAACATTTGACAGATCTGTCAGTCAAAGCATTGAAAGCACCATAATAGTACAACGATTGTGATGGGTGGGACATGTCACCCACATGAATGAATGCAGGCTACCCAACAAAACCTACAGTGAACTGACTGAAGGAAAATGCCATTTTGGTGCACCAAAGAAGCACTACAAAGACCAACTTAAGCAAACTCTCAAAAGCTGCGACTTGGACCACAACAACTGGGAATCTGATATGGAGGATAGGGAGCTTTGGAGAAAGAAGTGGTCATGTAGGTGTCACGATAAAAAGCACCCAGTCCACACTGTAAAGTAGTGGTGTTGGTGCCACAACAAAAGTACCCAGCCCACACTGTAAAGTGGTCATGTAGATATCACAACAAATAGCACCCAGCCCACACTGTAAATGTGGTTGGCATTAGGGAGGACATTCAGCCGTAGAAACCTAGCAAGAACCAGTTCTATATGAGTAAGACACGGTCACTTGATCCAACATGCCTCAAGTGGGACAACTCATATAACCCATGCTAGTGTGGAAAATGGACGTTAAATGATGATGTCCGTGTCTGTGGAATACTCAACCAGTTACACTAGAGTGTAATTGGTTATAAATCCAGCATGTGTGCGACTGCGCAATCCACAAATACGTGCACACAAAACGTAATTCTCAGGGAAATTCAGCGTGGCACGGCTGAACCTTTAAAGTAAAGGTATAGTCCATTTGACGGGCTTCCAAAGTTTATGTTTACCCAATTTCACTCCCAAAGCATGGGTTAATCCGAGACTATGGTAAATGCCATCCAAAATGTCATGCAGAGGGATCGAACCCGGTATCTAATGATTGGGAAGCGAACTTCTCAACAACTCAGTAGGCACTGATCGAACAGACCTTTGATCAAAGATACTCTAGCTGTGACAATCACGTTGACAGTTTCAAACATCTCGTATTTATACTTCTGTTATTGTTGAAAACCATGGTTTTGGTTACACAGTATTTTAAAGGGGGACATGGTAAATGACACTTGTAACTGTTTTCACCACGGCCTCAGATTTTTCTTGTGTATGAGTTGGTAATGGTTGTTGTTGTTCGCCTGACCAAGATAAGATATCAGTGATATTTTCTAGGGCCCACTGCGGAGAGGTCGACAAACTTAGACCCCAGTCACAGGCGGATTCAAGCCCTGTGCGAGTAATTAAGTAGACGGAAACTGTGGAAGCCCGTCGGATAGGCTGTACCCACAATTCAGAGGCCAGGCCTCGTCACATTGTGTCACGCTGATTCTGCCTGAGAGTTATGTTAATGATGTCCGTTATACGCAGTGTAATCGGAAAAGAAAGGAGCCTATCTGTCTTTCCATTGCTAAAATTATCTGTCAGTTATAAATCCTGGCACAAGTAAGGAACTGAATATCAATCGGACAAAGAAACAATGTTTCCATTGCTGACACTATTTAACGGTGGCAACTCTAGGCAGGAGCAACGTGAAATACAGTATTTTGCTCAAGAACACAACGCACTGCCCGGTCCAAGAATCATATACACAAAATTCTGATCATGAATCAAACACCCTAACCACTAGGCCAGGCTAGTTTATAAGTGCAATCGAACCCTGGACCAAATAATTCAGAAGCGAATACCTTAACCACTCATCCACGCTGCGTCCTCACATTAGTGTCAACGGTTTATTATCAATAAACACAACAGCGTTCGCGGGACATTTTGAACAAACATACGACATTTTGGGTTTTTTAGTAAAGTGTCCAAGTATGACCCAGCTAGAAATTTCGATTTTATTTATTCTGGTTCTTATGTTTAATACAGCGATTTATTCGGCTTCTTATAATGGTAAGTCATATATATATATATATATATATATACATTGAAATTTTCATCTGAATGTATATGTATTTTTCCTTGAGGTTTATTTAAGATCTTCGCAGAATTCAAACCTTCTCTTCATGTGTGGATATATCTAGGTGTGTGTGTATGTGTGTGATTGCTCTTTACGTATATATGTGTGTGCCATATTCATACATGTTATCATATACGTGTATTTCAATCCAAGAGATAAAATAGAGACTCATTTGTTTGTCAGTTTGTTTGTTCTTTGTTGTAAATGTGTCATAATTTCAAAGTTGTTGCAACAATTGTATAACCCAATATACACCCCACTCCACACACCCTACTCCATCTTCCAATTTGCGTCCACTGTAAAGTGGTCGTGTAGGAGACATGGTAAAAAGGCTCCCAGTCCACACTGTTAAGTGGTCGTGTAGGAGACATGGTAAAAAAGGTTCTCAGTCCACACTGTTAAGTGGTCGTGTAGGAGACATGGTAAAAAAGGTTCCCAGTCCACACTGTTAAGTGGTCGTGTAGGAGACATGGTAAAAAAGGTTCCCAGTCCACACTGTTAAGTGGTCGTGTAGGAGACATGGTAAAAAGGCTCCCAGTCCACACTGTAAAGTGGTCGTGCAGGAGACACGGTAAAAAGGCTCTACACTGTAAAGTGGTTGGTGTTAGGAAGGGCATCCAGCTGTAGAAAACCTGCCAGGGACAGTTCTGTACGGGCGAGACACGGTCTCCCGACCAATCTCGCCTCAAGTGGAACAAAACCGTCTAACCCATGCTAGCGTGGAAAATGGACGTTAAATGATGATGATAAAGATGATGTTGCATAGTCCAATTATCATAAATATATGATAGTTCTATTTTCTTTTATTGGTTTCAGCCCTTAAAGTATCCTCATACCGGCATGGCTAATACGCTATCAATGCAAACTAGGCAGTCGCCTTGGAGTCAGACAACAAAGACGTGCATTACTGAGCCTTAAAGGATCACGTCTTTCTAAAAATGCGTATAATTAAATTACGTAAATATATAATTTCCTTCGATAAATAAATAAATCGCTAAACATCTTTCCCGTGTAGCAGCCTCGTACATATGTATAGACCCGTAACTCCCGAGGGAGTCACATCGGACGCTGTATTAACATATGGCGTTTCTAGGGCTTTTCTTAAAACCGGGTGGAACCCATCTCTCCAGGTGTGAATACAGCAGATTTCTTCAAGAGAAGGATAGATAGAATGGAAATAAGAAAGAGATATAGAGGAAGAATCTGCCTCAGTACTTGACTGGTACTTTTTTATTGACCTTGAATGGGCGAAAGGTAAACTTGACCTCAGCGGGATTTGAACTGAAAGAGCCGGAACGATTACCGCAAAGCATTCTATCAGACGTTCTAATGACCCTGCCGATTCGTCGCCTAGCAGCCTCG
>OZ024755.1:24792652-24795152 GCA_964016885.1 Eledone cirrhosa
TTTGGATATATATATATATATATACGTAAATATATCTATATATATATATATATATATATATATATATATATATATATATATATATATACGTAAATATATATATATATATATATATATACGTAAATATATATATATATATATATATATATATATAAATATATATATATATATATATATAAATATATATATATATATATATAGCGGCGATGAATTAGTTTTGCGAGGTTTTTTATATGAAATCGTGTGTCGAAACAGATATTGTTATATTTGGGGAGGGTCATATTTGCGTAATATTGCCAGAATTAATAACAGAACACACTCACTGTTTGGTTGGTTTTCGCTTCTCGCTGTCTTTTATATATATATATCTGCGATCTAACTTACTCGGTCCTCAATGTTGCCATTGACTGACCGGCGGTCAAAAATAATACAGATACAATATAGACAAACACATATATATATAGTTTACATAAATCTTTCGTTGCACATCTGCAACATCGTCAGTGGTGTTATATTCATTGTTCCTCCTGTTGTGTTCAAATTTATATATATATATATATATATATTTATATGAATATATATGTATATATATATATATATATATATATATATTTATATGAATATATATGTATATATATATATATATATATATATATATTTATATGAATATATATGTATATATATATATATATATATATATATATATATATATTTATATGAATATATATGTATATATATATATATATATATATATATATATATATTTATATGAATATATATGTATATATATATATATATATATATATATATATATATATTTATATGAATATATATGTATATATATATATATATATATATATATTTATATGAATATATATGTATATATATATATATATATATATATATTTATATGAATATATATGTATATATATGTATATATATATATATATATATATATATATATTTATATGAATATATATGTATATATATATATATATATATTTATATGAATATATATGTATATATATATATATATATATATATTTATATGAATATATATGTATATATATATATTTATATATAATATATATACTTATATATGAATATATATGTATATATATATATTTATATATAATATATATACTTATATATGAATATATATGTATATATATATATTTATATATAATATATATATATTTATATGAATATATATGTATATATATATATTTATATATAATATATATACTTATATATGAATATATATGTATATATATATATTTATATATAATATATATACTTATATATGAATATATATGTATATATATATATTTATATATACGTAAATATATATATATATATATATATACGTAAATATATATATATATATATACGTAAATATATATATATATATACGTTAATATATATATATATATATACGTAAATATATATATATATATACGTAAATATATATATATATATACGTAAATATATATATATATATATATACGTAAATATATATATATATATATATATATATATATATATACGTAAATATATATATATATATATATATATATATATATACGTAAATATATATATATATGTAAATATATATATATATATATATATATATATATATATATATATATATATATATATATACGTAAATATATATATATATACGTAAATATATATATATATATATATATATATATATATATATATATATATACGTATATATATATATATACGAGAGTATTGAAGTTTGCTTGAAGCATTGTGGAATAATAAGTAAATATCTTTAAGTCGTTTGGAAGCCTTGACAATGCAAATGGGTTAATCTCCGGGTAACAAGATCCGGTGGTGGAGAGAGAGATGTAAGTGGGTGTACGTTGAGATGCGTGGTGTGTATAAGATGTGTAGAAGAATGAAGGAAAGAGTATAAAGGATAAAATAAAAATAACAACAGGAGAGAGTTACCTTGGAGAGATTTAATAGTCCCTATATATTTCGGATTCACGTCCATCAACTGGGGTTTTTTTCCGTGGTGGGAGAAAGGTTGTCTGACGGACAGGTGCGAAACGCGTCCTCCGCTGTTTGTTGTTTTGAATATCTGAGGTATTCAGCAGGGCGCGCGTGCGCGTGAAATGGGGTCGGTCGGGCAGAGGTCAGCGGCCGAATGAGGGAGTGGGGTGTCGCTAGCTGTCAGTCCATTCTCTGCCTGTTTGTTAAATGTTACTGTGTGTGCGTGTGTTGTTGTCTCGCTTGAGTGTGTGTGCGTGTGTTGTTGCCTTGTTCCTCTGTATTGGCAGTGTAGTATGTTCGTATGGTGGAATGCTACTGTGTGTGTGTGCGTGTGTGTGTGTAGTTGTCTCGTTTGTGTGTGTGTTGCTGCATCGTTTGTTAACTTAAACCAGCCATTTCATTTCGCTTCTCTCTGATCGATTGTTTATTTGCGGTTGCAGGCGTTTGATAAAAAGCGCTTCCTTGATACGTAACG
>OZ024755.1:24800152-24817652 GCA_964016885.1 Eledone cirrhosa
AGGTTTAAAAATCAAAGTCGATCTTGGTGAGATTTGAACTCAGAACGCTGTGTGATGAAACCAAAGGCTGCAATACTTTTAGCCCCATGTTGTACAGCTTCTGTTGCTCGCCACCCCGAGACAACACGTTAGCTTATAGTAGGGTATTCCTTAATTAAATTTATTTAAGTAGCGATCATGGTTTATTCATTCAACGATCATGGTTTATTCACACAGCGCTTCATATGTGACAGACCAACCTTATATACATCACACACATCAAGCCAAACATTAACTACCACAAACATACTGCCACACCACAATGAACGTAAACCACTGAAAAACGGAGAAATACTAAAAATTTGAAAATCGATTAAAGGTGTTTATTATTTTTTCAATTTATAGGGAAATTCATATTTTTTGGCATGTTTACACGATAAAACTGATACAAAAAGTCTTATTAGCTTCACGCTTTATATGGAAAAGGGGGAAGAAAGTTCGACGTGTCGGGCTTTAGCCCTTCTTCAGGAGTACTAAAAATAGAGACAGGATCATAAAGAATAAACACACACACATATCTCCGGCGAAATTTTATTTTATGTGGTAACATGTTAATTACATTTCTTTAGACATAGAAAACATTATACATGACAAAATTACATTACAAGAAATCCTATACGTTTTAAAATAAATAGGATGGTTTGGGATCTCAATATGTAAACTAAACGATTAATTTTGGTTTTAAAAAATCAAGGGAGACAACCTAGAAAAACTACCACTCCCCCACGTTTAACCGCCCCCCCCCCCCCCTCATCATTTGGGACACGAGAATATGTTCTATTACGTTGTTGAGCAGAGATGTGGAAAGAAAAATAAATACGTACATCAGGTAAGATTTAATAATTATTTCTACTATAAGCACAAGGCCAGCAATTTTGTGGAAGAGGAAAGTCGATTAAATCGACCCCACTACATTACTTTATTTTATCGACCCCGTAATGATGAAAGGCAAAGCTAACCTAGGCGGTATTTGAACTCAGACCGTAATTGGCCGTAACTCTATACTGCAAAGCATGGTGTCCGACCCTCTACCGATTCTGCCAATCCACCGCCCTAAGGTAAGATTTAATAATACGAACAATTACGTTAATTCTGATTACATGGTAAAGATAATCCATTTCAGTGATGTTGCAGTGGTTTTGTCCTTCTCTTGAGTGCTAATGGTAGCATGTAACCCAGTACAACCTCTCGCATGGTCGGGACGTCGGCGACTAAACCGGCAACCCCACCAAGTTTACTTGGTGAGGAGGGTGATTTTGGATACCCTGCGAGACAAAAAACAAAACCTTACAAAAGATGGAAGAACTCATAAAAGTCAACGGCCAACTAAAAAAAAAAAAAAAAATCCTGCCAAATCAATGGATGGCAGTAGTTCCAGCTGTATGTATCGAAAGATTGGTGTAGTGGTTCTGAGAACTTGGAGTAACTCCGGACCGGTTTGATATTTGATTGTATCTGCGCATCGTTATGAAAATTACAACAGCATTGAAAACCACAAATATTCCACCAACAACAATGAACGCTATATTCCATGGCAGTACTTCAGGAATACTTGCTGGCCTTTCAGTTTCGACTTTATTTTCTATAGTCGTATTCTCGGTTGAAAATATTTCTCCTGAAATATAAGAAGTAAATGTAATTTAAAAAGAAAGGAATGGTTGTCTTTTCACGCACACACACATGTCATCATCATCATCATCATCATCATCATTTAACGTCCATCTTCCACGCTAGCATGGGTTAGACGGTTTTGTTCCGTTTGATGCGGGAGTGGCCGGGAGACCGTGTCTCGCTCGTACGGAAGTGTCTCTGGCAGGTTTTTTACGGTTGGCCTTCATAACACCAGCCATATTTACAGTGTGGATTGACAGCCTTTTTACCGTGTCTCCTACACGACCACCTTACACACACACACACACACATATATATATATATATATATGTATATATATATATATATATGTATATATATCATAAAACATGTCTATAGAATCACCAGATAAAATATATACCGTTTCTTCTCCCAATTAGCATAATTAACCATATAAAAAATCAATTAGACCAAGCTATAAGAATAAAGGCTCCTATGAAGAAATCTCCGACAAATAACCGAAAGCAGCCTCTTCGCGGCGGTTGCGACGGAGTATTTATCGAATATTTCGACAGCATGTATAAATCGACTAGATATACAGTCAACTAAACAGAATTAGGTGTAAAATAAACTAGAAGAAAAGTGTACACATTTAATTACCTCTACCATGGTTTCGTCCGCATTTTAAGACATCCGATAACATTGGATATCTAGAGCTTCGGATTCTTCAGGAGTTAGCTCAAATTTAGACAATTAAGTTTCCAAAGTGATCGCGCCAAGAATACATTCAAAAATGGCTAAGAATCGTGACGTGGCAGCGGTCAAGTTAGAAAGGATGTGATTAGTTGCTTACGGCTGGTAGGCTTTTTGCTAGAAAGCGCAGCCCAATACAGCCAAAATTGTATCTCAACCTATTAATTCTTCATTGAGCTACAAAGTGACCCGTTGCAAAACACATATATATCTACGACTTTATATATATATATATGTAAACCTTTATATATGTATATATATATATATATACATATATATACATACATCTTCAATTCAGTCTTCGTGCCAACCCTTACCTACGGTTATTAATCTTGGGTAATGACTGAAAGAATATGATCAAGAAAGCAAGAGACCAAAATGGAGTTCCTCCGAAGGGTCTTTGGAGTAACATTACTCAATAGAGTGCGTAGCTTGGAGATCAGAGAGTCACTCCAAGTAGAGCCACTACTTCTCTGAATTGAGAGACCACAGCACCAATACTATGGGCATGAGGTTAGAATGTCTCAGAAAAGAATCGCTGGGCAGATTTTATGGGCAAAATCAGCCGGCAGGAGTTCCAGGGTTCACCCGAAGCAAGATGGTTGGATAACATCCATGAGCTTGGCTGGTTTCGCTTGGGAATCCAACCAGATCAGTTGGAGCTGGTTGCTTCTGACAGGACCCACTGGAAAGAGTTTGAGGTCTTTGACCCCGAGCCTCTCAGGAATAAGTGGGCGAAGAAGAAGAGTCATTATATTTTGTGTGGTGTGTTTTTGCCTAGTGTAGGCACTCTTGGGTCTTGAATAATGCCCCCCACCAACTCGCTTATTAACGTTTCTGATCCCCAACCCCGCTTATGTGTGTGTGCTAATCTATCTCTAACAACAATTTATTTTAAGTGGGAACATTCCTATGTTAATTAATTTTCTTTAGACATTAGACATTAAAAAACATTATACATGACAACAAAGTAAATGACAAGAAATCCCATATGTTATAAAATAAATAGGAAGGTTTGGGTTCTCTATGTAAACTAAACAACTAATTCTGTTTTTTTTTTTAAATCAAGGGCGATAATCCAGAAAAATCATCGATTTTCCACCCAGACTTATTCCAACCCCTTGCTTATTCCAACACCCTGCTTATTCCAACACCTTGCTTATTCCAACCCCCCTATTATAATAATTATTTGGGACCTGAGAGTTTGTTGTATTTCGTTGGTAGGCAGAGATTTGAAGGGAAAAATAAATACATATATCAGTTTGTCCCTACCTGTGGCAATAAGTATGAAGAATCCAAGTAAAAGACATGCTTGCTGTGGTATATTATGTAGAGATAGTTCCATCGGATCGGTTTCTCTTAATTCTGGTCTTCCCAAGGAATGGCACTGGCACTTGTTTTAGTCAGGTTTGAATTGATTTTAATTCAAATATAGCTGGAATATATATACTACTGAAATTATGCATTAGCCCATTCTTCACGCCCCGCCTCTCCATCTAGTTCTCTTTCTCTCTAATATTCTCTTCCTGCCTTTATATCCCTCCCCACTCTCTTTCTGCCTCTCTCTCTCACTCACAACCGACACACATTCTATTGTCATTACATCATTTTTAATTTTCACACTTACATACATGCATATACATATACTCATAACTCATACACACTCACATACACTTACATACACACTCATGTATACACCCATACACACATATTTGCATACATGCACTTACACATATATACAAGCATATACATATATACAAACATTTGCACATAGACACACTATAGACACACATATATACACTTGTATATACAACCATATAGAGACACATAAATGTACCAGCAATGACATATTTCTCGGTCTTCAAAAAGGATGGACAAGTATGCATTCTACTAACATAATAGCCATCTAATTCTGATTATAATATTAACTTTTACTTTCTCTTTAGATCTGAAAATTAGGGCGATGCAGTCTTAGAATCAGTCGAGCATCATTGAGTGTGCGTTGATAATTAGTTACGCCCCTTTACGTTTTGAGTTCGAATTTGCCTTTTATGCTTTTAGTGTCGATAAAAAAATACCAAAAGCTAATGAGTTTTCGATAAGGTGGGAAGCATGATCTTCTACAAGACGCAAACCTCAGAGACGTGCATTACTGAGCATTTAAAGGTCACAAATTTTAAAAAATTTAAGTTAATTAAATTAAATATATAATTTTCTGCGATCAATAAATCACTAATAACTTTGATGTATAGCAGCTTTATGGAAATATCCAGGTACACATTGTAGGTGTAGTTTAAGGTGCTATATACAGAGGCACGCATTTTAGAGCTAACCTAGGGGGCTAAATACCCAGGCTCATAATGTATATCTAATCTATGATGCTAAATATCCAGGCCCATATTGTAGAGGTAATCAAGGACGCTAAATTTACCAGTAAACTTTGTACAGCTAACTAAGGGTGCTCAAACCCCAGGTATATATTGTAGAGCTAATCAAGGATGTTAAATTTACCAGTAAACTTTGTACAGCTAACTAAGGGTGCTCAAACCCCATGTATATATTGTAGAGCTAATCAAGGATGCTAAATTTGCCAGTAAACTTTGTACAGCTAACTAAGGGTGCTCAAACCCCATGTATATATTGTAGAGCTAATCAAGGATGCTAAATTTGCCAGTAAACTTTGTACAGCTAACTAAGGGTGCTCAAACCCCATGTATATATTGTAGAGCTAATCAAGGATGCTAAATTTGCCAGTAAACTTTGTACAGCTAACTAAGGATGCTCAAACCTCAGGTATATATTGTAGAGCTAATCAAGGATGCTAAATTTGCCAGTAAACTTTGTACAGCTAACTAAGGGTGCTCAAATCCCAGGTATATATTATAGAGCTAACAAAGTATGCTAACTACCCAGGCTCTATTGTAGAGCTAGCCTAATGCGCTAAATATTGAAGTACATATTGTAGAGCTAGTCAAGGGTGCTAAAAATCCAGGTTCATATTGTAGAGCTAAACAAGGGTGTTAAATTCCCAGCCACATATTGTAGAGCTAGCCAGAATTCTCAGGCTCACAATGCAAGGCTAGCCAAATTATATATTTAATCTAATTATATAATTTGTATAAAACTGACCCTTTAAGTTTAAGTAATGTACCTCTCTCAGGTCTGTGTCATATGCAATTGCCTATTTGGCCTTAATGGTAATGCTGGCCCTGATATTGGTGTCATGTCATAGCCAGCTGCCTAGAAGGACTTATATATGTGCCACTGAAGCAGCCAGTCGTTGGGGTTCCACTCAAGATGTGCCACTGAAGCAGCCAGTCGTTGGGGTTCCACTCTAGATGTGCCACTGAAGCAGCCAGTCGTTGGGGTGCCACTCAAGATGTGCCACTGAAGCAGCCAGTCGTTGGGGTTCCACTCTAGATGTGCCACTGAAGCAGCCAGTCGTTGGGGTGCCACTCAAGATGTGCCACTGAAGCAGCCAGTCGTTGGGGTTCCACTCTAGATGTGCCACTGAAGCAGCCAGTCGTTGGGGTGCCACTCAAGATGTGCCACTGAAGCAGCCAGTCGTTGGGGTGCCACTCTAGATGTGCCACTGAAGCAGCCAGTCATTGGGGTGCCACTCTAGATGTGCCACTGAAGCAGCCAGTCGTTGGGGTGCCACTCTAGATGTTCCACTGAAGCAGCCAGTCATTGGGGTGCCACTCTAGATGTGCCACTGAAGCAGCCAGTCATTGGGGTGCCACTCTAGATGTGCCACTGGTGCAGCCAGTCATTGGGGTGCCACTCTAGATGTGCCACTGGTGCAGCCAGTCTTTGGGGTGCCACTCTAGATGTGCCACTGAAGCAGCCAGTCGTTGGGGTGCCACTCTAGATGTGCCACTGAAGCAGCCAGTCGTTGGGGTCCACTTTAGATGTGCCACTGGTGCAGCCAGTCGTTGGGGTCCACTTTAGATGTGCCACTGGTGCAGCCAGTCGTTGGAGTGCCACTCTAGATGTGCCACTGAAGCAGCCAGTCATTGGGGTGCCACTCTAGATGTGCCACTGGTGCAGCCAGTCTTTGGGGTTCCACTTTAGATGTGCCACTGAAGCAGCCAGTCGTTGGGGTGTCACTCTAGATGTGCCACAGAAGCAGCCAGTCGTTGCAGTGCCACTCTAGATGTGCCACTGAAGCAGCCAGTCGTTGGGGTCCACTTTAGATGTGCCACTGGTGCAGCCAGTCGTTGGGGTCCACTTTAGATGTGCCACTGGTGCAGCCAGTCGTTGGAGTGCCACTCTAGATGTGCCACTGAAGCAGCCAGTCATTGGGGTGCCACTCTAGATGTGCCACTGGTGCAGCCAGTCTTTGGGGTGCCACTTTAGATGTGCCACTGAAGCAGCCAGTCGTTGGGGTGTCACTCTAGATGTGCCACAGAAGCAGCCAGTCGTTGCAGTGCCACTCTAGATGTGCCACTGAAGCAGCCAGTCGTTGGGGTCCACTTTAGATGTGCCACTGGTGCAGCCAGTCGTTGGGGTCCACTTTAGATGTTCCACTGGTGCAGCCAGTCGTTGGAGTGCCACTCTAGATGTGCCACAGAAGCAGCCAGTCATTGGGGTACCACTCTAGATGTTCCACTGGTGCAGCCAGTCTTTGGGGTGCCACTCTAGATGTGCCACTGAAGCAGCCAGTCGTTGGGGTCCACTTTAGATGTGTCGTTGGGGTGCCACTCTAGATGTGCCACTGAAGCAGCCAGTCATTGGGGTGCCACTCTAGATGTGCCACTGAAGCAGCCAGTCGTTGGGGTCCACTTTAGATGTGCCACTGGTGCAGCCAGTCGTTGGGGTGCCACTCTAGATGTGCCACTGAAGCAGCCAGTCGTTTGGGTACCACTCTAGATGTGGCACTCTAGAAGCTTTCTCAGTCAGTCGTCACCATAGGTCTTTATATGTCATCATGCGTAGAAAGGTCTCGGTGTTGTGACCAGTCCAGTCTTTGATGTTGTCAGGTCAAACACATCATATCTATCTATCTAAGGCGGGTAAAATTCCCGAGATCCATGGACGAGTTCTCTCCAGCGGTCTCTGTCCCTCATTATCGCTGCCATGTCCTGCACCTCCAACAGACCAGTGTCTGTCCTTAGGGCATCAACATACGTTAACCTTGGTCTTCCTCTTCTAGTGTGTTCATGTAGGGGCTCCCAAAGGAGCACTGAGTGCAATGTCAACTCTGCATGTCGGTGAGCATGTCCAGCCAACCTCAGTCTCCTCTGTGTCACTTTTGAGCTGACTTTTGGGATGCTCCCATACAGCTCTGAGTTTTTCATCCTCAGTGTATACTGATTAATGTTCAGAGCCATCCTCAGCATTCTCGTGTAGCACCCATCCACCATCTGAGTGAGTTTCTTGGTCAGTGTCCAAGTCTCAGACCCATACAGCAGCACAGACTCCACTACAGCAATGAAAAGGCGGATTTTCAGGTCTCTACGAAGGTCCGACTTCCACACCGATCTCAAACTGTGGCACGCCGCCCAGGCCTTGCTCTTCCTCTCAACCACATCATCTTCCGTATTCCCAATCTTTGCTCCCAAATACAGGAAGTCCTCAACCAATATATCAAGTAATTGTTTCTACTTTGGGCACAAGGCCAGCAAATAACGAGTGTATTACTCGTACTTTGCAAGTAATGATACAGAAACATCATTAATAGAAACATTTTATTCAACACACTGGTGTATATGTGTATGTGCCTGTGTGGATGTGCATATGAGTATATGTGTGTGCCTGTGTGTATGTGCATATGTGTATGTGTGTGTGCATGTATATATATGCATATGCACACATTTATATGTATGAGTATATAAATATAAACGTGCAAACACAGACACACTTACAAAAATACACACTCACAGACATACACATACACACGCAAACACACACACCCACAAACACACACATATACATTCACACGAACACATACATTCACACAAACACATACACTCATAATCAGCATTGCAAAGGGAACGCCAGCCACTGTTTTGCTATAGTTTTTTTCACTATCCCTTTCCTTCCTTTTACACACACATACATTCATACACACACACATACATTCAGACAAACACACACACATACATTCACGCAAACACATACGTTCACACAAACACACACATACATTCACACAAACACATACACACATATATTCACACACACACGTTCACACAAACACACACATACATTCACACAAACACACACACACATACATTGATACAAACACACACACATTCACACAAACGCACACATACATTCACACACACACATTCACACAAACACGCACACATACATTCACCCAAACACACACACATACATTCACACAAATACACACACACACAAACATGCATTCACAAAAACACATACATTCACACACACATACATACATTCAGACAAACACACACACACATACATTCACACAAACACACACACATGCAGTCACACAAACACACAGATATATTCACACAAATACACACATACATTAACACACACACACATACATTCACCCAAACACACACATACATTCATACAAACACACACACACACACATACATTCACACATACATTCACACACACATTCACACAAACACACACATACATATATTCACACACACACACACATACATTCACCCAAACACACACACATACATTCACACACACACACACATACATTCACCCAAACACACACACATACATTCACACAAACACATATATTCACACACACACATTCACACACACACACAAACACACACATATTGTGTGATGGACTCTAATTTATACATAGATTCAGTGGAGTATTTTTCATATAAAGTAACCTACAATCTGTTTATTTTATTGTATTCATTTTATTCCAATTTGAATTTGTTGAAAATCTATTTTTATATAAAAGGAATTGTTTGAGAACAAGAAACAGGGTCAAATGATACTGTATTAATAGCAAGATATGGTCTCATTGTGTTTTCTAACACATTACTAGTTTGTTATAGAAACCAAGTCTTATTGTATTGTTGTTAATATATATCAAGGTTAAATATTTCTCAAGTGATAAACTGTCCTCAATAATTTATGTAATAGTAGTAATAAGTCGTGTTACTTGACAGGTTTCCTTCGATCATATCACATTTGTATTTCTATTTGAGCTGCGATTTGAATGACGCATTGGAAATGATTTAATGAAAGTTGAATGGAAAAAAATGTGTAAAAACCCATCGCTTGTATACACACATACACATACACGCGTGCACACACACAGACCCCCCCCCCCCATATATATGTGTGTGTGAGGTGGTGGTGGTGGTGGCGGGGGGGGGGGGGGGGTTGTTACAGGAGCAACGGGAACCCGCAAAATGAGATTTATCTCAGCGATGCAGTAAAAATATATACTATCCCTTATATATATATATTTAAGAGTTAAACAAGATTCAATGAATACATCAAAGAATGAGTTTTACAATAGATTGGAAGCACTCTACAGAAAATGTTTTCCAAAGTTATTAATATTAATTCAAAATATTAACAAAATAGATATTCTTGTGATCAATTACATCTTATTATACATATTTCAGAGGTACTGAATTAAGTTCAACAGTACGTCCTCATCAGATAAAATAAAATGATACATGACATATCCTGACATGGTAGATGGTTAAGATTTAATCACTACCTTGATTAAATCTTAACCATCTACCATGTCAGGGTATGTCATGTATCATTTTATTTTATCTGATGAGGACGTACTGTTGAACTTAATTCAGTACCTCTGAAATATGTATAATAAAATATAATTGATCACAAGAATATCTATTTTGTTAATATTTTGAATTACCAGTAATACACTGGATAATTGCTGGCCTTGTGCCTAAAGTAGAAACAATTATATTTATATAATATTTTGAATTAATATTATATATATATATATATATATATATATATAAGAAATCCCAGTAGAAGGAAGACGCAGTAGAGGAAGACCACCAAAAACATGGGCGGAGGTGGTGAGAGCAGACCTCAGATCGCTGAAGCTCACGGAGGAGATGACGAAGGACCGTGATAAGTGGAGAGATGCTGTGCTGAATAGAACCCGTCCCACCCTTGCAAGCAGGGAAAAGCGGACGTAAAATGATGATATATATATATGGTTTATGTCTTAAACACATAAAAGTTGCTACCTCCAATTTCAAACACTGCATGTATGCTACATTGCACAATTGCGCATATACATGTGAAGCTATCTTTCAGGCATCTGTAATATTTATTATATTACACACACACACACACACACACACACACACACACACACACATGTAGTATCATAATACATATTTCTGTGATCTATCATCTGACCATGACACAAGACTTTGGTGGTGTCATCAGGTGTAAATTGCAAATATTAGCTAATCAATTACAGGATTACAGCAAACATATATGGATTATAAAACGGACCCCTTCCCCCAATAAAAAAACAGACCCCCCCCCCCAAAAAAAAAATAGAACTTCTCCCAATTTTAATTCTCTGTTTATGTTTTGGTTATATTTATTGGTGGCGAATTGGCAGAGTCATTAAGACGTCGGATAGAATGCTTTACGGTATTCGCCCCACCTCATTCCTCGTTCTGAGTTCAAACCCCACCATGGTCTATTTTGCCTTTCATCCTTTCGAGGTCGATAAAAAAAGAACCAGTCCAGTACTGGGGTCAATTCTTCCTCTATAGAAAAAATCGGCTGGGTTCAGCAGACCTGGAGAGGGTTGGGTTCCCCTTGGTTTAAAAGTGCCCTAGACACGCCGTGTGACGGTGTCTCTACGTCCACAAGCAGTTATGGGATCTTGATCCTTTTTATATTAATTCACCATGGCAAGATTTGTACTCAGATAACAGTGAACTGGAATAAATACCAAAACCTATAATTCGATCCGTTAACGACTCTGACGATTCGTCAATCATTAACGAATATAAATTAATGAGCAGCTATTGTTGTTGTTATGCTGGTGGTGGTTTTCCACAGGCTTCTGCAATTTCTGACTCCCAAATTTTTAGTCAATTCACAACTGTAGTAGAAGACTCTTCATTAAGGTGTCACTCTGTTGGAGTGAATCAGAATCTATGTGGTTGCGAAGTGTCTGTGTATGTGTTTGTCCCATAACTTTGTTTAGGTTCTGGTTCAAGAGAAAAAGATGATCGACAAAATAATTGTCAGATTTGAAAAAATAAATATTGGGGTCGATATATAACCAACTAAATCAAGGTGTTATTCCAGTATGGCCGCAATCAAATGCCTGAAACCATCACAAGGAATAAAAGAATATATTCATCATCCTGTCTCCAAGCTCTTTTGTTTCTTTAACGGTTGAGTTTTATTGTTACAACTGTACAAATATACAGCAGTCATTAACAGAGATAAATTGTTCGGTACTTGAATAAACTGAGAATTTTGTAAAATCAAAATCCTGTTGGCCGTGATGTGACGATGGTGTCAAAGGAGTCCTGTCCTTGCACGTGAATTGGGTATTTTAATGCTAGCGGAGCACGTCTGTCTCCAGGTCTGAACACAGTTGATCTCTACCAGAGAAGGAAAGAAGGAAGAGCTGGAGAAAGCGATAAAAAGAGATCGAAGAAGAATCTATCCCAGTACTGGCTGATACTATCAGGGTTGGATTTAAACCTTGCGGGAGCCCGGGACACTTCAAGTTTGGGGTGGGGCCCCTCATACATAAAACACTAGAATACACAACAAACCATCCAATTTTACATAACAAAGTTAGCTTGGTGCAAGTAATTGGAATTGAAAAGTTATACATACAGATATTAAATTTAAAAATTCTAACCATCCTAAAACTAAAATGCCCTAAACTAAAAGGGCACAAATAAATTGCTACGGCCATCGCTGCTGGAGACCCCCACTGCAGGGAGCCCGGGGCAATTGCCTCCTTTACCAGGTATTAAATCCAGCCCTGGGTAGTATATTTATCGACCTCAGAACAAGTACCGAAACATTTAATTCGCGCACTTAACGACTCTCGCAATTGATTTCATTAAAACGAACGAAGACAATTTGCAGCTATTGTTTTACCGGAATTAGAGCTAAACAATTATTATATTATCTCCACCGCATCTACTAAACTATATGGATGAACCAATAGCAATCCAGTGAATAAAGACAATCCTTTTCTTTGCTAAACCTAAAAATGGAATGTGTAAAATTTATCAAGAACATTTTCCGAGAATTGTAAATGTTATTATTGTAAAGCAAAGTTCCTTCTGGTCTTATTTTTTACATCTAAATAGTGTTAAAGTTTGACAATTTTATAGTTATTTTTTATTCTTTTATACATATAGTATTAGTTTCAGTCATTAGACTGCGGCCATGCTGGGGCATGGCGCTCTTTATTGGATTCAATCATTAGACTTCGGCCATGCTGGGGCACTACATTTTTTATTGGCTTCAGTCATTAAATTGCGGCCATGCCGGGGCACCACATTTTGTGTGTGTGTGTGGGGGTTTCAGTCATTAGACTTCGGCCATTCTGGGGCACCACATTTTATATTGGATTCAGTCATTAGACTGCAGCTATGCTGGGACACCACTCATCTTATTAGATTTAGTTGAACATATCGAGTCCTACTACTCATTTTTAAAAATCTGGTACTTAATTTATCGATCAAATTTGTCGAACTGCTAGGAAACTGGACATAAACATAAACGCACACACAAATATATGTATGTATATGTGTGTTTGTAGGGGTATGAGGAGCAAGTTGAGGGCACATTAAGTAGCTTATTGGGTGGTAATTTGAGAACCTCTCCATATTGGAGGATTTATGTTTGTGTACTGTCTGTGAAATAATTTTAACTCGGGGTTGTCCAGTTTTTATGTATATATTTGTATGTGTGTGAGCAGTGGTTTTAGGCATTTACTTGTGGTTTGTTAGATTGTTTAGGATGTTTAATATTTCATCTGTGCATAACTTACACAACTTCGTTCTTAGATCTTTCTAGAATCCTCCATTTCATGGAGAAATCTTCGAGGGTCCACACGTGGCTTGCAAGTGTCATTGCATGTATGTTGTCAGGTTGCCTAAATGTCGCTTCATTGTTAAGGAATCGGCCTTTAAAGCGACCCTCCGGCATTTTCATATATGTCTGATCTCCTGCTGCTGGTTTGAGTGAGTCGAGGAGACTTCTGTTTCATATGCCACGGCGGCTATGTTGCATTGTTGGTCAAGGAAGTATGTGGCCGGTCTTCTGCTTGAACAGCCTAGAGTTGGGGAGCTCTTGGGTTTGTTGGTGAGGTGGTATTTCATTGCTTTTGCACAGGAATTTTTACCGTATGGCTGTTAAATATTTGCCTATAGTTATGGCCGACAGAGAAATGTTTATCTATGAGCGCTAAGAATTTCTTTCCTATGTTAGTTTTAACATTAGGGGACAAAGAGAGGATGAAAACCATATGATTTCTTTACTCCTGTTTTTTCTTCCCGTAGTTTTTTGGTGCTGGTCAGGCTAATAGGAGATTATTTTCTGTGAAACTGCTGTTGGCTAGTGCCGTGTTACAATAGAAAGCTGCCCTATCGGAAATGGCTTTGTTAGACAAAATATTGAAGATTCTCCTACTTATATTATTAACTAGGTTTTTAAAAACTATAAGTGGATGGTAGGAATTTATAGATCTATCTGAAGTTTTTCATTTGGTTTGTGTGAGATCGTAGAAGCATGTGAACATTTAGAAAGTTGACACTTGTGAGATTGGTGGCCACAATAAATGTGACTATTAAGTTTTTCCTAAACACATCGAGGTCGTGACCACTTATGGCTCGATAGGGCCAGATAATCATCGTGATATATGGAAGTAAAGGAATTTGGTTCCTAGCCTGTCCAAAATACATAGACCCACAAATCATATAAGTCCGCGCTATCGAATGATACCATTGATACATGGAACAGGTCTGTGGAAGTTGGTTTTTTTAACCAAGACTACTCCATTGTTAAGGAGTGGGGGGGGGGGGGGTTTCTACAGTGGGATATAATTTGGTGGTTTCTGTCATGTACACTAATCTAGTTAGTAGCAAAGTCTAAATTTATCTTCTAAAGCTTTGTTAACGCTGGTAAGGGTGTTAAACCAATTAATTATAGTTTGACCATTGATTGGAGTTGGTTTGCTATGGTCGTGACTAGGTACGCAAGTATATTCTTACTAACTAGTCTTATTTCTGTATGTGCAGGGTTTATAAACCTGCATGTGGGGTTATTGAGGAAATCTGGTTTGTGATCTTTTAGCATTATGAAGCTCTCACGTTTGACTAAACATTCTAGTTTCTTGTCTACATTAAGAGATTTGGGTAAGGTTTTGACCTAATCTGCTTTTTGACATTTGGAAATTATGGTCTTATGTCTAAATGGAATAAAACAAGTTTTGCGTATTTCGGAGCACAGGTTCCCGAGATACGGGGTTATTCCGGGTACCTTCGTAAATAGAGAGAGAAAAAGATTAAGAAAGAGATAGTGGTTGTGATAGAGATTGAAAGAGAGATATCAGAGTATATTTTAATTATTTGAAAATTATCTTTAGGTGAACGTGACCCAGCAGGTCATGGGTGGTCTAGTTTAAATATAAACATGCAAACACAGACACACAAAAATACACATAGACATACATTCATACAAACACACACATTCGCGCAAATACACACATATACATTTACACAAACACTCATATACACTCACACACAGCGTAGCAAATGGAACGCCAGCTGGTGTTTTGCTATAATTTTTTCAGCATCCACTTCTTTCCTTTTACACACACATACATTCACACACATTGTGTGACGGACGGATGTCGTATATATATATATATATACATACGTACGTTCAAATTTGGTTGTTTACCACTACTTAGAATTGGTCTCTCTTCAATGTTAACCATCATGTAATACGAGAAAAGCACTCGACATTATGCAACTCATCCATCTTCGATGTTGAATCATGTTGGAGTAAATGTATTCTAAAGTGAAATGACAGGAGGCTAAATATGTTGAATTTCCTTAATTTTTTTAGTATCAGCAACTGAAAAACCAATGGAAACATTATTTCCTTGGTCCGATTTGACAAGGTCCACCACACTCGACAAGCGAATGAGGTCTGGGAACTTGTTGATCGATCAGAGTGAGTGGGTTGTTACTTGATAATGTGGAGTAAGGCTGTAGACATAGCGTAGATGAATGATTAGGAAATTCGCTTCACAAACATTTGATTTCGGGTTAAATCACTCTGCATGTCGTCTTGAGCAGCTGTCATTTACCACAACCTCTGGTCTACCCATGTAATGTGAGCATGGTATCTCGGGCAGCTGTTATTTACCACAGCCTCTGGTCTACCCATGTCATGTGAGCATGGTATCTCGGGCAGCTGTTGTTTACCACAGCCTCTGGTATACCCATGTCATGTGAGCATGGTATCTCGGGCAGCTGTTATTTACCACAGCCTCTGGTCTACCCATGCCATGTGAGCATGGTATCTCGGGCAGCTGTTATTTACCACAGCCTCTGGTCTACCCATGTCATGTGAGCATGGTATCTCGGGCAGCTGTTATTTACCACAGCCTCTGGTCTACCCATGTCATGTGAGCATGGTATCTCGGGCAGCTGTTGTTTACCACAGCCTCTGGTATACCCATGCCATGTGAGCATGGTATCTCGGGCAGCTGTGGTTTACCACAGCCTCTGGTCTACCCCTATCTTGTGAGTAAAATTCGGTAGACGTAAACTGGATTGATTGTTCCTGTAATTCAATGGAATAGCCATACCACACAGTGTGTCACACTGAATCTCTCTTCATGAACAGGCTGTTCCATTGATCGCACAACTGGAATACTACCCCCCCCCCTTCTTCAATCAAACACAAATCCAAACTATTATATAAGATAGGTATTTGTAAACATCCATAGTTGTAGCCATCTTTATTCTACCCAATCTAACAGAAAGCTCGATCCTATATTCGACTTTCTTCTCATTGTTATAACTCGCGTTACAATACTTAAAAAGGACCCTTTAACCACTGTAAAAGCATTACTAAGTTAGACACCTATCTATTCGTGCTCTTTCTGGTCGTTGCTATAAATCTTTAGGAGTCTTATGTAAACTAGGAATCCAGAAAAATCTAGGAATACACCTACTCTTCTCTTCTACTCTCCAACCTCAGATCTTCCACTTCAAGTATACGTTCCTCAACCAGTGAATTGATGTCTTGCAACACCATCCTATAACTCGCATTAACACTAAAGCTATAATCACTACCACCTTCCAAACCATCAAATAGTATTCCTTACAAATGTCTATTCTCAATACATGCGTTTCCCTTAGAAGGTTGGCTTAAAAAACACATTGATAATTACATAAATATGAACAAAAAGATAAAAACGAAATAAGTAATGAGAAAAATGGGAAGGGATAAAGAAGGGCAGATCTGGCTGTATGGGAAAGTAGAAGAAAGGACTATAAATGCCATAAATGAGAGGAAAGGAGGGGAAAAGCAAGGACTATGGGGTCACAGAAGAATTGGAGGGGAAGGGGAGACAGTGATGGGCTCTGACGACAATACTGCAACTACTTCAAGAGTGCGGAAGTGCAATTGCTGCAGCTGCTGTTGCAGAAAAATGCAAAAATAACTAGAACATACAGCCCCCCCCCCCCCCCCCCCCCCACATACACACACACACACACCCACCACTACCACCATCATTTTACATATCAAGTTAGCTTGGCGTAGGCAATTGGAATTGAAAAAGTTATACATACAGGTATTAAATAAAAAAAATTCTAACCATCTTTAAACTAAAAAGCCCAGCTGAGGGCACAAATACATTGCTACGACCATCGCTGGTGGTGCCCCCACTGTAGGGGGCCCGGGGTAATTACCCCCCCCCCCCCCATACACACACATTAAATCCAGCTATGGGTGACAGCGCTTTGTATTATAGGTACAACACATTTTATTTTTGCCATGTGAGTGGGCAGAAGCTACGCGAAATCGTGTGATTTGCGGAAGTTACTCAAAGCGCTACCAGTCATAGAACACAGGTGACCCCATTACCGTGTGCTGATCA
>OZ024755.1:24825152-24832652 GCA_964016885.1 Eledone cirrhosa
AGCTTGCATCATCCCCCGAACAAAATCAAAGAAGAAATAATCCAATACCTCTTGTTATACCATCAATCAACATATCGATTATATCAAAACCGACTTTGCAAACTGTAGAAAATGGTGAGAAATACTATTTAGCAGCTGCTTGAGACAACATAATATTTTACAAAAACACAAACATACAACACAAGATAAAAATGATACAAAGCCTAACAATTGTATAAGGGACCCACGTCTTTTATTTTACAAATATGTCAACTGACAATAAATAACAGTGGAATTTATCCTCGCTGGTCATGGTACTGTTAAACAAAATGAAACGAAAAGGCGCCAAAGGGCATTCCGAAACCTAGATATTTCCAATTATATATATATATATATATATAGTCGATCGATTTTCGTCACATCGACGAAACAATGGTTCCATTGGTCTTTCCAATTGCTAATACTATCTATCGGTCGTAACTTCAGGTAGAAGGAGCAACGTGAAATAAAGTGTCTTGCTCAAGGACATAATGCATCGCCCGGTCCGGGAATCTAACTCACAACCTCATGATTGTGAATCCAATTCTCTACCTACTCAGCCGTGCGCCTTCAAACTATAAATAATTGTAAATAATTAGAAATATGAAATGAAAAACAAACTTTTCGGGTGTACTCTGTTCTTAAACTTAGCCCTTACTAAACTGTAATTCTAACTCCAACTTCTAAACTTAACACATACTAAATCACTAAAATACTCACCAAATGGTTGACGCCTTAGTGGGAGGATTTCAACAGGCGATGGACTGCTGTACATCACATATATTCAGTTTTAACAAAATTAGGTGATCTAGATTCAATGCGAAAACAGATCAAACCAGTTTAGGGTTTAACACTGAAATGGCGGATTCTAGTCGCTTATTCCAGGATCACAGAGGAACCTGAATTTAGTTTATTTAGACAACTGGACCACTCGTTGTATATACAGGGTAACCACTGCGTACAACGGTGTATATTACATAATCCATGCTGGCTATTTTCAGCTCTGTAAATGTATAGTTAAGTCTTTAATGGTAAGGGATAAATAGATTGTAAGTTATCTCTGACATCTTAATATGTTCATGGCTATAGCAAGTCTCAGATTTGAGAAGATGCTACACAGTAAGTCTATTCAGTGCTTATTCATGAATATTATAGGCAGTGTCTTTAATTAGAAATATGGTAACAAAAGGGTTAAGTACATAGACAGTGTCTTTAATTAGAAATATGGTAACAAAAGGGTTAAATACATAGGCAGTGTTTTCATTAGAAATATGGTAATGAAAGGGTTAAATACATAGGCAGTGTCTTTCATTAGAAATATGGTAATGAAAGGGTCAATGACATTGGCAGTGTCTTTAATTAAAAATATGGTAATGAAAGAGTCAATGACATTGGCAGTGTCTTTAATTAGAAATATGGTAATGAAAGGGTCAATGACATTGGTGTGGCTTTTCTTCAGAGAAGTATCTTAGATGGTTGTAAATTTATGTGTATCTGTGTATATGTATGCATGTGTTGGGGTGGGGGTGAATTGGATCTCCATCGTTTCCGACGAGGAGTGTTCTAGTGGTTCATCATCGAAATACCCTGTTTGTGAAATTAACGTGTACTCTTAACAGTTCCTGAAGCTATGGTAAATGGCACTTTCCTAAGATTCCACACCAAATGCAATGATAATAAATAACAGTCACAGCCGTAACAAAGACCTCCCCGTACAGATCCGCGTATGTTGAAAACTGCATGTTTATTAAACCGTGTAAGATGCGGATACATTATATTGCAGAATCATAACTAAGGCTATTATTTAATAAGAATTACATCACCGTTAACGTTGTAGTTGTCGTCGTCATCATCATAATTATTACCACCATTCATGGCGACATACACAATGGTAGCTACAACAGTTACAGCCGTAACAATTACTCCCACTCAGCATGCATATATTCAAACCCGCACTATATAAAACCGTGTAAAATGCGGTCCGATTGCATGGGTTTGTCTTCATCTATATATAAATTTCTGCGATTCTGTCACAACACGTAAAGAGAGAGGAGTAGTTTGACCACCTCATACTACTCCTCTATCTTTACGTCTGCTGCCTGCGTGAATGTACGTGTGTGTAAAAGGAAGGAAGGGGATGATGAAAAAACTACGCTGTGTGCGAGTGTATGTGTATGTGTGTGTTTGTGTAAATGTATGTGTGTGTGTGTGTGTTTGTGTGAATGTCTGTGAGTGTATATTTTTATAAGTGTGACTGTGTTTGCGCGTTTATATTTATCTATTCATACATATAAATGTATGCATATGCATAAATGCACATACACAGACGCGTCAGCATATGAAAAAAAAAATCTAGTTCAAATTTTTCGTTAATACTGAATCAAATACTGATTACAGTAATGGGATGGTAGAACGGGACACATTAGATATAGCTTTGTTATTATATTTTGTTGTACTAAAAATATGATGAGATAATAAATGCGATTTGATAATAAAAACATGCTTTAACCAAGGATGATATATACATCCTTTGTTGTTGTTGTTATTTCATTACTTGATAGAATTGGTAGAGCAACGGAGGAAATATCTGGTGCTAGAGGTATTAAGTTACTGCTTACTACTTACGTTTCAGAATCCAAATCAGGGTGGAGTGAGGGTGGGATTTTGCCGCCCTGACCAGGAATCGAAGACAGGATGTCTATCCCTACCACCTTAACGACTAAGCTACACGTTTTCACATGATATAGTTATTGAGTGTTAAGTAATTTAACTACGGTCAAAATAAAAATTACAGTGACAGAGTGTGAACCCTTTACCCAGAAATTTACATGTCTGTTTGACTTCAGTAACAATCTTTTTAAAACTAGTATTGTATTTACTCTTGAAGTTTCTATCTCTCTTTACCTTCTGACTGAGAAGGCTATTTTATAAACCATTGTTATGGGCACAGGAGAAGAAAATATGGAAAAAGAGAGGCCATAGAACATCTGGTAGCGAACATTTCAAGAGGACCACAGACAGAAATTATTCGAACAGGCACAGAGAAAACTGTGGAAGTTCAACCGTGCTGGTGGAGTCTTGCTACCTTCTGTATCTCAAACACTTGTTCTATTACTGTATTCCTCTATTTTTTACTGGATTTTTTTTTGTAAAACCCTGTCTTTTTGTATTGGCCCCTATATGTAGGTGTCCAATAAAACGTTGGCAGTATCGGTTGGGCTTCGGACAACATGCTTTGCAGTCCCTTTACGATCTGAGTTCAAATCCTGCCGAGGTTAGCTTTGCCTTTCATCCTTACGGGGTCGATAAAATAAAGCACCAGTAATGCACTGAGGTCGATTTAATCAACTTTCCCATCCCCCCAAATTGTTGGCCTTGTTCCTAAAGTAGAAACAATTATTATTATTAAGGTGATGGATTGGCAGAATCGGTAGAGCGTCGGACACCATGATTTGTGACATAGAATTACGGCCCTTTATGTTCTGAGTTCAAATCCCGCCGAGGTTAGCTTTGCATTTCAACCTTACTGGGTCGATAAAATAAAGTACCAGTAATACACTGGAGTCGATTTAATCGACTATTCCTCTCCCCCAAAATTGTTGGCCTTGTTCCTAAATCAGGAACCATTATTATCATTATTGTTGGTGTTTGAAGTGAAAAGACTATTGTGAACTCCCGTAACTTTGTTATTTCAACGTGTTTAAATCCTTTTGTTGTTAATATTCCTTGTTTCAAAAGGAGCATAAGACTTTAGTCTTAGCACTCTAGAAGGGACTTCCCATAATATTTGGTCCTTGGGCGATTTCATCAGTGTTATCTGCAGAATTATGTAATAGGATTACGTTGGACCCAAACATTGTATAGGAAATAGAAAAAAAATAGAAGATAGAAAATAGAAAATCCGATTCAGGGACAGCCTGCTAGTTTGGTGTTATATCGATAGCAGACGGTCATATATAACTTTATAATATATGTGTATATATATGTATATACATATACTCAGCTCACAATCGCAGGGGCGTGAGTTCGATTCCTGGCGGTGGTGTGTTCTTCAGCAAGACACTTTATTTCACGTTGCTCCAGTCCACTCAGCTGGCAAAAATGGGTTGTGCCTGTAATTCGAAGGGTCAACCTTGTCACATTTTGTGTCACGCTGAATCTTCTTGAGAATTACGTTAAGGGTACGCGTGTTTGTGGAATGCTCAGCCACTTGCACGTTAATTTCACCAGCAGGCTGTTCCGTTTATTGTATCAACTGGAACACTCGTCGTCGTAACCGACGGAGTGTCAATATGTTTATATATATATATATATATATATATATATATATATACATACATGCGACCTTTCTTTTATAAATATGTTGTTGAGGATGTGCTTCATTTAGAGTTACATTTTCTTGAAAGAAAGGTGCTTATAAAGTATAACACACACACACATGTGTATGAAGTGATTTGAAATCAGTTCAGGTATGCTGGCATTTTGACGTCACTATAGGCAATTTCCATAGCATCAGTCAACTAACACGACAACAACAGCATCAGTACAAGCTATACAGAAAACTGACCCACTAGGTTCCATGTACATAACCTGTCATGCTCAGCTGCACCCACCTGCCTTCCTACTAAGCCTAATATCGCGTTACAAACGCTTACATTCTTAACACCTCTCGTTTTCAGTGAGAATTTGGACCACCTAGCTAACAAAAACACAAAACACTCACACTCAATTATACGTCAATGGCGCTGCTGGACTTTTACCGTTTTCAATAATCTTTGAGACAAGCCAAGGTATTCGACGCGTTGCCGTGGTTGATAGCGAGGCTAAGCTGTTGAAATACCCAATGATCCTCGCGAACACTCCTCTGATATTTCTTAACTAGAGCTCTGATATTTCTTAACTAGAGCTATTAACACATTATTTGTAAGCACCAGTTTAACTTTACAGATAAATACACACGTCAATGGAATTTTACTTGGTTCTTTCAATTTTGTATACTTCTATAAAAATTCTATTGTTTCGAAGTAGTAAGTATATACATTGTTTTCTTTGTTTTTGTAATTAATGTGCAGCGACGTAAGGGAAACAGCATTCACACGATTTTATTTATTAGAGACCCTGTAGTATGCATGTTACATATTTTATCAATCTTTTTTTTATCAAACAGTTAAGTTTACTTAATGGTCGTAACTCGAATACCAAATATTAGTTTCTGATTTAGGCACATTTTTTGAGGAGGGAAAAGTCAATCAAATCGAACCCAGTGCGTTATTGGTACCATAAACCAGGGTTACTTTGAATGATTTTAGTCAATTTTGTATCTTTCATGCAGCATAGCTCAATTTTTTGTTGACGGATGTTGCTAATATAGAGATAATTCTATGAAGCTTTATCATATGCAACTTTTGTCAAAGAATTGTAAAAATATCTAAATTCGTTATATAGTTATTGACAAGTCTTAGAATATTAAACATAACTACATTACTGAGTATAAGACATTTTATTGATATTTTAATTGAAGTAAGGATAAATTTCACAGAAATAATGACAAAAAAAGAATATTTAATTATACATACGACTAATAGAGTGATATATATGATTACACTTCAAAACAGTTTTCAGGAAGTGTGAAATATGAATCGAAATGTTCATTTTATTCCCAAAAGTCACACAAGTAGTAGTCTTGGCCAAGTTCAGAGCGAGTACCAGCTTCATGGCACCAGTTTCTACATTTATGGCACTGGATCCAGTCTTCATTTGGAGGCTCAATATACGGTTCTTCGCAAATAATACACCTGTATTTTGAGCTTTGCGCTTGCCCTTTGTCTGATTCCTCATTGAACCTATCCCTGTGTCCCAGCAAATAAGTGAATTTTCTGGTTGTAAAATTGAATATTTGACAGGGATAGTGGATGTTCGCCCATATCTAACCCAGCATATATATAAAAACTCCGCTATATATCATAAATAATTATAAACGCGGGACATTTTAAAACATTCGAAGTATGTTTGGCGTGATTGACAAAAAGTATGAATTACACGGATTTTATATCTGAAGCATACATCCAATTGAAAAATAATTTACAGAATCAATTAAAAACATATTAACAATGTATCAAATGTAAAAATATATACAAAACACACATTCATTCCCTTTGATCAGACTGTAAGTTGATAGTCAATATTTCAGCGTCTGCGTGAGTCCTACATAATTTACATATTTTTACGGAGTTTAAAATCATTTAAAGAAAATCCTTTAAAAGATAGTTTAAATGATAATGAAAGTTTCGATATATCAAGACATCTTTTCTAAAGTAATAATTGTTTCTACTTTTGGCACAAGGCTAGCAATTACCCAGTACATTACTGGTACTTTATTTTATCGACCCCGTAAGGATGAAAGGCAAAGTTAACCTCAGCGGGATTTGAACTCAGGTCGTAAAGGGACGTAACTACGCTGGAAAGCATGTCTACTTTTCTAAAGTAATAATATTTAAGAAACTATGATGGCGTAAAGAATTTTTAATGTTTTTTTCAACGTAGCCCAGAACGTTCAAAGTAATTTTATCGAGCCCGTAAGGATGAAAGGCAAAGCTAACCTCAGTGGGATTTGAACACAGGACTGTAAAGGTACATAACTCTATGCCGCAAACCATGTAGTCCAACGTTCTACCGATCTATTTATCGGTTCTTCATCCTGTCGACACAAGACACATACACACACACAACCAGGCACTCGGGAAAATAGACACGCACATTTGTATATCTATGATAAAGTTATATCTGTATAAATATAGAGACTTTAACCGAGACTGCACCAACGTGTATAAATATATACACATATCTAATATGTAGGTATGTAAACATGCCAGAAAATGCGAATTTCCCTGTAAATTGAAACAAATGCTAAACACCTTTAATAGATTTTTGTATTTTAATGAATCCTCATCAAAATCATCCAATCTACCACAAGGAAACATGTATTGACTGCACAAATGTGTATAAATGTATACACACATCTAACATGATTGGATGGTATACATATATTTTGGAGCTTTCAATAAAATCCGAAAATCGTTAAAAGATTTTTATCATTTTTTTCAATTTACAGGGAAATTCGTATTTTATCCATTCTGTATGTGCGCGCGCGCGCGCGCGCGCACACGCACACACACACACACACACACACACACACACACACACACACACACACATATATATATTCGGTATACAAGGATGTAATTGACTTCTAGCACTCAATGCCATATTCCCAATGACAGGGGTGACGGAGAGTGTGTGTGTGTGTATATGTGTGTGTGTATTATGTCGGGTCACTCTCGAGTGCTACTGGTAATATGTAACCCAGTACAACCTGTCGCATGCTCGGGTCGTCGGCGACTAAACCGGCAACCCCACCATGTTTACTTGGTGAGGAGGGTGATTTTGGACACAGTGCAGGACAAAAAAAACAGAATCTGACAA
>OZ024755.1:24837652-24882652 GCA_964016885.1 Eledone cirrhosa
TAGATGACATGAAACGAGACTTGCAATGCAATCCACACTGCAATATTAATAACGAAACAATTTCAAGTTCTGCTGATGTGAGTGATAATACAATGTCAATCATGATGATTGTCGGTATTATTTCATTTATAATAATATTCATCTTGGGAGCAAGAATCGTAATGCCGGTGATAATTAAATATTTACGATATTCACGAAACCAAGAGAATGTCGAGATGTTTACCGATGCTATGGAATTGGACAACATCGGCGAAGAACAATCTTTAAACACAAAGGGAACACAACAAATTCCTCAGTTGGCTACAGTAAGAAAGGGGGAAACATATTTATTGGCTGCAGCTTAACTATCAACCTTGAATGTTTTATTTTTTTTACGAGAAACAGGGTCAAATCTTTATATAAGGAAATGTGGATATAGAGAATCACACTAGGACCTCGGTTATTAGTGGTTCTGGTATATATATATATATATATATGTGTGTGTGTGTGTGTGTGTGTGTGTGTGTGTGTGTGTGTGTGTGTGTGTGTGAAAGGTAAACAGAAATAACAACCCAATCGGTACAGTATATGTAAGGGGTATATTAGGTTTACGCTTGATAAAGCAGGACGAGGGTCTTAACGTTTCGGACGCTAGCCCTTCATCAGATGAAAGAATGAGAAATAAGATAGATTGAGGGGACGGGCGGGATGGAATTGGAAAAAATGGCTTGAGATAAAAATAACAGGTCCATTCATGTTGAATCTCTTGCAATATATATATATACACACACACACACACATATATATATATATATACATATATATGTGTATATATATATATATATATATATATATATATATATATATATATATATATATATATAAACACACACACACTTTATCCACTCGGTACATATATATATATACACTTTGAGATAAAATATAAATGTGATACATGAGAGATTTATACGTAGAATTGAAGGTGAAAACAATGTTTTTTTTCTTTAACTGATGTCCGTCATTGGACTGCGGTCAGGCTGGGGCACTACCTTAAGAACTTGAAGTCAGGACGCTGAAAGCCTGTTTCACGAATTGACTACCTTTGGACTTGTACTTTATTCATCGACCCGAAAGAATGAAAGGCAAATTTGACATCCAGCCAGCAAGCGTAAGCGCCTGAAGTTCACTGATTTGATGCCTCTTGTATTCTGGAGGTATGGTCAAATTTTTGGCCTTGAAACTTTGGGTAGCTTTTTGTTCCGTGAATGAACAAAAATAATATAATATAACATTTGAAAATGTGGACACCTTACACTATCTTTATCTGCCAACCTAATTAAACAAACTATGTAAATACGATCTAGATGAACCTATACTACCGGGTCAGGTACACACTGGCACATTCGGCAAATCTAGTCGGTACCGATCAGACAGTTGGAACTGCCTGATCAGGTTACTGGGGTTTTGGGCAGCCCTCGCTTCTATTAGCTACTTCCACACAATTCTAGCGTGCCTTCATGATACTGTTCCAGTACCCCACTAACAGTAAAGGGCGAGATGTTCCCAGAAAGGCATAGACTCTGGTCTTTCCTCCGGGTCTACCAAACACACGCTCTCTCCACACACAATATGTGAGTTTCTGTGTGTGGCTAGTCCGTCAGCCTGCTAGAAATATGATCCTTTTTCTCCCTCAAATCATATTAACCCTACCAACCTCTTCGTTGAACACGCCTGGAACAACATTTAACGATAAGTCTGTCTCACATGGATGTGCATGGGTCTTAAACAACCACCAACATTGATGATAGCTTCGCAAATAAGAAAGATTTTCAAACGATATAGTATTCCTAAATAATAATAATTGTTTCTACTTTTGACACAAGGCCAGCAAATACCAGTACATTACTGGTACTTTATTTTATCGACCTCGTAAGGATGAAAGGCAAAGTTAACTTCGGCATAATAAAAAAAAAAACACCAATTCACAGAAAGTGGTGTTAGAGTTATCTCCCTTGGAGCTGTTTCCCAATCTGCTAGAAAAAGCAGCAAATATTGCATTTTATCACGTTATAAAACAATAAAGGACAAATTCTACGGCGTATTTTTAGATACTCATGTAAACAATAAACACAGGATGGTCGTGGCTGGAATACCATTAGTCATACACATGCCGGGTTGTCTTGTTTTTGTCATTCAGTTCAGACTGGGGATGAAATTAAACAGCAGCAAAATATCTCTGCGTTGTCGCTCTATTTGCTAGAAACATCAGTCAAATTTCCCTCCAATTACGAAAGCTAATTAGCCATGATATATCTCAAGCCAATTTCATGTTTTATTTTTATTCTTTTACTATGTACGGAATAGCAACAACATCCAACTAGTAATTAAGGACAACATCAAGACATCCGTAGACACACAAGAATTAAACTAATAACACAAACACCTGGCTGTAACGCTTGCGCAAACCAAACACACAACACACAAAAACAAGATGGTATAGGACAGGACAAAGGAAAGAGACAAATTAAGAAATCTTCACAGAGGAAGTCACAAAAGAGCTTTGACAATTTATAAACAACTATCCGGTTATTGAACCAACCAACCGGAACTTTATAATAAATCGAAGTGAAAACCACCAGGTGCTTGTGTTTTTCTTGGCAACATAGCCTTCCCAAAGTATAACAATATAGTAAATTTAAAATTTCATAAACTTAGCATGTATGATAAACATTTGGTTTCAGGACTCATTTATGGCCACCACTGTCTAGGATTGGCTGCTCCTTCACTTTTGTTACTTAATTTTATTATATTTTCTATTGCAAACATGATATAATTAAATAGAAATTTGTTTAATAAACTTTATTCCATAGTAACGAAACTAAATAAAAATTTTCCCTGCGAAAATACGAAAACCTAACTGAGAATGTGTGGCTAACTTTGAAAGGTAATATCCCGGTCGTGTGTGATGATAACCGGGAAATTTGAAATTCACGTAATTATTACAAAACTAAACATTATTGTCTATATTTTATTAACTATTTCAACCGTCCATAAGTAATTTATCTAACAATATGATTTACAAATGAATATATATATAAATTAATTATAAAAATAAGGAAAGGTAAAAATTCAAACAAAACGTGGGAAGACAGACACATTCCCAATTATACATTACAAAAGAAAATGTTGGTGTTTCCTTCTAAATATATTTAATGGCAAGCCAAAACATTCACGACACTGTCGCAGGTAATAATTAAGTTAAGGTGCTGTAATATTCATGTACATTTATCAGTATTGTGTAATATTTTAGTAAAATGAACCACCAGCAACGATAGTATTTCGTCAGCCACCCCACGAACTTCTTGAATACAAATGTTAGTTCATGTAATTTATTTTACCCTTGTTTTCAGATGAAAACGGGGACTGGAGGAAATTGCACAGACGCTGAGAGAGATATTGTTGCAGCAGGGCCCTGTGGATGAACTGTTGATTGATAACAGCACAGTGTTTCACTTGGAGGTGTTGAATAGGCTTGACAAGTGGAATGGGAGCCACTTCTTTAGAGCAGCATACAGACTGAGAGGAAATGGGATTGTGGAGAGACACCATCGTACAATGAAGCCATGGCAGAAAGGGGGCACATTTTACCAATGGCAGTGGTGTTCTGGTATAAGTCACTTCAGGTGGAACAGGCTACAGAATCATTGCCACATAGGGTAATATATAGATATGAATGGCGACATCCTTGCACATTATTACAACAATATGGAGAAGAGAGAGAATGCTTTCATATGAGTGGGCGAAGAAGTCTGGATCAAGCCCCCGAATGTACGTCACACATCTCAATGGATGGAATGCTATGTCATGTCTTGGATGTCCATAGAATCATTGATTCGAAGAAGAGGAGAACGAAAGCGTTGCCCCTCCTAGGTGGATGATGGACTTTGACATGGAGTAATATGATGGGATGATTGATCCTTGAGATCGTGGAGCTGCTGAAAAAGGAGTGCCGAAGTGTGGGGGACGTCTTACCAGAAGCAAAGGACAAGTGATGTCACATCAGGGTTCAGGCACTGATTACGGCCTCTTTTTCTTCAGGTTGTGGCCTAGTACAGATGAGAGCAAGTGAGGCATAAGTCACATGGACAGTTTTAAACACATCTTTCTTATATAACCTACCAATATTTTAAAAGGAAATTAGACAGTACTGTCTTAAATACACCTTTCTTGTATCAGACACAACTATTTTAAAATTCCATATTAATATAGTCTTAAACACTTATTTTTCCTATCACATCTCCATTTCAATTACATATTTCTCATATCAAACACCACTATCATAAAAGAACATTAAACAATACAGTCTTAAATACATCTTTATTGTATCACACCAGTATTTTAGAATTTTATATTAGACAATATAGCCTTAAACGCATGTTTTTATCACACTCTAGTATTATAAACATATTAGACAATACAGACCTAAACATATCTTTCTCATATCACACACTACAATTGTAAAAGGACATATTAAACAATATAGTCTCAAACACATTAGAGAAGATGTTCAACATATCTTTCTCAAATCAAACACCAATATTTTAAAATGGCATTTCAAACAATAGAATCTTACACAGCTGTTTTTAAAAATTACATTAGACACTACAGTCTTAAACACATCTTTCTCATATCACACACCAATAATTTAGCAGGACATATGGTAGTTACGGAGTAGGTAGACCCAGAAAAACCTGGGACGATCTGATAAATTCCGACCTTACACACTTGCACCTCTCTAAGACAATGTCACTGGACCAAGATCTTTGGCGCTACGCAGTAATACAGAACACCCGCCTTGCCTATGTACAAAGCGAAACCTACCGTCAGTAGGCACCTCTTAACCAAATATACACCCCAATCCACTACCCCTACCCTATCCTCCCACTCCCACCAACACCACCCTCTCTCTATAAAGTTGGTACCACAACATCCAGTCCAAATAAATGAGATAATGAGATCAAGATCGAGATTGAGATCGTGTAGGTGTCATGAGAAAAAACACGCAGTCCACGCTGTAATGTGGTTGTGTAGGTAACACGGTAAAAAGTTCCCAGTTCCACACTGTAAATGTGGTTGCTGTTAGGAAGAGCATCCAGCCGTAGAAAACCTGCCAGATAGCCCTATATGAGCGAGACACGGTCACCCGACCAACCTTGCCTCAAGTGGGACAACTCCCGTCTAACCCATGCTAGCATGGAAAATGGACGTTAAATGAAGATGATGATTAGACACTACAGTCTTAAACACATCTTTCTCATATCACACACCAATAATTTAGCAGGACATTAGACACTACAGTCTTAAACACATTTTTCTCATATCACACACCAATAATTTAGCAGGACATTAGACACTACAGTCTTAAACACATCTTTCTCATATCACACACCAATAGTTTAGCAGGACATTAGACACTACAGTCTTAAACACATCTTTCTCATATCACACACCAATAATTTAGCAGGACATTAGACACTACAGTCTTAAACACATCTTTCTCATATCACACACCAATAATTTAGCAGGACATTAGACACTACAGTCTTAAACACATCTTTCTCATATCACACACCAATAATTTAGCAGGACATTAGACACTACAGTCTTAAACACAACTTTCTCATATCACACACCAATAGTTTAGCAGGACATTAGACACTACAGTCTTAAACACATCTTTCTCATATCACACACTACTATTTTGGAAGGACATTAGACACTACAGTCTTAAACACATCTTTCTCATATCACACACCAATAATTTAGCAGGACATTAGACACTACAGTCTTAAACACATCTTTCTCATATCACACACCAATAATTTAGCAGGACATTAGACACTACAGTCTTAAACACATCTTTCTCATATCACACACCAATAATTTAGCAGGACATTAGACACTACAGTCTTAAACACATCTTTCTCATATCACACACCAATAATTTAGCAGGACATTAGACACTACAGTCTTAATCACATCTTTCTCATATCACACACCAATAATTTAGCAGGACATTAGACACTACAGTCTTAAACACATCTTTCTCATATCACACACCAATAGTTTAGCAGGACATTAGACACTACAGTCTTAAACACATCTTTCTCATATCACACACCAATAATTTAGCAGGACATTAGACACTACAGTCTTAAACACATCTTTCTCATATCACACACCAATAATTTAGCAGGACATTAGACACTACAGTCTTAAACACATCTTTCTAATATCACACACCAATAGTTTAGCAGGACATTAGACACTACAGTCTTAAACACAACTTTCTCATATCACACACCAATAATTTAGCAGGACATTAGACACTACAGTCTTAAACACAACTTTCTCATATCACACACCAATAATTTAGCAGGACATTAGACACTACAGTCTTAAACACAACTTTCTCATATCACACACCAATAATTTAGCAGGACATTAGACACTACAGTCTTAAACACAACTTTCTCATATCACACACCAATAATTTAGCAGGACATTAGACACTACAGTCTTAAACACAACTTTCTCATATCACACACCAATAATTTAGCAGGACATTAGACACTACAGTCTTAAACACAACTTTCTCATATCACACACCAATAGTTTAGCAGGACATTAGACACTACAGTCTTAAACACATCTTTCTCATATCACACACTACTATTTTGGAAGGACATTAGACACTACAGTCTTAAACACATCTTTCTCATATCACACACCAATAGTTTAGCAGGACATTAGACACTACAGTCTTAAACACAACTTTCTCATATCACACACCAATAATTTAGCAGGACATTAGACACTACAGTCTTAAACACATCTTTCTCATATCACACACCAATAATTTAGCAGGACATTAGACACTACAGTCTTAAACACATCTTTCTCATATCACACACCAATAATTTAGCAGGACATTAGACACTACAGTCTTAAACACAACTTTCTCATATCACACACCAATAGTTTAGCAGGACATTAGACACTACAGTCTTAAACACATCTTTCTCATATCACACACCAATAATTTAGCAGGACATTAGACACTACAGTCTTAAACACATCTTTCTCATATCACACACCAATAATTTAGCAGGACATTAGACACTACAGTCTTAAACACAACTTTCTCATATCACACACCAATAATTTAGCAGGACATTAGACACTACAGTCTTAAACACATCTTTCTCATATCACACACTACTATTTTGGAAGGACATTAGACACTACAGTCTTAAACACAACTTTCTTATATTGTACTCTACTGATTTAAGACAAAACAGTATTAACCCTTTATCATTTACTATTGTGATTTTTACAGTAAATACTTTATTTCACATATGTCATATAACATTTACATTATTCTATATTTACTATTGTATTTCCATAATAAACACCTTATTTCACATAATATCAAATCTATGAGATTTTGATATTATTTATTTTGAGAACAATACCTTAATATCAGTATGAGCAGCTAGTTGTGGCTGGTTTGAACAGAAAGAGGCGAGAGAATTCTGGCTGGTTTAAATGCTAAAGGGTTAAATACATCATTATTGTATCACATAGTTTTCCCCAAGTAAACTCAACAGATGGACTGACTGTAGAAGTCAGCAGTAGTATAGTAATTAAGGCAATCAAGAATATGAAGACAGACAAGGCAGCTGGACCTTCAGGGATAGTTGCCGAAAGCATCTGGGATGGTGGGTGACACTGTAGCCACCCGTATTGTAAATACAAAATGGTGCCATACCCAGTGACTGGCATAGCAGTATCACCATCAACAGAGATGCTCTAAACAGAGAAAACTATAGAGTCATCAAGTTGGTTGACCAGGTCATGTAGGTCACAGAAAGAGTTAGAGCACAGCTGATTAGGGTCTAAATGAAAGTAGATAAGATGTATGGATTTATGGCAGGTAAAAGTACCACGAATGCCATGAGGCAACTGCTGGGGAAGTACTTGATTAAAAGGTAAATCCCTCTACTTGGCATTCGTTGGCCCAGAGAAAGCTTTTAACAAAGTCCCCTGTTCCATTATCTGGTGGGCTCTTAGAAAACTAGGAATAAATTAGTGGCTTGTGAAGGCTGTATAGAGGAACAGTCATCAAGGTTAAAATTGACAATGACTATGTCCATCACGGCTCCGTTCTTAGCCCTCCTCTGTTTATTATCGCTCTGCAGGCTATAACAGAAGAGTTTAAGTCTGGCTCCCCATGGGAACTTATATATGTAGATGATCTAACCCTTATATCTGAATCTATATTAGAATTTGAAACACGGAAGTAAGGCCTAGAATCAAAAGCTCTTAAAATTAATATGTCAAAGCTTAAAGTCCTAGTATGTAGAAAGGAAAACGGAGCCCAGATTCCTCAAGGGGAATGGCCTTGCTCAGTGTGCAGGAAAGGAGTAGGTAGACATTTCTTCCTATATATCAAATGCAAACTATGGGTACATAAGAGATTTAGTGGTAGGTTAGCTAAGAATGGGATCTCTGGTAGGTTAGCTGTTCGATGTACAAGGGCATAAAATAGCAAGAGCTCACAGAATACTATTTCCTTCAAATGCCCAGAGGGCTCTGTAGAAATAGTCAAGAGTTTCCATTTCCTGGATGACCAAATCAGCTGTGGCAGAGGGTATTCCAAAAGTACAGTACTTCCCTTCTAGTTAAGTATACTTGCTGCCTAGCTTCCTTCCTGGTCTCTATGTAATGTACCCTGCTTCTTCCATTCTTTCCATGCCTGTCTCTTAGCCTTAATTGCCTCATCTACCTTATTGTTCCTCCACCAGGTCACTCTCCTCCTCCCTGTGGTCTTGCTCCAACCACAAATTTCGTCCGTAACCTTTAGTAAGTTATTTTTTAGGAACTCTTAGTGCTCTTCTACATTGAATGTCTCTATTTGTTCTTCTTTACTGTCATAGGCGTTGAGTAAGATATCTTTAAATCTGTTACTGGCTGAGTTGGCTTTCAGCTTCCAGATCTTTCTTCTCCAGGTTGCCTTCTCTTTCCAAGTAACTCTAGTTCTGACAATGAGGTCGCTGACAACTAAGTTATGTTGGGAGGTACATTCCTCACCAGGGAAGGCTTTTGTGTTTACAACCGTCCATCTATCTCGTCCTCTTATAAGGATAAAATCTATCTGACTAGAATGCTCCCCTGATCTATAGGTGATTAGATGGTTGTCGGGTTTTTTGAAGTTTGTGTTACATAGTGACATACCATTGGTGTCGCAGAATTCTAGAAGCTTTCTTCATTTCTTGTGCCAAACCTGTAGCCTCCATATGGAAGCTATCACAGTGTTTCCCAACATGTCCGTTAAAGTCTCCTGCAATGATTAGGAAGTCATTGTCATTTGTTAGGGCAGTAGTGTGCATTAAGGACTTGTAAAACCTATCCTTAAGTTCATCTGGCAACCCCGAGTGGGGTGCGTAAGCTAATATGATTGTAGCAATTGTTTTCTTCAGGACTAGTCTGAGTTTAATGATTCTTGTGTTCACCGTGTTCACTGAGATTACCTTATCTATCCATTTGTCAGCTAATAGTATACCCACACCACCCATCCCATTGTCATTTCCCACCCAGAAAAAATTTATAGCTTCAGTTTCTAATTTCAACCTCGCTCGCTGTTTCAAAACAAACTAGTCATATATAATAAATGAGTGAAGAATAGCACACACGCACGCACAAACACACACACACCTTGTGTATTGATGCCAATTTTTTTTTTTTTTTTGTATGGGTATTTGAGTTAACTCTGTTTAGAAAAAATAAAATGAAAGAACCTCATGTTTTCTAACCTGAATAAAAAATCTTTAAAAATTGGATTTTACCATTTTTACGGAGGTAAAGTATATCTTTATATTATGTTGAAGAGTTTTGTTAAAACATTTTCTGTTTATTTCCCTCCATAATGTCAGCAATAATTATTTAAACGATAGTTGTATTTAGCTACTGCCACACTCCCGACATATTTAATGGTATACATATATATATAAATATATAAATATACACTTCGATAGGTGTATATGAACATATAAATAAGTATATATACATATTTTGAAATACCTTTTCTCTGTAGCAGTAAAAAAGTTAAGTCAGGGTTAAACCTCCAGACATAGCTGGTATTCATTTCCAGCTGAGTATACTGGGGTTTTTTTTTTGCTCAAGAACAACATTATGATCATAAATCCACTGTTAAAGAAAATAGAACTAAACCATTTTCTCTCTCTCTCTCTATATATATAAAGCCACATAGTTACCTCTTCTAAGAAACTAAACTAAGCCTTCTCGATACAATATGATACATTCTAAGAAATATAACTCTACATACATACAGATACATTCTGTTATATCTCTATAAACCAGTCTGGGAATCGAACTCACAACTTTTAAGACTTCTTTCAAGATTGTTATTAAAGTCTATAAATTGTTGTTTTAGAAGTTTTGTTTTTTATGTATTTTGAACAAATTAAACTTTCAATATTTTTCAGATAACTAGAATCTTTTTTTCTAAAATTACATAAGTCTTCGCTTATTTTTCCTGTAAATTTTGGAGGGGAATATTCTACCCGCCTCGCCTTTGTGCGGAATTTATAACACCATCGTAATCATAAGTTAACTGTTGCTCAGTGTTAACCAGATCGATATCAGTTTCACCTACTTGACATAGAACCAGCTTGGCCTTCATCTTCTCTTTCTAGATGTCCAGTACAGGATGGTGCGCCAGTTTGACCAGCACCATCTGGCATGTTTTCGCTCGTACTCTCATCCCAACATCGGGGTTCCCTAATCGGTGAACCTCACAAATCCCACTGTTGTGCACTTATGTTGCTGGCTGCAAGCTTCCCTTCCCAGCCCGATCGGATGGCTTAACTATCACTGCGGGAGTAGTCCCTTCATCTGGGCATGTTATGACACGACACCTTATCTAGCGGCAACATGCCAAAGTATCGGCCGATCTCTGATGGCTCTCAGACCACATCTACTTATATGTAGCTTTAATAATAAATATTTGACATCTAATAAACCCAATGTAGGAACAGGTTTTCTCTCTTCTGTGTATTTATGCATGTATTATTATATAAGTACATATATAGTAAAAGACAAAACTGGAAGAATTTGATGAAGTTTTAAATTTTTTATTCACAACGTATGTAAATGACTTTCATAGTTTTACTTATTTCATTTTTCTTAGAGATGTCCAGCCTTCTCAGTCATATCATGTGTTGTTTGCCCTAACCACTGAGGGAATGTTTTTACAAGTTGTAGTTTCCTGAACAGTGATGAAGTGTCTGTTAATAAAAAAAATGTTTGAGTTGTGATCAGTATATTTTGACAAACAATATATAAAAAATTCTACATATTGTATACGAGTTGTGTGGTTACTTTGACAATGAAAAAAATTAGCCTAATAAATGGCTTCTAATTACTTCGTTTTGTAAAAAGAAAAATATTGAAGAGCTTCTTCCCTTAAGTTCAATCGCAGAAGAGACCACCCCCATTAATTTTTTTTTTATTTCTCCGCTTTAGCGACATCGGTTACTCGTTCCAGTTGAGTTACTGATGTCGCTAAAGTGGAGAAATAAAAAAAATGGTGTCCCGTTTCATGTAGATTTTTTTCCGACACTTTCAAAAACATTATTAGTTTTAGAAACTTCATTCTTATTTTCTTTCAAGAAACTTTATCTACACTCTTAGTTTATTTATTTAGAAACTTCATATACACTTACATTCTTTTTAGTATGTCTTACTCGGTTTTTTGTAGACTCTTGATTTCTTTATTCATTTTTGTCAAAATAAAATGAACACAATTCGTATTTAATATGTAAACTTTCTTTGTTAACAGAAACTGTGTTTGTAGTCTATCTTTGTTCACTAGTGTGTGTTTATGTGTGGTTGTTATTGTACTTGTGTTTATTTATTTATATTTACCTTAGGTCTGTATGGTTGTTGTTATTCCATTCATTTTTTTCTGTTCAACTTTGGTTTTATTAGTTTTATTTCAGTTGCTTCTCTTATTTGTCTACCTGTTGAGTCATTTCTATGTTTAGATATTTTAATTTCTATGTTGTCTATATTACCGTCATGTCTTTGTCTGGCGTGTTCATATAGTACTGAACCGTCTTTTTGTCTTTTTAGTCCTCCCCCAGTGTTGGTCTATTCTCTCTCCTATGCTTCGAGCTGTCTCACCTATGTATGTCATTGTCATGTTTCTGCAAGTATCCTCTGTACATCTTATGCTATAGACTACATTTCTAGTTTTACAATTTATTTGAGGATTTATCTATATATAATATAAAAGAAAGATGTTTATTGGTTGGTTGGTTGAATCACATGAAAACTACACACACACGCATACACACACATCTAAAGAGGGAGTGGCAGAAAGAGAGAGATAGGCCGTTATACAGAGAGAGGTACAATTAAAGTGTTAGACATTCAGAGAGAGTAATGTCCCACGAAAGTCTAGAAATGGCTTAAACTATAGATCATTTGATCTATAGGAAGGTTTAACAATATTGCGTTAGCTTTTATAAATTCGTTTTACAGTCTTTGATTTTACAGAACAAAGAAAAATTGATACTATTTGAAATTAATCTACCCTCCAGCGTTTATCCATATACTACTTACAGATCATACTAACGAAGCAAAACACTTCAGAAGCCATGTTATGTGGTATATTGCGGTTTGAAATGACGTCCTTTGGAGCTGAAAAAGATCATACTGACTATGGTTATTTCATAACATTTAAAATCCAAGGCCAGTGCTACCTAATAAGGAAGTTTTATTATTGTTTTTTTTTATGTCTCTCTCACACACACTCACACATGCACACACGCATTACAGTCTCACCTCATACCAGACAACACATCCAATACAGTCGTTTTCTCTTTTATCCATCTTTTCTTAACTGTTCTCCCGGGTGAAGTTAGGTACCTCAGCTAGTTCTACATGTAACACATTTCTTATTCATACAGTGGGCTTTCTTAAAGGGATTTTATCGTAGTTCCTGGCTTTTCTACTACTTTTATCTTTAGATGCATCTTTCTAAATTGGTTAGCTAATTTCCCTCCAGGAGTTGCATCCACGAACATGATACTCTGGTATCTCTGGTTGTCATACCATGAAGTGGCTTTCCCTATCTTATGTTTAGTCCTATCTATGCTAGCCATGATTTGCTCGTGTACAATGGGCAAATCCATTTCATGTCCATTTCTATGAGTGTCTTATATTTTTCCATGGCTCCTTTGTATACTCTGATTCTGTCTCTTTGGTTGTAGCCAGAGAACTGCATGCGGTTGATGAAGTTGTCAGATGTGCCTTTCCATTTCAGTTGGATCGCACATGCGGGACACATTCTTCACCACTCTGACCAAGTCTGCGATCAGAATACTAAACTTAGCACTACTGGACATTGCTGAGTTTTTGAGTATAAGGTGTTTGGAGGCCATGGGTTTAGCATAATGAGAGTGGAGAATTTGGGTCCTCTCGTTTATAGAGTTTAACCAGAATGCACTGTCTAATACTGGTAGTCTATTGTTAGGGTGTTTGGAAGGGTAGTCAATAGTTACTGTTATGCTCTGGTTGTATGGAGTTAGCTATCTGCTGGATGCTCTCCATTGTGTTATTTTCCAGTTCAGGTTTATTGGTACTCTCTTGTGGGAGTGTTCTTATTACTATCGTAAGAGTACATGATGAGGGCTATGGAGTAATAAGAGTACATGAAGGCTATGGAGTTCTCTGAGTCTCCTTTCCCACCATACCATAAACAGGTTGGTTATGGTCCATCTGGTTCCTTACCACACCTCCTTTGTTATATATAGGTGTCATCGGAAATATTTTAGGCAAGCCAATAAATAATCTATCAACTATAAACAATATCTTTGAGTACATGGAGCCTACGAAAAGATTCAATAACAAGATTCTAGCTGCTTTACCGCTTCCTTCGCTTTCTGTTTTTTAAAATAAACATTTTAATGCTTAATTACGGGGTCGTTAAAATAAAGAACCAGTAATGCACTGGGGATAATTGCTGATCTTGTGCCAAAAGTAGAATATTCACTTATCTCTATCTTTTTTGTTTCTCAACTGTAAGAAATACTAGATATATCCCCTAGTCTGTCATGGATACATCATTTGTTTGTTTGCTGAAACTTTTTATCACCCGTTTTTGCGATTAAGTAAAGACGGAGTTATCGTTCTTGAGATTTCGCTTGGAGAAAGGGTCGTGTTGGTGGGAGTGGGAGGATGGAGTAGGGGTAGTGGGTTGGGGTGTATATTTGGTTAAGAGGTGCATACTGACAGAAGGTTTCGTTTTGTACAAAGGCAAGGCAGGTCTTCTGTATTACTGCGTGGCGCCAAAGATCTCGGTCCAGTGACATTGTCTTAGAGAGGTGCAAGTGTGTAAGGTTGGAATTTATCAAATCGTTCCAGGTTTTTCTGGGTCTACTTACTCCGTAACTTCCATCAATTTTGATCGCCCTGCACTTTTTTATACAGCTGTCGTCTTTCATGCACATCATGTGACCATACCAACGTAGTCTTCTCTCAAATAAACAGCATCTGATCCCATTTATTCCTAATTTCTCACTTAGTTCATTGCAGTATACAGTATTACAGAATATTATAATTGAATTTTTGAATAATTGTGTATACTGTTATTTTGAAAAGTTTTAACCAAACTGAAAATAAATTCCTATAAATCTATAACTATGTTTTCTTATAAAAATCACGGCAATGCAGTCAATACCACATCTTCATACAGGTACATCACTTGTTTGTTTGCTCTTTACAAAGGAGATTTATTTCATGGTTTTGATTTCTTCTACTTTTAATATTTTACATCCTTCTATTATTCGTTTTCCCCTGCTCTTGCCATTACTGTTTTTATAATGCCCCTATAAATTTTTCAAAATAACAGTATGTTATACATTTACCAATTTAAAATTTATTTTAATAGTTTACTTGTACTGCACACCACACAGCATATAGTACCTAGTTAAAAGGTAAATCCTTCCACTTGGCATTTGTTGGGGAATGGCCTTTCTCTGTGTGCAGGAAAGGAGTAGGTAGAAATATCTTCCTATGTTCCAAATGCAAACTATGGGTGCACAAGAGATTTAGTGGGATCTCAGGTGTATCAAGAGCTTATAGGATACTAACTCCTTAAAATGCCCAGAGCGCTCTGTAGAAATAGTCAACTGTTTCCATTACCTGGATGACCAAATTAGTGGAAGAGAGTGTTTCAAAAGTACAGTAGCCAGAATGAGAAGGGGATGAAAAAAAGTCCAGGGAGCTACTACCACTGTTAGCTACAAAAGGTTTTCCCTCAGAATGAAGGGCTTATTGTATGTGGGATTAGTGGGAACCCTAATATACATTAATCAGTTTCCCATAGCTGGTGCAGCTAGCTGTTGGGGTGCTATTCTATATGTTTTACTGTGTCTCCATCATGACAGTTCAGCAAGCCTTAGAAATATTTGACAGTGCCCATCTCCGCTCCAAGTGTCCCACCCCTCACTAAGTTTAGCATGCCACCATCTGGGTGTTGTTGAGAACCAGTGTACCTGTCCTTCACTAACATATAGAACACTAATAAAAAATATCAGTTTAATTAACCATTTATGTATTATTCATATTTGTTAACATATTTGTTGTCTTCCACTTACTAATAAATGTCAGTGTGGCTGGACTGACATCTATATGGAGGTAAGTAGTCTATATTTTTAATTTGTGGAAAATAATATATATGTAAACGAAATGAATGGAAGTAATCTGTTTGGAAGACAGATATATGTGACATATTTTTTCATAAACTATGAACCAGAAATAGGTTTAGCCAAAATTTCTTTTACTAGTAAGAGTACATATATGTTACAAAGTCAAATTATATCATTGCCAGGCTAAAGTTATAGAAGGTGAAACAAGCAATTTCAGGGCATATACTTCTCATAGAATCTTCTACAGCCAGGTTAACCTCAGTGAATACCAGGTTAGCAGGTGAAAGAGGCAGTTTTAAGGCATATACTTCTCGTGTGATTGCCTATGGTCAGATAAAACGTAGTCGATGGTTTGTTAGCAAGCAAAAAAAGCAGTTTTAAGGATCTTCTACGGCCAGCTAAACCCTAGACAATGTGAGAGGGTGAAAGAAGCAGTTTTAGGGTGTATACTTCCTTACAGCCAACTAAATCCTGGTCAATGCCAGGTTAGAGGATGAAAGTAACGGTTTTAGGGCGCGGTTTGCTTGTAGGCTTTTCTAGGGCCAGCTAAATCCTGGTCCTCTACAGGTAACTAAATCTTGGTCAATGCCAGGTCAGATGGCGAAATAAGCAGCTTAAGATCATAAACTTGTAGGATCTCCTACGGCCAGTAAAACCTCGCCTGTCTCTCTTACTCCAGATAATAGAACAGGGGACTTTGTAAAAAGCTTTCACTGGAAGAAATCTGCTGTATACTTCTTTCTGTGTTGTTAGCAGCCAACACACTCAAGTGTAAAAGAAAAAAACAACTTTATTTCATGTTCCAGTACACTCAGTAGTTAGGGAGTAAATCCTCCGATAGATCGGTATCCTATCAAGGGAGAGTCTTGTACTCTGAGACACTTAACAAGCAAACCCAATGATAAACTTACATATTAATTGTTCGGCATATATCTACTAAATACTAGTAGTTTTTAGATTAATTTATATATAGAAACGGAATGAGAGTAAGGTAACACATGGAATATATTTTGAGGCGTGTTATCTAGCTTTCTTTCTGCTTCTATATTTTTTTTTTAAAACAAACAAAACTTTAGCTATAAGTATGACTAATTTACAGAGTATTATTGTGGCGTCGCGCGTAACCATTTTATGTGTCGGAAGATCGAATCGCGGCCTCAGCAGCCGGAACTATTTGCAGGCTGGCTATATGCTAGCCTGCGTCCTGGACCGCGCGAGCAATTATTTTTGCTTTCCCTTTACGGTCGTGTGTCATCGCCTTTGAGAGGTGTAATTGGGTATGGTCGGCTTTTATCACCTCATCCCAGGTCTTCTTGGGTCTCCCCACTTCGCGGTTTCCATCGACTTCTAGTGCTCTGCACCTTTTTATGCAGCTGTCATCCTTCATACGCATCACATGTCCATACCAACGCATCCGCCTCTCCTGCACACAACATTTGATTCCTCTTATGCTCAGTCTCTCTCTCAATTCATTTATGCTTTGTCGTTCGCGTATATTACTATTACACATCCATCGGAGCATGCAGGCTTCGTTTCTCTCTAATCTACGTAAGTCTTCCACCTTCAGCGCACAGGTCTAACTACCATGTAACATTGCTGTTCGGATACACGCATCATACAGTCTGCCTTTCATTTTGGGGGAGAAGCCTTTTGCAGCTAGCAGTGGCAGTAGCTCCCTGAACTTCTTCCATCCCGTTCTTACCCTAGTCATTGTACTTTCTGAACACCCACCTCCGCTGCTAATTCGGTCACTAGGTAGCAGAAGCTGTCTACTGTTTCTACAGAGCCCTCCCAGAGATTGGTGGTACTTGTTTCCTGTTTGCTGCTTGCTGTCCCAGCACAGCTGCTGCATGTGAAGCCTACATTCTTAATTAAGCTTCCTGAGATCCCGCTACATCTCTTGTGTACCCATCGTTTGCATTTGGGGCAGAGAATGGAGTTCCTACCTACACCTTTCCTACATACTGAGCAAGGCCATTTCCCTGAGGGGATCTGGGTTCTGTTTTCTTGTCCTTACAAGGTCCTTAGTCTTTGTCATGTTGACTTTGAGACCCTTTCTTTCTAGTCCCTGCTTCCAAGTTTGGAATTTCTTCTCTGTAACATAGAACCATTTACATTCTTAGTTTCTTCATTTACTTTCTTTGTTCCTTTTCAACACTTCATTAACATTCTTAGTTTCCTCTAATTAAATGTATATATAATTGTTTCTACATTTTATCAAGTTTAATATTCTTTTTATTGATAACGTATGTTCGTTTCTTTTTACAGATGTCCAGCCTTCAAGTTCATATCCTGTGCTGTCTGCCGTATCAAGAAATTTTCATTTTATTTTATTTTGACAAAAATGAATAAAGAAAGTTTACATATTATATACGAATTGGGTTAATTTTACTTTAACAAAAATGAATAAAGAAATCAAGTCCACAAGAAACTGAGTAAGACGTACAAAAAAGAACGTAAGTGTATGAAGTTTCAAAATAAAGAAACTAAAAATGTCGAAAAAAAACCTATATGAAACGGGACGCCATTTTGTTTTTTTTTTATTTCTCCACTTTAGAGGCATCAGATACTCATGCATGGTTAAAGGCATGGAGCGAGGAACTGATGCCTCTAAAGTGGAGAAATAAAAAAAAAAATTAACGGGGGGCCCCTCTGTAATGGAAATTTAAAAAAAAATTTTGAATAGTTGCTTCCCTTACTTTTTACAAAGAGAAGTCATTAGAAGCCATTTATTAGGCTAATTTTTTTCATTGTCAAAGTAACAACCCAACTTGTATACAATATGTAGAATTTTTTATATTTTTTCTCCTAAATAATCACAACTCGTAAATAATGTGCAAAGATTATTTTATTAACAAAATCTTTTTTCATACTATTTGTAAATAATATGTAAACATTTTTTTTATTAACAGACACTTCATCACTATTCAGGAAACTTCGACTTGTAAAATCTTTCCCTCAGTGGTTACAGCAAACAACAGAGCAGGTTGACCGAGAAGGCCGGACATCTGTAAGAAAAATGAAATAAGAAAAACTATGAAAATCATTTACATACGTTGTCAATAAAAAAAATGTTAAACTTCATCAAATTCTTCCAGTTTTGTCTTATATTATGTACATAAATATAAAGATATATATTTAATTACTTACGTTGCCAATTAAACAACGGTGTGATCTGTCGGTTGTACGGATTTTCATAAACAAAAACCAAATGAATATGACCTCGGATTATTTTTATTGATATATATATAACGAATCGAATGGTTGGTTGTGTTGTGGCGTTGATTCATTTAGTGTGTGTGTGCTCACTTGTAGATTGCTGAGTGTTGTTGTCACTATTGTGGGAGTGTAGGCTAGAGAAATTCGATGTGCCTGATATAGTGTGGCCAGAGATTACGTGTGTGCAAGTAAGTATCAGTGTTAATTAAGATGATGATGATGATGATCACGTAGGAAATGAAATATATATATATATATACAGTGTGACCAGAGATTGCGGGGTGTAAGTAAATAACAGTGTTCATTAAGATGAAATGTATGTTTTTGAAAGTGTCAAAAATAAATGAAATGCGTGTTCATTATCATGATGATATGTTGGTTCCTTGATCACACGGGAAATGAAATATATAAAACAAATGACGATATCACAAAGCCGGTATGTTACTAATTTATTAAATATAATTTACACCGAAGTTATATGAAAATACACGAGGAAGAAAGAAATGAACATCGATGAATCGTGTGACGTTTTTTGTTAAGATGTCTTTCTAAAAGTATTATTAAAGTTGTATTTACTATATTTCTGTTGATGTAAAGAACTTCGGTCGAAAGAGAGAGTAGGACCCAGGGGGTCTGTACTTTTTAAATTGTGTGCATCACAAACACATGCATATATATATATAGACAAGATCCAATACTTCATTCGTTTAACGAGTGGGGTAGAGCTGGTCAAATCGAACCGAGGAAACAATGTTTCCGTTGCTCTTTTCAATTGCTAATACTATCTGTCGCAAATTTAGACAAGGAGCAACGTGAAATAAAGTGTATATATATCTTTTGTAATATCACCAATCTGAAGAGCAGATCGATACTGGAGTCGGGTCCATAACTCCTATGGGTCACCTTCAGCCAATCATCTGTGAAACGCGCGTACCAGGTCGATATGTAATAAATATTTTTCATATGTAAACGAAACTTGCTCGTTTTTTTCTATTATATATATATATATATATACTGAAATATGTAGGGAGGTGTTGTATGATATTAGAAATACATTAACACGGGAGAAGGGTTGCAATAGCTAAACAAAACTATCGTTTAATTATGTCTCACGACGTGGGAGTTTTAAGTCTAATCTGTCTCACACGACTCCCAAACGAGAGACATGATAATCCAAAGGGAAATAAAAATATAAAGTTAGTTGGAATAAAATCAAGATATACTTTACCTTCGTAAAAATGGTAAAAATCCAAGATTTTAATGTTTATTTTTTCTACAGGTTGGAAAGCATGTTTAAAAGTTAAGCAGAGAGAAGGAGAGAGAGAGACCCAAAGGGTCTGTTCCGTGTAAATCTGTATTGGTACTCCGCCTCCCAAGATTGTAGATGAAGTGTCTAAATAAGAAACTATATCTATTTGTCTGTCTGCCTGTCTATCTCACACGACTACCCCAAATGCGATTCATCAGGTCCTGTATTGACACCCAGTCCTGTGAAAAGAGATGAAAAGGACGAACCAAAGCTTCTGTATTGATACCCCTTCATATGGAAAGAAACGAAGAGGATGTCCCAAGATGAACTGGCAACAGATAATCGACAGAGACCTGAAACCAGTCAACAAAACAGAAGTTGGAACGATGTATTGATAGATGTAATTGACCATGGTGGTCGCTGGAGCACTTTGATTGCCTCATGTGTCTCAAGATGAGGGAGTTTCTAAGTCTAATCTATCTGTAGGCCTGCCTGTCCGTCAATCTATCTCACATGACTTCCAAGTGAAAGACATGTTAATCAGGTCCTGTATTGATACCCACCCCCATGGAAAGAAACGAAGAGGACCTCACAAGATGATCTGGCGCCAGATAATCGACAGAGACCTGAAACCTCTCAACAAAAGTGTAAACGATATATATATATATATATATATATATATATATATATATATATATATATATATAACTACTGTGTTATAATGTATATATACACTCTACTATAATGTATGTATATATATATACACTATTATAATGTATATATAAACTGTACTATAATATATACAGGAGTTGCGATCGGTAGATAATATCAGCAATAGAAAGACCAATGGAAACATTGTTTCCTCGGTCCAGTTTGAAGAGCTCCACCCCACTCGACAAGCGAATGAGGTCCGGGCTCTTGTTGATCGATCAGAGAAAGACATACAATTGAATTACGTCTGTAGATCATTATATTTTGGGGAAATGCTGTGTATTATAATAAATATTGCCTGTACAGGTAATGAAAGTATGTATACATTTTTCTGGGACATCACGTATATATATGTATATATATGCAGGGTAATCACAAAAACACTCACTGCAAAGAGTCCGGAGTTAGCTTTGCCTTTCGTCCTTACGGAGTCGATAAAATAAAGGGATAATTGCTGTCCTTGTGCCAAGAGTATAAACAATTATTGCATTGATTTTTGCCGACCAACAAAAGGGGCAGACATCGAGTGTCTGTGATATCAACCACTACCACATGTGATATCAACCAACACCACATGAAACTTTGTTAGTTTATGCAACTGTAGCTACCAATATTGTAAGAATATTCATTTAAGTTTTCATATTATAAGTATTTGAAATCAAGGAGTGTTTTTGTGGTCGCCCTGTATATACATGAGGAGGGGTAGCTAGATAAACAAAACTATCGTTTAATTAGTTATTGGTGACATTATGGAGGGAAATAAATATACAATATTAAAATAAAAGGCTTCAATATACAATAAAGATTTACTTTACCTTCGTAAAAATGGTAAAAATCCAAGTTTTTAACGTTTATTTTTTCTACAGGTTGGAAAATGCGCCTAAAATTTAAGCAGCCATTTCTTTCTGAAATATTTACAACAATCGCGCATGCGCACAAAATTAAACGTCAGTACGCATGTGCATAGAATTTTTCAACATGAACGTATCCACACCTATAAAAACCGAAAATAAGTGTAAAATTACACACACATGTACACCAGGTCCGAACACAGAGGAACCAAACACCCACTGTCATCGCCTTCCCCATCTCTCACTATTATGAGAAAACGGGGTCCCACGTGTTAGCCATCCCGTGGACAGAATAGAGAAGGAGTTTCCCTGGAGGATGGTAAGGGAGATGCGCTGGAAGAGCCATTCCATCTCGGGAGGCTCACACATGCGGCTAGCAAGTGCTCAACTGCAAACCTGTCGGAGAGTGACCGATATTTGGAGAGTTTACCCTCCTCAGCTTGAAATGCAGCAGAGCCTGGGTTAGTCGCAGACTGCACCAGGTTGCCATTGGAGATTGTGTCACTGCATGCCGATTTCGCTTTGTACTTAGGCCAGGCGGGTCTTCTGTATTACTGTGTAGCGCCAAAGATCTCGGTCCAGTGACATTGTCTTGGAGAGGTGTAAGTGTGTGAGGTCGGAATTAATAAAGTCGTCCCAGGTTTTTTGGGGTCAGCCTACTCCGTGGCTACCGTCTATTTTTATCGCCCTGCACTTTTTTATACAGCTGTCGTCTTTCATGTGCATCACGTGACCATACCAACGTAGTCTTCTTTCGAGTAAACAACATCTGATTCCTAATTTCGAGAAATATAAGGATTCCGGAGGGTTGACCATGTTTTAGTCTCGAGTCCCTTATATATATATATATATATATATATATATATATATATATATATATATATATATATATATATATATATATATAAGGGACTCGAGACCTAAAACATGGTCAACCCTTCGGAATCCTTATATTTCAGGCTATTCATTTGATATATATATTTATATGATGCGTGTATCCGAACAGCGATGTTGCATGGTAATGAGACCTGGGCGCTGAAGGTGGAAGACTTACGTAGATTAGAGAGAAACGAAACCTGCATGCTCAGATGGATGTGTAATACGCGAACGACAAAGCATAAATGAATTGAGAGAGAGAGACTGAGTATAAGAAGAATCGAATGCTGTGTGCAGGAGAGGAGGTTGCGTTGGTATGGACATGTGATGCGTATGAAGGATGACAGCTGCATAAAAAGGTGCAGAGCACTAGAAGTCGATGGAAACCGCGGTGTGGGGAGACACTTGACAAGGAAACCTGATGATAAACTTAGAACAAACTTTATATATCTATACATACTAATATTTTAGTTTACAGAAACATGTATATTAACTTACATATTAATAGTTCGGCATATATCTACTAAATACTAGTAGTTTTTAAATTAATTTATATATAGAAACGGAATGAGAGTAAGGTAACACACGGAACACACGGAATATATTTTGAGGCGTGTTATCTAGCTTTCTTTCCGCTTCTATATTAAAAAAAACAAAACAAACAAACAAACAAAATTTTAGCTATAAGTATGACTAATTTACTGGGAATTATTACAGCGCCGCGTGGCGACACTCGTAGCGGTTCGGATTTCATCGTCTACTTATGTACGGCGTGGCCGTTCTATATCTCGGAAGATCGAATCAAGGGCACGCAGCTTCGGCAGCCGGAGCTATATACTGGACCGCTCAATCAATCATTTTTGCTCTTCCTTTATTTAGAGTTACCTCCTCTTTATGGAACTCTTCTCCTTTTTAATTGACTTCCGGTTCTTTGAAAAAAATTCATTTTGGATATTACTTTCCTCGTGTATGGAGGTATGTAATGTTTTCTTTGCTCTATACTCGAACTATCTTACATTTTATTAAATACACACTTTATGTCAATAACTCTCACACTTTGGATATTGTGTTCATGTGAAGAGGTATTTTATGTGGCTTTCTGGAACATCTTCACCCTCTCGACACATGCTTTCTTTTAAATAAATAAAAGAAATACACATACAAATAGTGTTACCTCTTCTAAGAAACTAAACTAAGTCATCTCGACACTATATACATACTTTCTAAGAAATATAACTCAAATTTCTCTCTATAAACATCATTCTGTAGATCTTTCTTTATTGAATACATAGTAAACCTTGTCAACACTAGCAGATATTCTTGAGAGACAAAAATAGTTTTTACCATCTTCTCTTTTTGCTATATACTGTCTATTAAGAAAAATATATAAACCTTCCCTATAAAGGAATATACCTATCCTTCTAAGAAACCTCTATATACAGCTACATTTTTATTATCTTTATTTCTTTCATACTCAATGAAGCATGGCAGCTTCATTTCTCGCACACATGTATTCTCTTGTACGTAGAAAGAAACCTTTTGTTGTCCAACTAATTGCTACTGTGTGAGCAACGGGAAATAAAGTGTATTGCTCAAGAACACAACACAAAGTCCGGTCTGAGAATCGAACTCACGATTGTAAAGCCCGACGACTTAAGTTTTGAACGAATTTTTTTTAGATATCATTATCGTAATCAAAGATTAACTGTTGATCAGTGTTAACTAGATCGATATCACTTTAACCTACGTTACAGAACCATTTACATTCTTAGTTTCTTACGATTCTTTGTTCCTTTTCAACACTTAACTGTTGGTCGGTGTTAACTAGATTGATATCACTTTAACCTACGTAACATCATCATCATCACCATCATCACCATTTTACTCCGTTTATCCATGCTAGCATGGGTTAGACGGGTTGTCCTGTTGTGGGCAGTGTCTGGTCGGCTGACCATGCCTTGCTCATACAGGAACTGATTGTGGCTTGATTTCTACAGCTGGATGCCCTTCCTAACACCAACCTCATTTACAGTGAGTGCTGGGTGCTTTTTTTCCATGACACCTCCACGACCACCTTGCAGTGGGAGGGTGTGGGGGCATATTGTCTATATGCTTCAGCTTGTACCCATGGGAGGTCGGATACTCTGTATTACTGCATGACGCCAGAGGTCACGGTCGTGTGTCATCGCCTTTGAGAGGTGTAATTGGGTATGGTCGGCTTTTATCACCTCATCCCAGGTCTTCTTGGGTCTCCCCACTCCGCGGTTTCCATCGACTTCTAGTGCTCTGCACCTTTTTATGCAGCTGTCATCCTTCATACGCATCACATGTCCATACCAACGCATCCGCCTCTCCTGCACACAACATTTGATTCCTCTTATGCTCAGTCTCTCTCTCAATTCATTTATGCTTTGTCGTTCGCGTATATTACTATTACACATCCATCGGAGCATGCAGGCTTCGTTTCTCTCTAATCTACGTAAGTCTTCCACCTTCAGCGCCCAGGTCTAACTACCATGTAACATTGCTGTTCGGATACACGCATCATACAGTCTGCCTTTCATTTTGGGGGAGAAGCCTTTTGCAGCTAGCAGTGGCAGTAGCTCCCTGAACTTCTTCCATCCCGTTCTTACCCTAGTCATTGTACTTTCTGAACACCCACCTCCGCTGCTAATTCGGTCACTAGGTAGCAGAAGCTGTCTACTGTTTCTACAGAGCCCTCCCAGAGATTGGTGGTACTTGTTTCCTGTTTGCTGCTTGCTGTCCCAGCACAGCTGCTGCATGTGAAGCCTACATTCTTAATTAAGCTTCCTGAGATCTCGCTACATCTCTTGTGTACCAATTGTTTGCATTTGGGGCAGAGAATGGAGTTCCTACCTACACCTTTCCTACATACTGAGCAAGGCCATTTCCCTGAGGGGATCTGGGTTCTGTTTTCTTGTCCTTACAAGGTCCTTAGTCTTTGTCATGTTGACTTTGAGACCCTTTCTTTCTAGTCCCTGCTTCCAAGTTTGGAATTTCTTCTCTGTAACATAGAACCATTTACATTCTTAGTTTCTTCATTTACTTTCTTTGTTCCTTTTCAACACTTCATTAACATTCTTAGTTTCCTCTAATTAAATGTATATATAATTATTTCTACATTTGGCACAAGGCCAGCAAATAACCTAGTAGATTACTGGTACCTTATTTTATCGACCCCGTAAGGGTGAAAGGCAAAGTTAACCTCGATCTCAGTTCAAATCCCGTCGAGATTAACTTTGCCTTTCATCCTTACGGGGTGGATAAAATAATGTACTGGATAATTGCTGGCCTTGTGCCAAAAGTAGAAACTACTATAAATACATTTAAATAGAGGAAACTAAGAATGTATATATAATAAAAGACAAAATTGGATGAATTTTATCAAGTTTAATATTCTTTTTATTGATAACGTATGTTCATTTCTTTTTACAGATGTCCAGCCTTCAAGTTCATATCCTGTGCTGTCTGCCGTATCAAGAAATTTTCATTTTATTTTATTTTGACAAAAATGAATAAAGAAAGTTTACATATTATATACGAATTATGTTAATTTTACTTTAACAAAAATGAATAAAGAAATCAAGTCCACAAGAAACTGAGTAAGACGTACTAAAAAGAACGTAAGTGTATGAAGTTTCTAAATAAAGAAACTAAAAGAAACTAAAAATGTCTTTGAAAATGTCGAAAAAAAAACCTATATGAAACGGGACGCCATTTTGTTTTTTTTTTATTTCTCCACTTTAGAGGCATCAGATACTCATGCATGGTTAAAGGCATGGAGCGAGGAACTGATGCCTCTAAAGTGGAGAAATAAAAAAAAAAATTAACGGGGGGCCCCCTCTGTAATGGAAATTTAAAAAAAAATTTTGAATAGTTGCTTCCCTTACTTTTTACAAAGAGAAGTCATTAGAAGCCATTTATTAGGCTAATTTTTTTCATTGTCAAAGTAACAACCCAACTTGTATACAATATGTAGAATTTTTTATATTTTTTCTCCTAAATAATCACAACTCGTAAATAATGTGCAAAGATTATTTTATTAACAAAATCTTTTTTCATACAATTTGTAAATAATATGTAAACATTTTTTTTATTAACAGACACTTCATCACTATTCAGGAAACTTCGACTTGTAAAATCTTTCCCTCAGTGGTTACAGCAAACAACAGAGCAGGTTGACCGAGAAGGCCGGACATCTGTAAGAAAAATGAAATAAGAAAAACTATGAAAATCAACATACGTTGTCAATAAAAAAAATGTTAAACTTCATCAAATTCTTCCAGTTTTGTCTTATATTATGTACATAAATATAAAGATATATATTTAAATACTTACGTTGCCATTTAAACAACGGTGTGATCTGTCGGTTGTGAAGTTACGGATTTTCATAAACAAAAACCAAATGAATATGACCTCGGATTATTTTTATTGATATATATATAGCGAATCGAATGGTTGGTTGTGTTGTGGCGTTGATTCATTTAGTGTGTGTGTGCTCACTTGTAGATTGCTGAGTGTTGTTGTCACTATTGTGGGAGTGTAGGCTAGAGAAATTCGATGTGCCTGATATAGTGTGGCCAGAGATTACGTGTGTGCAAGTAAGTATCAGTGTTAATTAAGATGATGATGATCACGTAGGAAATGAAATATATATATATATATACAGTGTGACCAGAGATTGCGGGGTGTATGTAAATAACAGTGTTCATTAAGATGAAATGTATGTTTTTGAAAGTGTCAAAAATAAATGAAATGCGTGTTCATTATCATGATGATATGTTGGTTCCTTGATCACACGGGAAATGAAATATATAAAACAAATGACGATATCACAAAGCCGGTATGTTACTAATTTATTAAATATAATTTACACCGAAGTTATATGAAAATACACGAGGAAGAAAGAAATAAACATCGATGAATCGTGTGACGTTTTTTGTTAAGATGTCTTTCTAAAAGTATTATTAAAGTTGTATTTACTATATTTCTGTTGATGTAAAGAACTTCGGTCGAAAGAGAGAGTAGGACCCAAAGAGTCTGTACTTTTTAAATCTGTATTGGTATCCCCTCCTATGGGAAGAGACGAAGAGGATGTCATGTCCCAAGATGAACTAGTGCCAGACAAAAAAAATCTATGTTAAACTTTATTTCATTAAATTGTGTGCATCACAAACACATGCATATATATATATAGACAAGATCCAATAGTTCATTCGTTTAACGAGTGGGGTAGAGCTCGTCAAATCGAACCGAGGAAACAATGTTTCCATTGCTCTTTTCAATTGCTAATACTATCTGTCGCAAATTTAGACAAGGAGCAGCGTGAAACAAAGTGTATATATATCTTTTGTAATATCACCAATCTGACGAGCAGATCGATACTGGAGTCGGGTCCATAACATCCTATGCGTCACCTTCAGCCAATCATCTGTGAAACGCGCGTACCAGGTCGATATGTAATAAATATTTTTCATATGTAAACGAAACTTGCTCGTTTTTTTCTATTATATATATATACTGAAATATGTAGGGAGGTGTTGTATTATATTAGAAATACATTAACACGGGAGAAGGGTTGCAATAGCTAAACAAAACTATCGTTTAATTATGTCTCACGACGTGGGAGTTTTAAGTCTAATCTGTCTCACACGACTCCCAAACGAGAGACATGATAATCAAAAGGGAAATAAAAATACAAAGTTAGTTGGAATAAAATAAAGATATACATTACCTTCGTAAAAATGGTAAAAATCCAAGATTTTAACGTTTATTTTTTCTACAGGTTGGAAAGCATGTTTAAAAGTTAAGCAGAGAGAAGGAGAGAGTGAGACCCAAAGGGTCTGTTCCGTGTAAATCTGTATTGGTACCCCGCCTCCCAAGATTGTAGATGAAGTGTCTAAATAAGAAACTATATCTATTTATTTGTCTGCCTGTCTATCTCACACGACTACCCCAAATGCGATTCATCAGGTCCTGTATTGACACCCACTCCTGTGAAAAGAGATGAAAAGGACGAACCAAAGCTTCTGTATTGATACCCCTTCATATGGAAAGAAACGAAGAGGATGTCCCAAGATGAACTGGCAACAGATAATCGACAGGGACCTGAAACCCGTCAACAAAACAGAAGTTGGAACGATGTATTGATAGATGTAATTGACCATGGTGGTCGCTGGAGCACTTTGGTTGCCTCATGTGTCTCAAGATGAGGGAGTTTCTAAGTCTAATCTATCTGTAGGCCTGCCTGTCCGTCAATCTATCTCACATGACTTCCAAGTGAAAGACATGTTAATCAGGTCCTGTATTGGTACCTACCCCCATGGAAAGAAACGAAGAGGACCTCACAAGATGATCTGGCGCCAGATAATCGACAGAGACCTGAAACCTCTCAACAAAAGTGTGAACGATATATATAACTACTGTGTTATAATGTATATATACACTCTACTATAATGTATGTATATATATACATATACACTATTATAGTGTATATATAAACTGTACTATAATATATACAGGAGTTGCGATCGGTAGATAATATCAGCAATAGAAAGACTAATGGAAACATTGTTTCCTCGGTCCAATTTGACGAGCTTCACCCCACTCGACAAGCGAATGAGGTCCGGGCCCTTGTTGATCGATCAGAGAAAGACATACAATTGAATTACGTCTGTAGATCATTATATTTTGGGGAAATGCTGTGCATTATAATAAATATTGCCTGTACAGGTAATGAAAGTATGTATACATTTTTCTGGGACATCACGTATATATATGTATATATATGCAGGGTAATCACAAAAACACTCACTGCAAAGAGTCCGGAGTTAGCTTTGCCTTTCATCCTTACGGAGTCGATAAAATAAAGGGATAATTGCTGTCCGTGTGCCAAGAGTAGAAACAATTATTGCATTGATTTTTGCCGACCAACAAAAGAGGTAGACATCGAGTGTCTGTGATATCAACCACTACCACATGTGATATCAACCAATACCACATGAAACTTTGTTAGTTTATGCAACTGTAGCCACCAATATTGTAAGAATATTCATTTAAGTTTTCATATTATAAGTATTTGAAATCGAGGAGTGTTTTTGTGGTCGCCCTGTATATACGTGAGGAGGGTTAGCAATAGCTAAACAAAACTATCGTTTAATTAGTTATTGGTGACATTATGGAGGGAAATAAATATACAATATTTCAATAAAAGGCTTCAATATAAAATAAAAATTTACTTTACCTTCGTAAAAATGGTAAAAATCCAAGTTTTTAACGTTTATTTTTTCTACAGGTTGGAAAATGCGCCTAAAATTTAAGCAGCCATTTCTTTCTGAAATATTTACAACAATCGCGCATGCGCACAAAATTAAACGTCAGTACGCATGTGCATAGAATTTTTCAACATGAACGTATCCACACCTATAAAAACCGAAAATAAGTGTAAAAGTGTAGAAGTCGATGGAAACCGCGGTGTGGGGAGACACTTGACAATGAAACCTGATGATAAACTTAGAACAAACTTTATATATCTATACATACTAATATTTTAGTTTACAGCAACATGTATATTAACTTACATATTAATTGTTCGGCATATATCTACTAAATACTAGTAGTTTTTAAATAAATGTATGTATAGAAACGGAATGAGAGTAAGGTAACACACGGAACACACGGAATATATTTTGAGGCGTGTTCTCTAGCTTTCGTTCCGCTTCTATATTTTAAAAAAACAAACAAACAAAATTTTAGCTATAAGTATGACTAATTTACTAGGAATTATTGCAGCGCCGCGTGGCGACACTCGTAGCGGTTCGGATTTCGTCGCCTACTTATGTACGGCGTGACCATTCTATGTGTCGGAAGATCGAATCAAGGGCACGCAGCTTCAGCAGCCGGAGCTATATACTGGACTGCTCAAGCAATAATTTTTGCTCTTCCTTTATTTAGAGTTACCTCCTCTTTATGGAACTCTTCTCTTTTTTTATTGACTTCCGGTTCTTTGAAAAAAATTCATTTTGGATATTACTTTCCTCATGTATGGAGGTATGTTATGTTTTCTTTGCTCTATACTCAAACTATCTTACATTTTATTAAATACACACTTTATGTCAATAACTCTCACACTTTGGATATTGTGTTCATGTGAAGAGGTATTTTATGTGGCTTTCTGGAACATCTTCACCCTCTCGACACATGCTTTCTTTTAAATAAATAAAAGAAATACACATACAAATAGTGTTACCTCTTCTAAGAAACTAAACTAAGTCATCTTGACACTATATACATACTTTCTAAGAAATATAACTCAAATTTCTCTCTATGAACATCATTCTGTAGATCTTTCTTTATTGAAAACATTGTAAACCTTGTCAACACTAGCAGATATTCTTGAGACACAAAAATAGGTTTTACTATCTTCTCTTTTTGCTAAATACTGTCTACTAAGAAAAATATATAAACCTTCCCTATAAAGGAATATACCTTTCCTTCTAAGAAACCTCTATATACAGCTACATTTTTATTATCTTTATTTCTTTCACACCCAATGAAGCATGGCAGCTTCATTTCTCGCACACATGTATTCTCTTGTACGTAGAAAGAAACCTTTTGTTGTCCAACTAATTGCTACTGTGTGATTTGGAGCAACGTGAAATAAAGTGTCTTGCTCAAGAACACAACGCAAAGTCCGGTCTGAGAATCGAACTCACGATTGTGAAGCCCGGCGACTTAAGTTTTGAACGAATTTTTTTTAGATATCATTATCGTAATCAAAGATTAACTGTTGATCAGTGTTAACTAGATCGATATCACTTTAACCCACGTAACATAGAACCATTTACATTCTTAGTTTCTTCTTACGATTCTTTGTTCCTTTTCAACACTTAACTGTTGATCAGTGTTAACTAGATCGATATCACTTTAACACACGTAACATGGAACCATTTACATAATTAGGAAACTTCATTTGTTCCTTTTTTCGTCATTTACATTCCTAAAAAACAAAGAAAGTTTCTTTTTTTATGCACTTCATATACATTCCTAGTTTCCTCTATTTAAATGTATATATAATTGTTTCTATATTTGGCATAAGGCCAACAATTACCCAGTACATTACTGGCACTTTATTTTATCGATCCCGTAAGGATGAAATGCAAAGTTAACCTCGATGTCAACTTTGCCTTTCATCCTTACGGGGTCGATAAAATAAAGTGCCAGTAATTGCTGGCGTTGTGCCAAATGTAGAAACAATTATATATACATTTAAATAGAGGAAATTAAAAATGTATATATAATAAGACAAAATTGGATGAATTTTATCAAGTTTAATATTCTTTTTATTGATAACGTATGTTCATTTCTTTTTACAGATGTCCAGCCTTCAAGTTCATATCCTGTGTTGTTTGGCGTAGTTTCTGTTAATAAAGAACATTTTCATTTTATTTTGACAAAAATGAATAAAGAAAGTTTACATATTATATACGAATTGTGTTAATTTTATTTTGGCAAAAATGAATAAAGGAAGTTTACATATTATATACGTATTGTGTTCTTGACAAAAATGAATCAAGAGTCTACAAGAAACTGAGTAAAACGTACTGTAAAGAACGCAAGTGTATATGAAGTTTCTAAATAAAGAAGATAATGTTTTTTTTTAAATGTCGAAAAAAAAATCTATATGGAAGGGGGCGCCATTTTGGTTTTATTTCTCCACTTTAGCGACATCAGTTCCTCGCTAAAGTGGAAAAAAGGAAGCTAACTCTTTCTAAGTAAGAATTGTCTCCCTTGAACGGTGTCTTAAAAAAGAAACTAAGAATCTAGATGAAGTGTCTAAAAAAAAAAAGAATCTAATTGAAGTGTCTAAAAAGAAAAGTCGAAAAAAAATTCTATATGAAATGTGTGTTTTTGAAAAGTCGAAAAAAAAATCTATATGAAATGTGTGTATGGAGAGAAGGTTTAGTTTCTTATATTAGTCCCCGTATCCAAGATAGTTTTCTTTCAAACATCCGTAAGTCAATTGAAAAAAAAACAGAGTTAAATAAAGGAAGATAACTCTCAGATTTTTGAGCAAAAGGGGGTAAGACGGATTCTTCGCGTGGTCCAGGACGCAGGCCAGCATATAGCCAGCCTGCAAACATCCCAGCCGCCGTAGCCACGTGCACGCCACAACGATTCGAACTTGCGACACATACGTACGTAGCCGACGAAGTCCGAGCTGCGCGCATCGCCACGCCAAGCCGCAATTCTAAGTAAATTAGTCATACTTATAGGTAAAATTTTATTTACTTTTTTTTTTTTTAAATATAGAAACGGAAAGGGAGATAACACGTCTCAAAATATAGTCCTTGTGTTATCTCACTCATTCCGTTTCTATATATAAAAACATTTTGAATGTATATACGGAACAATTTTATGGAAATAAATATACTTATGTCAAGCTGGTAACATATATATTACCTCCGTTTAGACGGCAGTCCAGCAACATTATTGACTTGCTTCTTTCGCCCTCTTACCTGATACTGACCAGCTTTAGTTGGCCGTAAGACATGCTATGGGACGTATACGCTATAAAACTGCTTCTTTGGCCATAGGAGATACTATGTGAAGTATATGCTTCTCTCGCCCTCTAAGCTTGTAGTGACTAGGGTTCAGCTGGCCGTAGGAAATACTATGGGAAGTATGCATTCTAAAACTGCTTCTTTCAGCCTCTAACCTGACACTGACCAGAGATTATCGTACGAGGGTTTAGCTGGCTGTAGAGGTTCCTACGAGATGTTTACACCCTCTAAACAAGCACTGATCATGGTTTAGCTGGCTGTAGAGGATCCCACGAGAAGTATACGGCCTTAAACTGCTTATTTCACCATCTAACCTGGCATTGACCAAGGTTTAGCTGGCCGTAGAGGATCGTACGAGATGTTTACGCCCTTAAAGTGCATCAATCGCCCTCTCATCTGGAATTCACCAACTGTGGAGGAGGGTGGTTTTAGTGACCAGGGTTTAGCTGGCTGTAGAGGATCCTACGAGATGTTTACGCCCTCTAAGTAGGCACTGATTATCGTTTAGCTGGCTGTAGAGGATCGTACGAGATGTTTACGCCTTTAAAGTGCTCATGTCCCTCTCCAACCTGGCATTGACCAAGAGGATCCTAAGAGAAGTAGCTGGCCGTAGAGGTTCTCACGAGAAGTATACGTCGTTAAACTGCTTCAATCACCCTTTCACCTGGAATTGACTAACTATGGAGGAGGGTGGTTTTGGTGTGCCATGTAGGTATACTTCAATGGTTCTAACTGCTTACTAGGAGTGGCAGATTGACAATCAACTGCACACACATGTAAAGTGGAACAGACATAAGCAATGACATGTCTTTAACCTGGATTGTTTTGGAAACACACATATATATATATATATATATATATATATATATATATATATATAAGAAAATGAGGTTTTTTTAAATGAAAATAAAAACGAGATATCCTACACGAGTGAAAGTATAAATAAAAGAAATCGAAAATGCAACGAGTCTTTTTAAGAATATTTATTTGTTTCCTTTTACCGGTTTCACAGTTCTTATGCTCTTCAAAAGTAGAATTGAGATGGAGGGCTTGTGGTTTTTCTCGCATCAGATGCTAGAAAAATCACAAACCCTCCATCTCAATTCTACTTTTGAAAAGCATAAGAACTGTGAAACCGGTAAAAGGAAACAAATAAATATTCTTAAAAAGACTCCAGTTGCATTTTCGATTTCTTTTCCTTTATATATATATATATATATATATATATATATATATATACTTTTTACAAATCGTTCTTCATAACCTCTCTTTAACAGTAGTTTCTTTAAGTTGTTTATTACAGATCTTGCTCGGATGACCTCGTCGCAGCAAAAAGTTTGTTCCTGGCCACGTGGTGTTTTAGGCTTTGTGGATATGCTGTGTCTGGGTGGTAGAAGACATCTCTCTTGGCTTCTTTCTCATAGAAGCTGCTGTTGACCTTTCCTGAAGCTAGGGATAGAGTAAAGAAGAGCAGATTTAGGGAATCATCGTCCGTTGGATGACGAAGTTGATCGCGTTGAGTAGTTCATTCAATATTTTATATATTTCCTTACCCTCGTTTCTGGAATGGGCCAGCACTGGTACGTTATGTACGTATCTCCAGTACAACGGACTGTAATGCTCTTATTTCCAGGCTATCCGATGTTAGGATTGTCAGGATACAGATGAATCGGGATCTACGTTTTTCTTATATATTATTATTGAAAATAAATAGGAAAATATATATACATATGTGTGTGTGTATATATACATATATAAATGCACAAAGAAAGTGTGGTAAGATACCAGGCGGAGCATAACGCACCAGAGTACTCGATACTTAGGGTAGTAGAGTGGATCTAGCTATCGTAACGGCGGAGCTCAGCCGTTGGGGTCCTGACTCTTTTCCTATATCAATGCGCACACACACACATATATATATATATATATGACTTCTACAGGACTAGAACTGTTTCATTCGGGAGAAATCATCAGGAAACCCTGATGATTGAGTACCTTACTTACTGCGGTTACCCCCGATTGAACCCGGTATAAACTTATATATATATATATATATATATATATATTAGTAATAATAATAAATTAGAAGACTAAAATCCAAAGAGGGCTCGATAAGGATAAATATATATCAAATATATAAGAACCGTAGAGCAAATATTTATTAAAATAACAGATTAAAGTTTAAGCAAAGAATCGGTGCTTTCACCCTTAACGGGATCTTCTGAAACTCAGAAGATCCAGTTAAGGGTGAAAGCAGCGATTCTTTGCTTAAACTTTAATCTGTTATTTTAATATGTATGTATGTATGTATGTATGTATGTATGTATGTATGTCAGGTCACCAGTTGGTGCTACTGGTAACATGTATCCCAGTACAACCTGTCTCATGGTCGTTGGCGACTAAACTGGCAACCCCACCAAGGTTTCTTGGTGAGGAGGGTGACTTTGGATATCCTGCAGGACTAAAAACAAAACCTGTCAAAGGGCAAAGGAGCTCGTAAGAGTCAATGGCCATCCAAAATCACCGGGAGAGATGACCTCTTAGCCTTTGTCAAGGCACAATTCTAAGAGAAGGAAAACTCTGATATAACACCTGCAACCCTGATGGTATCCAATGCTGTTGACTTGTTCTTCTTTTTGGTAAATATCATCTTGGTTAAGAGAGTGGGACTGGCTTTGTGCAGTGCCTTTGCTCACTATAAAAGCTTCACGGCACAGGCATTGCTTTATATCTGGAGATCTCTCTGCACTTGTCATCACATGGTACCATGGGCCCAGCACTATGTGTCAATAATTGTCAGAAGTGTAGTGTTTGTACCAGAGTTTTCAAGTGGCTGGCTGGACTAAAAGATCACACTCGTTCAGCGCATCGGTAGGGATTCTCCTACATGGATATAAAGTAGTGGCCGTACTCGAAAACGAGTTGGCAGCCACCATGTATGTATGTATGTATGTATGTATGTATGTATGTATGTATGTATGTATGTATGTATGTATGTATGTATGTATGTATGTATGTGTGTGTGTGTGTGTGTGTGTGTGTGTGACTTTGTATATGAAACTGATACTTCTGACTTCCATTTCTCGTCCTCTTTCTCTCTCTCTCTCTCTCTCTCTCTCTCTCTCTCTCTCTCTCTCTCTCTCTCTCTCTCTCGCCATCGTATATGTTAAGGAGTTTATTCCAAGATGCTATGTAAAACTCACTCTGCCAACAGTTCGTCTTTGATGTTGTGGCAACTTCATTCAACTTAGCTAATTAGATGTTTTGGCTCATTTATCTCCTAAAAGAAAGTCTGGCATATTCATAGAATTACCTCCTTAGACAATCACTGGCTTCGACCATCGTTAGAGCCACGTCGCAATTTTCGTCTCTTTATCTACATACAACACTTTATATCTTCCTATTTTTGTTCCTTCTCAAGTATGGTGGCGAACAAGCAGAGTTGTTAGAGCGCCTGGGTAAATGTCATGGTATTTGTTCCGGCTTTCTATAGATTTCTATAATCTGAGTTCGAATCTCGCTTGTCAACCTTTCTTTTCATCCTTCCGAGTCGTTACATAAATATCAACCCAGGAGGGGTCGTATATTGGCGAAATTGTTAGAATCAGAGGAGATGTTTTGCAGTCTATGATAATAATAATAATAATGAAATTATTGTGTACAGTGCTCAGGTGCACTACAACTTATCAAAGGTGCATGTATAGTACATAGAATAATGTACAAATGTCAGGAAAGTGAACATAGCTGCATTGATTAAGAAAATACTGACTCTAACATGGCTCCGGCTCTGCGAGTTCCAAGTTCAAATCTCGCCCCTTTTGCCAGAAGTTGTGACTGTCAAGAAAAACAATAGAATAATAAACATTAGTAGACACAATAATGTCAGTTCTATTAAAATACCAACGATGACATATTATCATATCCTATCATGTCCTTTGTAAGACATCAAATGGATGTTGCATCATGGTCCAAGTACACAGAATTGCCAATGCGTTTTGCCGAACACCCTAACCACTAAGCCCCACACATTCACATATATAAGCTGTGATACATAGGCAGTTATGTAGCCATCTGTTTCGGATTTTCTGAGTGTTATTCCGTCCAAGACAGATGGTATATTTACATGGTTTTGAAGGTTAGACCAGACGAAGAAAAGCAATAGAATTGACAACAGTATCAAACACAATAGCTCTCACATTTTCATGACATTTAACAATGTTAAAATATGTTCCATGTAAACATTTCTTGTTAAGGAGGAAAAGGTGAAGCGGGTGCAGCTGATAATCTTTAAGACTGCTCGAGTTCTCGTTTGTTAGTTTCACTATCTCACGTTAGAACGTTGTTTCAGTTTACAATCTTCAAAGGAGACGTACAACCTTTGACCTTTGCGTCATTTGTCCGGCATCAACATTGGGAACATATACATATATACATATATATATATATATATATATATATATGTGTGTGTATGAGAGGTGTACATATTATATATATATATATATATGTGTGTGTGTGTGTGTGTATGAGAGGTGTACATATTATATATATATATATATATATATATATATATATATATATATATAGACATACATAAATACATACATGTGTGTGCGTGTGTGTATGAGAGGTGTACATATATATTTATAATTAACGTTTCTTCATAAAAGACTCTCTTTAACTAAACCCCGCAACCCAAAACCTTAAAAACGTTTTTTTAAATGTTTAATTTTCAATTTTCTGTTTGTTCAATTCTCAATCTTCTTACTCTTTAATTTTATAATGTTATTCTGAATTCTTTCAACTTCATCCTATAAATTTAAACAATATTTTAACGTTCCAACTTTCTGTCGGACTGTTTGGTTGGTTTTCCTGGCGGCGGGACCAGCCCCCTGGCGCATAGGCCTACCTTGAGTGCTTGGAAAAATAAATTTCCCCTTCTTTCGGTAAATGAAACTACTCGGAGTGGCTTGATTCGCCCCAGGGGCCCGGCGCGCAGCCGGTTTTTTAACCGCCACATAGTACCTTTAAATTACAGATCAAATCAGAACCATTAGATATATCACGCCTCCCTCTACTTAAGAAAACCCCCCCTCCTGAGTAAAGGAATAGTACTGGTTTTGTACAAGAATGGCCTAACGATGCGGGCTGACTTCCGGCTGGCGCAACTGAAGCCTGTTATACATTCTTAGAGTGCTCGGAAAAATCGATTTTTACATATCTTTCGCTAGGCGATATCACTCGGAGTGATGGGCTGGGCTGCCCAAGCTTGTAGTCGCCGCATGCTGTTTGACGGCTAAACAAAGACATCATCTTTACTATATAATAAAATTTAAGTGTCTTCATAAAAGACTCTTTCTTTGCCTAAACCTCGCAACCTTAAACATGTTAAACTGTTTAACTTTAAATTTTCTAATTTCTTTAATATTAAATATTAATTTTTAACTTCATCCTATAAGTCTAAACAAAAACGTAACGTTCCAATCTTCTGCTCACACATTATAACACACTGACCCCCACTATATTTATCTCGGGTCCCTTAGAATAAAAAATTTCTTCGCGACAATCCTGGCCTGACTGTAATACCGACCTTTCCTCCTCTTTCTTTCTGTCTTTCTTCTTATAGCTGACATTAACCCTGGCTTCTTCTCTTCCCCCTTCTTCTCTCTTCTTTCTTTCTTTCTTTCTTTTTTCTTGTGGCATGATATTAACGCTAACTTATGTTCCCATCCCTTTCTGTTTTCCTTTAACACACTGTAAGCTTTAGCCACGTCACTCGATGGCGACCGGCAAAGGTAGAAGATGCTGGATGGCGGTCGCCCTCGGGTCCTTGATTTTCTGCCCCATGGATTTTATCTATTACATTCACTTATTATATTTCGAATACCTGATGATATCACCGGTTTCATACGGAACCCGGTCATTGAAATGATCATAGTATAATAAACCTTTCAAGGATCTACACAAATCCAGCCTCCTGTCATTTCATTATAATATTATATATATACAGACATACATAAATACATACATGTGTGTGCGTGTGTGTATGAGAGGTGTACATATTTATGTATATATACAGGCATACATATATACATACTTATATATATATATATATATATATATATATATATATATATATATTCATAAATAAAACATATACACACACATACACAACCTTCGATGCGAGCAGTCGCACATAAGGCTGGAGACCATTCATTAAATTTGGTGGGAGACTATTCATTAAATTTAAGGTGAAGACTATCTCCAACAGTAATACAATTATCAGCTGTGTTGAATAACTGGATATTTGTCTACGGTATACTCAACCTCCTCTATATACTGGACGTTCAGTTGATCAACCAAATAAATGCTCATCGTCGAGACCAACAGAGAACCATCGTCAATAAAATAAAGTACCACTCATGTACTCGTGTCGAAAGAAGGTTTTTTTTTTACTCATATTAAATATGTGTGGCCTTATGCCAAAGTTAAAAATCATTGGACTTTGCCTTTCATCCTTACGGGGTCGATAAAATAAAGTATCAGTAATGCACTAGGTATTTGCTGGCCTTGTGCCTAAAGTAGAAACAATTATTTAAAAGTATGTTAGTAATAAAATATATCCAATTTCTTTGAAAACATGAATAGTCTTACTCCGATTTATTAAATGGCTTACAGAAGAGAAGAATCTTCCCAGCACAATCCTCTCCATCGTATTAAAGATATTTCTTAGGTTTTGCCAAAAAAATAATGGTTGAAATATCTTGCCCACGGCACCGCATTTCATCTTATTGACCATGGCATATATATTGCACAATTACAAGGATATAACTATACATAATCTAGGATTGATTATTGTTGTTATAGCAGTAGTAGTAGTTATTGTTGTTATTCATGTTCTTATTATCTTTTGGGCAAACATGAATATAGAAAAGTGTGGGTTCCTATTACCCTCTCCCATCTTCTCCCCTTCTCTCTTTATATATATATATAATATATATAATATAATATATATTATATATATATCATATGTATAGATAAAATATATTGTATATATATATATAATATATATTATATATATAATATATATATAATATAATATATATTATAAATATATCATATGTATAGATAAAACATATAGTATATATAATATATATATATAATATATATTATATATATTTATATAATATATGTTATATATATAATATATATATATCATATATATAGATAAAATATATAGTATATATATATATAATATATATTATATATATAGATAAAATGTATAATATAGATATATAATATATTATATATATATATAGTATATATATATATATATATCATATATATAGATAAAATATATAGTATATATATTTAATATATATTATATATATATATAATATCTATATATATCATATATATAGATGAAATATATAGTATATATATATAATATATATTATATATATATATAGTATATGTATATATCATATATATAGATAAAATATATAGTATATATATATAATATATATTATATATATATATAGTATATATATATATCATATATATAGATAATATATATAGTATATATATATATCATATATATATATCATATATATAGATAATAAATATAGTATATATATATAATATATATTATATATATATATAGTATATATATATCATATATATATATCATATATATATATAATATATATATATAATATATATATATCATATATATATATAATATATATAGTATATATATATATCATATATATAGATAATATATATAGTATATATATATAATATGTATTATATATATATATAGTATATATATATCATATATATATATAATATATATATATCATATATATATAATATATATAGTATATATATATAATATATATAGTATATATAATATATGTAGTATATATATATATAATATATATAGTATATATACTATATGTAGTATATATATATATAATATATACAGTATATATAATATATACAGTATATATATATATAATATATATAGTATATATAATATATACAGTATATATATATATATATAATATCTATAGTATATATATATATAATATATATAGTATATATATATATATATAATATATATAGTATATATATATATATATATATAATATATATATAATGTATATATATACTATATATATAATATATAAAGTATATATATATATAATATATAGTATATATATATAATATATACATATAGTATATAAATATATATATAATATATACACTATATATATATAATATATACAGTATATATATAATATATACACTATATATATATAATATATACAGTATATATATAATATATACAGTATATATATAATGTATACAGTATATATATAATGTATACAGTATATATATAATGTATACAGTATATATATATACAGTATATGTATATATAATAACTATAGTATATATATATAATATATATAGTATATATATATATATATAGTATATATATATAGTATATATATATAGTATATATATATAGTATATATATATACATATAGTATATATATATATATAGTATGTATATATATATACTATATATATATATATACTATATGTATATATATATAGCATATATATATAGTATATATATATATATATATATATATAGTATATATAGTATATATATATATATAGTATATATATATAGTATATATTGTATATATATATATTGTATATATATATATTGTATATATATATATAGTATATACATATATATATAGTATATATATATAGTATATACATATATATATATAGTATATACATATATAGTATATATATATATATATAGTATATACATATATATATAGTATATACATATATATATAGTATATACATATATATAGTATATATATATATATAGTATATACATATATATATAGTATATACATATATATATAGTATATACATATATATAGTATATATATATATATATAGTATATACATATATATAGTATATATATATATATAGTATATATATATATAGTATATATAGTATTTACTATATATAGTATATATATATATATATATAGTTTATACATATATATAGTATATACATATATATAGTATATATATATATATATATAGTTTATACATATATATAGTATATACATATATATAGTATATATATAGTATATATAGTTTATACATATATATAGTATATACATATATATAGTATATATATAGTATATATAGTTTATACATATATATAGTATATACATATATATAGTATATATATAGTATATATATATATACATATATATATATTATATATATATATATAGTATATATATATATATATTATATATATATATATAGTATATATATATATATTATATATATATATATAGTATATATATATATATATTATATATATATATATATATAGTATATATATAGTATATATATATATAGTATATATATATATATACTATATATATAGTATATATATATATATATATAGTATATATATATATATATATATATATAGTATATATATATATATATAGTATATATATATATATATATATATAGTATATATATATATATATAGTATATAGTATATATATATATATATAGTATATATATAGTATATATATATATATATCTATATATAGTATATATATATATAGTATATATATACTATATATATATAGTATATATATATATATAGTATATATATAGTTTATATCTATATATAATATATATCTATATATAGTATATATATATAGTATATATATATATATATATAGTATATTTATATATATATAATATATATATATATAGTATCTATATATATATAGTATATATATATATATATATATAGTATATATAGTATATATAGTATATATATAGTATATATATATATATAGTATATATATATATATAGTATATATATATAGTATAATTATATATATAGTATATATATATAGTATAATTATATATATAGTATATATATATAGTATATATATAGTATATATATATATATATAGATATAGTATATATACAGTATATAGTATATATATATAGTATATATATATCTATATATATATATAGATATAGAGTATATATATAGTATATATATATATATATATATAGAGTATATATATATAGTATATATATATTTATATAGTATATATATATAGTATATATATATTTATATAGTATATATATATAGTATATATATATAGTATATATATATATATAGTATATAAATATACTATTTATATATAGTATATATATAGTATATATATAGTATAGATAGAGTATATATATATAGTATATATATATAGTATATATATAGTATAGATAGAGTATATATATATAGTATATATATATAGTATATATATAGTATAGATAGAGTATATATATATAGTATATATATATAATATATATATAGTATAGATAGAGTATATATATATAGTATATATATATAATATATATATAGTATAGATATAGTATATATATATAGTATATATATAGTATATATAGATAGTATATATATAGTATATATATATAGTATATATAGATAGTATATATATAGTATATATATATAGTATATATATATATATATATATATAGTATATATATATATATATAGTATACATATATAGTATATATATATATATAGTATACATATATATTGTATATATATATAGTATATTTATATATATAGTATATATATATAGTATATTTATATATATAGTATATATATATAGTATATATATATATAGTATATATATATAGTATATATATATATATATATAGTATATATATATATATAGTATATATATATAGTATATATATATATATATATATATATAGTATATATATATATATATAGTATACATATATAGTATATATATATATAGTATACATATATATTGTATATATATATAGTATATTTATATATATAGTATATATATATAGTATATATATATATAGTATATATATATAGTATATATATATATATATATAGTATATATATATATAGTATATATATATAGTATATATATATATATAGTATATATATAGTATATATATATATATAGTATATATATACATATATACTATATATATATATAGTATATATATATACATATATATATATATATATATAGTATATATATACATATATATATATATACATATAGTATATATATATATAGTATATATATAGTATATATATATATAGTATATATATATATATATAGTATATATATAGTATATATATATATAGTATATACATATAGTATATATATATATATATAGTATATATATATAGTATATATATATATAGTATATATATATATATATATATATATATAGTATATATATAGTATATATATATATATATATATATATATAGTATATATATACTGTATATATATATATACTGTATATATATATATAGTATATATATAGTATATACATATAGTATATATAGTATATATATATATATACTGTATATATATATATACTGTATATATATATATATATATAGTATATATATATCTATCTATCTAAGGCGGGTAAAATTCCCGAGATCCATGGACGATTTCTCTCCAGCGGTCTCTGTCCCTCATTATCGCTGCCATGTCCTGCATCTCCAACAGACCAGTGTCTGTCCTTAGGGCATCAACATACGTTAACCTTGGTCCTGGGTATGACATTAAACTACATCTAGT
>OZ024755.1:24910152-24940152 GCA_964016885.1 Eledone cirrhosa
GTGAGTAATCTGGCATTCGGGAGTGATGGGGGAGATGGAGAGTCCAGGTATGTCATGGGTGTTGTTATGTGTACGCGGTTGGGGTGAATTTCGTAGGTGTGCGTCATTGCTTCTGTGTGTGTGTGTGTATACATGCGTGTTTGTGAGTCTTATATTGTTTCTGTGTGTAAGTGTGTTTATGTATGGATGTGTGTGTGTATCCCTGTGTATGAGTGAGCGTGTCTGTGTGGGTTTATAGTGTAATCTTTATGTGTGTATGAGCACGTCCATACATTATATGTGTGTGTATATGTTTATGTGTGCATGTTTATTTCAACGTGTGTGTCTGTGCCCTTTTTGTATTGTTTGTGTGTGCGTGTGCGTGTTTATCTGTGTCTACCTTTATGTGTGTGTGTGTGTGTGTGTGTGTGTATATAAAACATATATATATATATATGCTTCTGAAGGAGGCCAGCAGAAAAGATGTTAATTTTCAAGACTCATAGACTAGAGTTACATGAGCACAATAAATTATCCAGCACATTGGTATTTTCACACTGACACCATCTTTGCTTGTCTTCTTCATTCATTGTTTAACTCTTACACTTTCTCTCTATATATAAGTATATATAAACCCGTAGAGCAAATATTTATTATTAGCACAGTTTAAGCAAACAATTTCAACTCTCACCATAAAGCGGGATCTTTTGACATTGAGAAATATCAATCCGTTAATAACATTCCGATCAGTTTCCCGATAATCTTTTACCTATCGACTTGATACAGGTTTCATCGGAGTGAACATACACCGCATTAGAGTTATTTGTTCATCGGACTTTTTCCTTTAAATCCTGTTGGAAGGGCTTGTTTCTCTTCTCGAAATTTAATACTCTGTATGAGTTCAAGTACAATCCTACTTGGAAGGTTATTATAAGTTTTGAATCCAAACTTTTCCTGATGTTTATCAGATTTATCTTGCTGGTCGAAATACAAGGCACGCCAAACGTATCCTTTTTATGAAAGAATCTTTGGCATAAAATATTTCCAGGGCTTTAGCAGCACAAAGGTCACAACTATATGTATAGAATAATGTGCTCATGAGTGGAAATATTATAAAATAGAAAAATAGAGTAAGTCTCCTTCTTTGCTCGGATGGCATCTTTGATCTCTTCATTGAACCAAGGAGACCTCTTGATTAAACCAAGAAAGAGTCCTGCCATGCGACGCCACACCAAGCGGCATTTAACAGATGGAGCAGAAATTGCTGCACTGAACAATCTACACTCTGTCTCATTTAGTTTCATCAGGGAGTTCTCTGAATTTGGATGCAATAGTATCTGTATATCTAGTCCTGACTTCCTTATCCACCAATGCTTCCCATATTATCCTGTAGGTTGCCCTGGACCTGCCAGTTTTGCGGGCTTCTTTGGCTTTAGGTAGTCTCAAGTTTTAGATAACTAGATGGTGATCAGATGACAGGTCAGCCCCTCTCTTTGCACAAACATCCAACACAGAATCAAAGAGATCAGAGACAATAACAAAATCAATTATTGATCCCTGTACCTGGTTCCCCATATACCATATATATTTATGGATGTCTCTGTGCTAGAAGAAGGTGTTCATAATTGAGAGCCCATTGCTAGAACAGAAGGCAAACACATACACACACACACGCCCGCGTACACACATACACGCACACACAAGACATAATCCAAACCTTATACTTCCAAAACACTTAACCCTACTGCCAATATATATGTTAGTGAAGATAATGATGGTGTCAAAGGTGAAACATACAAAATACATGATATAAGTAGATAGCATCTTAGCAGTTGGCACCTTCGCTAACTGTGATGTTGAGAGATGTTGCGAGATTTGCAGCCGACATAAGATGATTAGAATGTCCTGCTGTGAAATCTATGTACAGATATCTATTTGTCTGGGAATAAATCCAAACCCTACAACTATTCTTATAATCCGTGTCAGGCTTGTAGGATGTGTGTGTATGTGTGTGTGCATGTACGTGTGTATGTGTGCGGATGTATATTTGTGTGCATGCACGTGTGTATGTGTGTGTGTGTGTGTGTGTGTGTGTGTGTGTGTGCACGTGTGCGTGTGTGCGCGTGTGCACGTGTGCATGTGTTATTAAAACAGTTTCATAGAGAGTTACTCTTCTTTAATTTATTCTTCACATTTCTTTCCCCGCCAGAGGGCGTGTAATGATTGTGTTCATGAAATGTTTATAGAATACTATTGACCTTGTATCTCCCTCCTTTTCCATATCTCTCACCCTATCTCTACCACTTATCACGTTCTATCTCCCTCCCCTTTTATCTCACCCACTCTCTCTCAGGGCTCACCCCCCTTCTATTACGCTCGGTAATCATTCTCTCCCTCTTGTAGTAACCCCCCCCCCCCTTCTAGTCACCTCCTCCCACTGGCCTCTCTCTCATCATTCGCCTATTTTCTCTCTCCTCCTACCCCTCTGCTATCACATCACTCTCCACTTCTACCTCACTCAATCTAGCAAAAAATGGTTATAACACAATTGTTTCTACTTTAGGCACAAGGCCAGCAATTACCCAGTACATTACTGGTACTTTATTTTATCGACCCCGTAAGGATGAAAGGCAAAGTTAACCTCGGCGGGATTTGAACTCAGACTATAAAGGGACGTAACTATGCTAGAAAGCATGGCGTCCAACCCTCTACCGATACTGCCAATTCACCGCCCACATGGTTATAACATAATACTTGTGTTTTATCATATATATCGAAATCACTAGACGAATCTGAGAAACTTGCGAATCCCGAGTCAAGTTCGATCCCCAAACAGATCGCACCTCGAGCTGTTCACCAGAGAAACAATTGTAATACGTAGTAAATTGTGTTCCCATGCATCACTGATTCTTCGTTTTCCATATTATTATAACCTGCTCCGAAGTAGTATAGAGTGCTCAACTGGCATAGCGCCTATGGACGCATCCAAGCAACCTTACTACAAACCCTCCCTCATTCTACTTTTGAAAAGCATAAAATCTATGAAACCGGTAAAGGTAACAAATAAATATTCTTAAAAAGACTTCAGTTGCAGTTTCGATTTCTTTTCCTTATATATATATATGTATATATATATAATAAAGGAACGATCGACTTTCGTCAAATCGGACCGAGGGAACAATGTTTCGTTGGTCTTTCCAATTGCTAATACTATCTATCGGTCGCAACTCCAGGTAGAAGAAGCAACGTGAAATAAAGTGTCTTGCTCAAGGACATAACGCATCACCTGGTCCAGGAATCGAACTCACAACCTTACGATTGCGAATCCAATTCTCTAACCACTCAGCCACACGCCTTCATATATATATATATATATATCAGAGGTAAAAAGAGGATTAACACAGATAGGTGATATAATAGGGTTTAATCCAAGCATTAACATGTTTCATCTCCAGGTGTTAAATTGATTTTTGTCTGGAAACCGCTATTCTCAATAATTAATTGACAATTGTGAAAACTCGATTTTAAATACATAAAATAATACAACGTGGCTGACGAATTTTCAAAACACAAAATAAAGACAGTATATATATATATATATATATATATATATATATATGTATATGGGATATATGTATATGGGATATATATATATATATATATATATATATATATATATATATATATATATATATATATATATATATATATATATATATATGGGATAACGAGTTATCGTTATAGGTAATCCAGTTAGAGGTTGTGAGTGTTCTGCGTCGTGGATAGTTTTAACGTACGGCTTTTTTTGACTCAACAAGATGCTTCCATAGTTATGCAGCGAGCTCGCGGTAATTTTTATGCAGGTTATACTTGGAGTAATAATAGTTAAAGAATGAAGATTAGCATGGTTGGCTGTATAATATCTACATGCTCTGATGTGTTGACCATAGGTGAATAATGTATTGGAGATCGAATAACGCAACATCAAGCGATTAGCGAACTCTAGACCTATGTGATCAACGAAACAATTGTCAGTACTTTAAATAAAGCCCTTATTGTACAGCCAACCATGTTAATATATATATATATATATATATATATATATATATATACTAATTCTTTATATATATATAGAGAGAGAGATATACTAATTCTTTAGCAACAACTACACCAGCAATAATAACAACAACAACAACAGCAGCAATAACAGCAACAGCAATAATAACAACAACAACAACAGCAGCAGCAATAAGAGCAACAACAACAACAGCAGCAGCAATAATAGCAACAACAGCAGCAGCAATAATAGCAACAACAGCAGTAGAGCAACAACAACAACAGCAGCAGCAATAATAGCAACAACAGCAGCAGCAATAATAGCAACAACAGCTATAAGAGCAACAATAACAACAGCAGCAACAACAACAATAACAACAGCAGCAACAACAACGACAGCTACAAAAACAACAATAGCAACGACTACAGCAACAAGAACATCATAAACAACGCCAGCAACAGCAACGCCAGCAACACGACCAACAGTAACATGAAGAAGGAAAACAATGAGACAGGAGAAGCTGGAGGAGGAGGGTGAGAAGCTGGAGGAGGAGGGGGAGAAGCTGGAGGAGGAGGGGGAGAAGGAGGAGCTGGAGGAGGAGAAGGAGAAGCTGGAGGGAGAGCTGGAGGGGGAGCTGGAGAAGCTGGAGGAGTAGAAGGAGGAGGTGAAGGGGAGTAAAGAAACCTATTGTTCTTCTAGTCACCTCCTCCCTCTCCGTTAATGGCTTAAATCACACCACCCTCTCTGCTAATTATTTAAAATCCCTCCCCCTCTCTGTCTATTGCTTAAATTGTCCCCCCCCCCTTCTGGCACCCTCTGTTGATTGCTTGAATCATTATCTCCCCCTTCCTCCCTCTGTTGATTGTTTAACTCGTCTTCTCCCCCTCCTGTTGATTGCTTAAACAATTCGCTCCCTTCCCCTCCTGTTGATTGCTTAAATGATTCTCTCCCTTCCCCCATCTCCCTCCCTCTCTCTCATCCTATCTCTCTCCCCCTCTCTCACATCCTATCATATTCCACTCTGTTGGTTGTTTTCTAGTTTCTTGTCTTATTCTGTGGAATTGGAGAAGGAATAAGTGTGGCATTTATGTACTTTATTTCAGCTGTTGTTTTGTTGGGGGGGGGGGGGTAAGGTGAGTGGGGTGAGGGGACGAGGGGAAGGGGTGAGGGGGTGAGAGATGGGGTGAATGTGGGGAACGGTGAGTGAGGGAGGGTTAAGTGGGGGAGGGTTGAGTGGAAAAGGGTTGAGGGGTGGTGGGGTGAGTGGGGGAACGGTGAGTGAGTGGGTGTGCGAGAAAGGGGTGAGGGGTGTGCGAGAAAGAGGTGAGTGTGTGTGTGTGTGGGGGGGGGTCGTGCTATGGGCGGGGGGGTCGTGCTATGGGGGGGGGCAATAGGGAAGGCAGTGCGGGTTACCGAGCGGGGGGGGGGGGGGGGGAAGACTACCACTATTACTACTACCACCACCGCATCTACCACCACCACCACTACTGCTGCTGCTACTACTACTACTGCTGCTGATGCTGCGACCACACCATTTATTTCTTTTCTTTTATCTGGTAACTCCCGAGGGAGTGGCAGTGACGCCATATTGACAGAACGTCGTTTCTAGGGCACTTTTAAAACCTGGCGGGGCCCATCCCCTTTCATGATCTGAATATAACAGATTTCTTACAGAGAAGTATATATAGAGAGAGTGAGAGAATGGAAGTGAGAAAGATATATATATAGAGAGGAAGAATCAACCCCAGTATTTGGCTGGTACTTTTTTTTATCGACCTGTATTTCTCATACTAGGAACTCAGGAGAGTCAGCGACCATCTAATAGATTTTTTTTGTGGAGCGACAGGCCCATAGTCTTCTTTAAGACATCTCTCTAGAAGGTCACTCTGTGATAAAACCTGCGACACCATTTGCATCCAATTATGTAGACCAGTTCTAATTTTTGGGGTAAATCTATTCGATGTTCAGAGAGTGGGATTGGCTCCGTGCAAAGCTTTTCCTCGCTGAAAAAAGCTTCAAGCACAGGCATCGCTTGATATGTGACATTTTTTTTTGCGATGCATGGCATTGCTGGCCATAGGTAAGCCCCTAGTAGGACTAAAAGGCCACGTCTGTGATCCTCATGTTTAAGTATCAAACGATGGCATTACTCGAAATCGAGTTGCAGCGATCATATATTAAAACTCACCTTACGGTCTTCAGTTGCTCTACACCTCGGAATTTTTAATCAATTTGATATCAGGCGAAGAGAAACTGGCCTAGGTTTTACGATAGACGACCAAAAACTTTGGACGCGTTTGAACTTACTACTCCTAAAATTATCCTTTTCGTCCACATAGAACTTTTCACTCTTCTTTTTACAAAACCCTTCACCCTGATTAAATATACCTATTTACATTCCTGCTCAGGTATTTAAAAACATCTTGATTAGTAGTCTCATATATCTTTTATACTCTACTTCTATGTTAAACTGTCATGAATGTTTAATCGTTAGCCATCTTAGACGTCTGTATTTAATTGTTTCTACTTTAGGCACAAGGCCAGCAATTACCCAGTGCATTACTGGTACTTTATTTTATCGACCCCGTAAGGATGAAAGGCAAAGTCAACCTCGGCGGGATTTGAACTCAGATCGTAAAGGGACGTAACTATGCTGGAAAGCATGGCGTCCGACCCTCTACCGATACTGCCAATCCACCGCCCTGTATTTAATGAACCGAAATTTTATTTCATATATATATATATGTATATATGTATATATGTGTGTGTGTGTGTGTGTGTGTGTGTGTGTGTGTGTGTGTGTGTGTGTGTGTGTTGCTTTTTTATATGTATATGTGTATATATCTGTATGGGTGTATATATATATGTGTGTATGTGTGTTGCTTTTTTATATGTATATGTATATATATGTATATATGGGTGTATATATGATTATATGTGTACGTGTGGGTTTGTATATGTATGTACTGCTATATATGTGTGTATATGTATTTAAATACTCATATAAATATCAATGTGTGTATATGTATATATATATATATATATATGAATGTCAATGAGTGTATATATATATATATATATGAATGTCAATGAGTGTGTATATATATATATATATATATATATATATATATATATATATATATATGAATGTCAATGAGTGTGTATATATATATATATATATATATATATATATATATATATAAATATATATATATGAATGTCAATGTATATATATATATATATGTTGTATTTTTGTGTGTATATTTGTAAGTATATGTATACTGTATTTTACTCACTATTTGCATGTTAATACATCTTAAGTTATAAGTTGCTTAGGCACTAAATCTTCACTAAATTATAGATATGTTTATTACTGCATTACGCCTCGATGAATTTTTATTGTTTTTCTTAATATATTCTAATAATTTTATAACTTCAATTAAGTGTGATTGACCTTATATTTTCTAGTTGTATACCTATAACTCTAATTTAGTAAGTAGTATATGTGTGTCATTCTATGATAGTTCGTAAAATATTTGAAGTTACTGAACGTTAAATTTTACTTTTTTTTCACTGATAAATTTTAATTACGTTTTTAGGGTTCCATATATTTCTATCGCTTTTCCAACAATATTTGAATGGTATTGTTTATATATTTTTCGCTCTCCCAATATAATTCATGGACATGTAAGTTAAATATTATTTGCAATTAATCGATTCTGACAGGAATAGAATATTGTATTTAGTCTAACGAAACGGTCGTAAATAAATTAAATGATTTAATTGAAATTTTTGTTAAACCTTTATTCTTGAGATATATATATATATATATATATATTTCGCTTTATCGCGTTCTCTTTCTTTCATCTTCTCTTTGTTATTTATCTGATTGTCTTTCTTTTTCATCCATTCTTTCTTTTTTTTCATTCTGTTAGCCCCCTCCTTCTTTCCCCCTATTTTTTTTCAGAGATATTTCTAGAACAGTATCCTGATAACAACACTATGATATCTTGCTCCTCCTAGACACATATGCACAGACATTCACATCAACACACTTACATACATACACACATACGCACACATACAGACACACTTCAACACACACGCACATACGTACACACACATACACGCACACAAACATATACATACATACACATGCATACACACAGACAGACAAACATACATACACCTACACGCACACACAGAGGCAAACATACATATATATACACAGACAGACAAACATACACCTACACACATAGAGGCAAACATACATACATACATATGTAGACAGACAGACAGACAAACATACACCTACACACACAGAGGCATACATACATATATATATATACACACAGAAAGACAAAGAAACACATACATATACATACGTACATATACACACAGAGACAAATATACATATTGCACATATGCGCACGCATATTTCGGCATTTGTTCACGTCTATTTTCTCTCGTTTGTTTTCTCAGTCAAAGACCCAGTGGAAATACCAATATCTCTTCAACCCTCTTCTCCTAGCAACTCTGCTTATCTTCATTCTTATTATTCTTGTTTTGTTTTCTCATTCCTTTATTCTTTTATCTTCTTATTCTCTTACTCGATCCTCAACTTGTTCTGTTATTTATTTTGCAGACATAAGACAAAAGCTCACAAGAATTGTTTCTACACAAACATAAAGCAGCCTAGAATGGAGGTGTCCGTCTAGAATTTACACACAACTGTGTTTGATCGTTTGGGAAGATAAATAATTATTTTCCAACTGAGGCTGCATGCCAGGCATTTTAGTGGATTCAATTATTTGACTGAATGATATCATTGGTAGTAATTATTTTAACGAATCGACCTCGGAATGATGAAACACAAAGTGAACTCAGGCAGGATTTGGAATACAAAAGCGCAAAAAAACAAAAACAAATATAAACGAACAAACAGACAGACAGACAAGACGTTTATCACCAACAGGACTCAATAAAAAGTTAAATAAAATAAATTAATCAGAGCTAGTAAAACATGCACGTGAAACTGGTTCAGATATTGCAGAATCTCGAATATAAAATACAATATATATACTTTAATAAACGGATCGATACTGGAGTCTGGTCTATCCCATCCATATGGATCCTGAACCAATCAGCTGTGAAATGTGTGTAACGGTTGATAATAAATGAAAACGAATATTAGAATCGAATTGGAAAATCGAAGAAGCTTTAAAAATGGGTGCCATATGAATTGAACGAAAACCAGAAAAATCGCCATTACGAAGCTTGCTCTTCACTTCTTTTGTACAACAAAAACGATCCAAAGCTTCATCGCATTGTAATCTACGATGAAAATAAATCATATAATAACAACCAACGTTATTCACTGCAATGGGTAAACCGAAATTAAGCTTCTAAAACCTTCCCAAAGACGAAGTTGCACAAAAGAAAGCTATGCTGATTGTTTGCTGATCTGGAGCTGGATTAATTCTCTACAGCTTTCTGAATTCTGACCAAACAATCAGAGAAATATTGTGACAAAATCGATGATATGCATAAAAATCTGCAGCATATGGGCCCAGCATTGGTGAATCAAAAAGGTCGACCACACATCACACAACTAACATTCGAGAAGTTAAAAAATTAGGCTACGAAACTCAACTTTCAATGTACTGCAAGAAAAAGTCTTCAACAACCGAACAGCCGCAAAGAATCCTTTGAAGAATTTATCGCCTCCAGAACACTAGAATTCTATGTTACCAAAATAAATAAAATTGTATCCTGTTGGCAGAAATGTTTATATTCTAATGCGTTTTATTCCGATCAATAATGTTTATTCTGGATTGAGATATGTCGTTTTGAGATGCCTTAACTTCTGTACAACCTGATACACCAGAAAAATGTATCAGGTTGTACAGAACGATTTCTTTGATGTTCCCCGAGGGCCGTTTGACAGAGCGGATATTTGCGATTTGGTGTGGCTCTTTATCCTAGATACCTTACTTAGTAAATTGCCGTATTTTCAGGCGGCTTTATACCATGACGATGGTCTTAAAAATAACCACGACTTCGACACTTTTATGAAAGACTTAAACCTCACGTTTATGGAGTTAGAGCTAACAATCACTGTATCTACCAACCGTACTAGTTTTAACTTCTTAGACTTTAACCTAGACCTACGTATACACACCCATAAACCATTATTAACATTGCTTCTTAAGAATACCGACTGCGGTGCAATACCAAACGTAGAAGCGGACATCGATAGCCTGATCCAAATATTAGCATTGAGTGCTCAAACTAGTAAACCAATAGTAACTAAACTTTACACACAAATGTTTACATTACATAGCAAAAATACAAAGGAGCATATCACAGACATCTAAAATAATTAAACCGTTCCACATATAATTCAATAAAATATTTATATATCATATGAATACCACTTTATATTTATATATATACCCTTGTTTTATTTTATATATATATATATAGTAATTTTGTTTTGAAAGAGCGAACGAGTTTGAAATTGGAAATAGAAGGTTTCGCCGTATTTTTTTTTTACTAAATAAATTTTAGCCTAATAGTCGGGTTTAGAACCCTCTAAGCAATGGAAAAAGATAAGTATTGACGTATATATATATATATATATATATATATATATATATATATATATATATATATATACCATAAACGTGTATGTGTAATCTGTAGCTATGTTCTCCTTTGTGGGTTCTATCCATCTTGTCCAGGCTCGCTTTGGTTATGTGATGTTATAATGCTGTTAACTTTATGCTATGTAAGACCGGTATATACTTCATACCAAAGTTTCTCAGTTGATCAAAGCAAACCTATCTTTCTGCCATAAAATAAACGACAATATCATTGGAGGTACTAAATAAAGTAAAAAAATGTGAAAACATCCACTCGAAATATAATCGACGCCATCTTGTCCCGTCACAGTCGCGGCAGAGAACGTTTTGTCACGCTGTTTATTCCACGCTATTCTCTTCACAGTTATTTAGGGCGAAATTACTTCGTTGTATTTGATTATAGTAAATGAAAACATACTCCCGCACTGGTAGCATTACATATATATGGGTGTGCGTGTGTGTGTCTGTATATATATATATATATGAGTGTGTGTGTGTTTAGGACATTTGTACGCCAGGAAAACAGATATAGGATAATAGTGGATGTTTATATAACATAATTTCTCCTTACCAAAATGAACATGTTTCGGTGGGATGTGCAGCTTCGAGGACTGCCAACAGTTCTACCACATACTACACCACTACAGTACTCACTACAAGAACACTACCTACACTCTTCCGAGAAGGATACATAAATACGTTCCAGTAAACTCCATTGTACTACTGGTATATATACATAATTTATGACCTTAAGACACTTCCTTATGACACGCTGACTTCGTAACTAGTCAAAAGAAGGTAATATTTCAATATTGAAGCGATGGCATTGAAAGATTTATTAGCTAACGCCAGTGATGCGCATTTTATTTAATGGCGGTGATAGCTAACTTATTCTGATGACGACCGAGAAAGGATTCTCTTTGTTTACAAAAACTCATAATTATTTTTATTTCTTTTTCTAGCTTTTATTTATATCTGTTTAGTTTCTATCACATTCTCAGGTTTTAGTATTCTGGTTTTAGTTTTAAATTTGTTTTTCCATTGTTCATTCCTTGAAACTACGCCAAATTAACATATTTGGTCTATTTTAAAGTGGTAGGTACATTGACGGTACACACACCCACACTCACACACATATATATATAAGTACATAAATACACACATATAAGTAGAAGCAAATATAAAAACACAAATACTTAGATATACGCACTTAGAGAATTAAGCATGAAAAACGTCATACATATGTCATATATACAAAGACATATGGGTAGATGAATAAAAATATATATAGTTAATGTGTGTGTGTGTATATATATATATATATATATATATATATATATATATATATAGTGAGAGAGAGAGAGAGAGAGAGAGAGAGAGAGAGAGAGAGAGAGAGAGAGAGAGAGAGAGAGAGAGAGAGAGAGAGAGAGAGAGTTGTAGCTATATGTAAATACATACATATGTATATAGAAGTGCATACAGAAATAAATACTTGAAACACACTTATAAAACAAGATAAGATTATCTTATATGGCATTGTACAAAGAACTGTACATTGAGAAACACAAGAAATCGAGATATATGACCAATAAAATATAGAAATACATACATTGAGTGAAACAAGAGGAAATACATTATGATATATGTATACACATACACACAGAAATATATATCCTAACTCTATTATATAGATACATATATATATATATATATATATATATAAATATATACAAAAATATATATCCTAACTCTATTATATATATATATATATATATGAAAAACATGGGGAGAAGAATACTGCATGGTTGCACATGGATTACATATTATAAAATTAGTCCCCCATCAGTGATTTGCCAACGATCATTGGTATTTCATCGCATTTATATATATATGTAAAGATTCAGGAGCCCGACTGGTGAGCTCCGGCCGTTTCGAGAGCTAGTTTGGATCTAGCTGTCGAAAGTCCGGAGCTCAGCCGTCGGGGTCCTGAATTTTTTCATATTACCCACTCTACTACCCCAAGTATTGAGTACTCTGGTGTGTTATGGTCCACCTGGTATCTTACCACACCTTCTTTGTTATATATATATATATATGTTTTAAGACATTGCTTACTAATGAGGTTAGGGTGTCTTTATTTATTAATTAATTATCTTAATTAATATCTATTTCTTTGCCGAAACGAAACTGTGGTATAATCCCGATTTTGTAGGTAAAATTATATTTATATTTCAAAATGTATATTTTGCTTGCAATGCTTACTTTTAATATATTGTAAATTTTTACATCTAAATATAATAAAAAAAAAATTAAGCTCTACAAATTATAGCTTTTAGTGTATATATACTATTTGAGCTGTTTAAGGTGCAATATGACTGAAATACATTTATTTTAGTCTATTCATATATATATACACACACACACACACATATATATATAAGAGACCCCATTTCGTAATAACTCTTTCTTCTAATTTCAACAAATTTTGCCTACTTTTTACTAGTACTCTACTCACTTGATTATATATATATATATAAATAATTATTTATACTAAACTCGTCCTATGGACTGATTTTTCTTACTTTTGGATATTCCCACTTAATTTTTACATCAGTATGTATGTATGTATGTATGTATGTATGTATGTATGTATGTATGTATGTATGTATGTATGTCAGTCAGTATATATGTATGTATGTCAGGTCACCAGTTGGTGCTACTGGTAACATGTATCCCAGTACAACCTGTCTCATGGTCGGGTCGTTGGCGACTAAACTGGCAACCCCACCAAGGTTTCTTGGTGAGGAGGGTGACTTTGGACATCCTGCAGGACTAAAAACAAAACCTGTCAAAGGAGCTCTTAAGAGTCAATGGCCATCCAAAATCACCGGGAGAGATGACCCCTTAGCCTTTGTCAAGGCAGAATTCTAGGAGAAGGAAAACTCTGATATAACACCTGCAACTCTGATGGTATCCAATGATGTTGACTTGTTCTTCTTTTTGGTAAATATCATCTTGGTTAAGAGAGTTGGACTGGCTTTGTGCAGTACCTTTGCTCACTATAAAAGCTTCACGGCACAGGCATTGCTTTATATCTGGAGATCTCTCTGCACTTGTCGTCACATGGTACCATGGGCCCAGCACTATGTGTCAATAATTGTCACAAGTGTAGTGTTTGTACCAGAGTTTTCAAGTCGCTGGCTGGACTAAAAAGTCACACTCGTTCAGCGCATCGGTAGGGGTTCTCCTACGTGGATATAAAGTAGTGGCCGTACTCGAAAACGAGTTGGCAGCCACCATGTATGTATGTATGTGTGTGTGTGTGCGTGCGTGTGCGTGTGTGTGAAATGTGTATTACCCAATGCAATTAACAATTTAAAAATAGTCGATAATTGTAAATAACAGCTGTCGGAAAAAGTAATCTTCATAGACGACGCACATATTTAAAAAAAAAAAATGATAATGAAAAACAACAAAGAAACAAAAGTTGGTAAATATTCTTCTGTTGAGCCAATCTAAACGGGATCTAGCTATGGAGATGTCATTAAAAGAGGGTTGCTCGTGGTCAACCAAATAGTTCATCAAGAGATCACAACTCCCATATTACGAACGTGTGGATAGAATGTCTCAGGAAAGAATCGCTGCTGGATTGAATTTACAGGCAAAACCAACCCACAGCAGATTCGTGGGTAGACTCCGAGCAGGATTGTTGGATACTGTGCATGAAGTTGGCTAGTCTCGCTTGAAGAGGAAGCCGCCTCAATCTGAGACGCCAGCTTCTGACAGGACTCACTGGAAGGTGAGCTTATAGATTCTGCCCCCACGACCCCAAGAAAAAGAAAAAGAAAAAGAAAAAGAAAAAGAATAAGAAGAACACAACGTCGACGACGACTTTGGAGAGAATTTTCCCCGGTTCAGTTTATTGCTGTTGGGTTAAACTGAGATAAATATGGGCATTTTCTTCATTTCACTATTTCTTTTATCTGTTTTTATTCTTATCATCGGAATTCCTTTTATGTCTTTTGGTTCAAAATCCTCTTCCCCATCGTTCTCCCTCTCTCTGTATCTCTCTTTGTTTTTCTCTGTATCTCCCCCCACACTCTCCCTCCCTTACTCTCTCTCTCTCTCTCTCATTTGCTCTATTTCTCTTGCTTTTCTGTTAGTTTTGCCCGCTTTACTAGATTCGTTGTAGATGCCAGTAGTTTTGGAAAAGCAGTTTATTTATTTATTAATTATTATTATTATTATTATTGGTGGTTACAGACATGTTTTGTAAGTTTCCGTAAGCTTATATATTTTTTGTGACAAAGGGAAATAAGACCTCAGTCTTTGCCCTGAAGAGGGAGACTCCATAATATTTGGGTCTTTGGGCCAAATATTCAATCTTTACAAATGTAATTTGCGCACTCCAGATTTGTAAAATGGAAGCGACACCTTCCTCCACACCTAGCAGCGAGAAAATCATGTCATGTGACAACGCCTCGGAATGGAGTTCAAAGGTTGACAGTAGCGTCACCACCACAACCACCACCACCACCACAACCACCACCACCACAACCACCACCACTAACAACAAAAACAACAGCACCAACAACTGTAACGACAACAACAGTAACAAAAGCTACTTCTGAAAGGTCAGACAGTACAGAGTTATGGCCCTTTACGTTCTGAGTTCAAATCCCGCCGAGGTTAACTTTGCCTTTCATCCTTACGGGGTCGATAAAATAAAGCACCAGTAATGCACTGGGTAATTGCTGGCCTTGTGCCAAAAGTAGAAACAATTATATTACATTACATTATTGCCTTTTATCCTTACGGGGTCGATAAAATAAAGTACCAGTAATGCACTGTGTAATTGCTGGCCTTGTGCCTAAAGTAGAAACAATTACATTAGAATATAATATATTATATTGTGTTATATTACATTATATTGTGTTATATTATATTATATTATACCATTATCAGTTATTATTATCAAAATTTAAATAACTCGCAGCGTGTGCTGTCTTCAACTACTGATTAGTCCCAGGAGTCACAGATACAGCTTGTTTTTTTACATTTCCTAAGATATATAGAGTATATAGATATATAGATATAGATATATATAGTATATAGATATACAGATATATGATATAAAGATATATAGTTATATAGTAAAGATATATATTTATATATATATATATATATAAAATATTAAACAAATAATGAATAAAACAATGAAACAGTTCCTTATATTAAACAAAAAAAGTTCATTATTTAACGATCGTTTCTAGGATATATATGTGTTAGAATTGGCATGCATATTCAACAGATCTATGTACAAAATTATACAAAATTATACAAACTATCAAGATTAAATATACATACCAAACACACATATATGCCGTCTTCAGAAATAATTATTTCTGAAGACGGCATATATGTGTGTTTGGTATGTATATTTAATCTTGATAGTTTGTATAATTTTGTATAATTTTGTACATAGATCTGTTGAATATGCATGCCAATTCTAACACATATATATCCTAGAAACGATCGTTAAATAATGAACTTTTTTTGTTTAATATAAGGAACTGTTTCATTGTTTTATTCATTATTTGTTTAATATTTTATCTTGACTCTGTATTCCGTTTATCTTTCACCGAAAGTGATTTTTCATTACATCTCTTCTTTCCATGATATCCGGAATACATTGAGTTCTTCATACGGATTGGACACTACCGTAAACTCTTGGTAGATTTATCTACATATATATATATATATATATATATATATATATATATATATATATATATATATATATATATATATATATATATATATATATATATATATATATATATATATATATATATATATATATATATAAATAGATAAGTTTAGATCTTTTCATTTGATTGTATACGTATTATTTGCCAGTTTTATTTATTTCATGTCTTTCCTTCATAGCCTTTATATATATATATATATATATATATATATATATGTCCCAAAGCTCTGATACCATCAACACTATAAACACAGAGCTGACATATCTAAGAACTGACTAACTGCTTGATGCGGTCATAGCCATTCAATGGCTATCATCGAAATATATATACCAGTAAATAAAGGATTATGAGTTCATGCAATTGACTTATGTTTCGTCACTATATATATATATATATATATATATATATATATCCTTTCTCTTTCCTCCCTCCCTATTATACTCTTCCTCCGTTATCCTTTCCTTCTTTTTTCCTTTCATCCTCTTTTCCCCTTCCTCCCCTTTTTTCTAATCTTCTATATCCTTTTAAATTTATTTATCATATGTTGATTAGACACTACCTTGTTCACAAGTGTTTTTTTTAAAGCATCATATCATGTCTCCCTATTTTATCTGATGAGAACGCAAATATCGTCCTAGGATGATATTTGTTTTTGAAATGCGCATAATAAAATACATGGAACGTTTTTAACCATCTTTTAATTTCTTCTTATATATAGAGATATATAGATACATAAATACACGCATATACACACACATGCATATACACAAACATACATATCCACATACATAATTGCATACGTATATACACAAACAAAGAATTCGTATACGGAGCAAGACCGTCTTGCAGATTGCCCGGCGTTGCTCAGGCTGAAAATAGCTATGAATGTACCAGAATTGTTCATAATGGAAGTATCTTTCGCTTAATACAACACTGTCGGATTTCTCTGCAAAAGTTAGATTTCATATAAAAAAGTGATATTTTCCAAAAGCAGTCATGTTGACTATAGTCACACTATAACGTAGATTCTTAGGTCTAGCTATCACATTGACTATAGATGTCACACTATAACGTAAGTTTATAACTGTAGCTATCATATCGACTATAGTCACACTATAACGTAGATTCTTAGGTCTAGCTATCACATTGACTATAGATGTCACACTATAACGTAAGTTTATAACTGTAGCTATCATATCGACTATAGTCACACTATAACGTAGATTCTTAGGTCTAGCTATCACATTGACTATAGATGTCACACTATAACGTAAGTTTATAACTGTAGCTATCATATCGACTATAGTCACACTATAACGTAGATTCTTAGGTCTAGCTATCACATTGACTATAGATGTCACACTATAACGTAAGTTTATAACTGTAGCTATCATATCGACTATAGTCACACTATAACGTAGATTCTTAGGTCTAGCTATCACATTGACTATAGATGTCACACTATAACGTAAGTTTATAACTGTAGCTATCATATCGACTATAGTCACACTATAACGTAGATTCTTAGGTCTAGCTATCACATTGACTATAGATGTCACACTATAACGTAAGTTTATAACTGTAGCTATCATATCGACTATAGTCACACTATAACGTAGATTCTTAGGTCTAGCTATCACATTGACTATAGATGTCACACTATAACGTAAGTTTATAACTGTAGCTATCATATCGACTATAGTCACACTATAACGTAGATTCTTAGGTCTAGCTATCACATTGACTATAGATGTCACACTATAACGTAAGTTTATAACTGTAGCTATCATATCGACTATAGTCACACTATAACGTAGATTTATAAGTCTAGCTATTATATTGGTTATAGTCAGATCATAACGTAGATTTATAGGTGTAAGAGTCATATTTACTATAGGTGTCACATTATAATTGTTTCTACGTTTGGCACAAGGCCAGCAATTATTCCAATGCATTACTGGTACTTTATTTTATTGACCCTGTAATGATAACAGGCAAAGTTAACCTCGGCGGGATTTGAACTCAGGCCATAAAGGGCCATAACTCTAAGCTGCAAAGCATGGCGTCCAACCCTCTACCGATACTGCCAATCCATTATAATGTGACATTAGATGTCACATTATAATGTAAATCTATTAGTGTAGCAGTCATATTTACAATAAATGTCACACTATCGAGTAGTTCTATAAAGGTAGCTTTCTAACAGACTATAGTTGTCACACTACCACGTAGATCTCATCAGTAGTCTAAATATAGGTAACAATCTATTGACACAGCTGAAATATACTGAACAACGATGAAATATGAATACTTGCTGTATGAATTCTTAGTTTTGTTTTCACGAAATGTTTCAAGTATCAGTTGGCCGCTGCTCATGCGCAAATATAATTAACACATTAGATAGAATATAATCATGTTTGAAGTCGACGGACATCAAAAATTCCACCAGCTGTTGGCAATGATTACTTTGAGTTGTGTTACTGGCTGTGAAACAAATTAGAATTATATGTTAGAAAATAAATGGTGGCAGGAGCTGCTTTCTAACAAATATAACTACGCATTTCCCTTGCAAAGTGATACAAGTTCTACACAACTGAAGTTTTTTACAATAGACATATTAAGAGAGGATTTCTTTATGTCAACCAAGTTTACGACCTGTTTTCGTGTACCGATCGAAGCCATTATTTTCTTTGCTAAATTCCTAGGGAAAAATAAGGCTCTCTTAATCCTATCGTTATATTTCTAATGAAAGACGGTGGATTGGCAGTATCGGTAGAGGGTCGGACGCCATGCTTTCCAGCATAGTTACGTCTCTTTACGATCTGAGTTCAAATCCCGCCGAGGTTGACTTTGCCTTTCATCCTTACGGGGTCGATAAAATAAAGTACCAGTAATGCACTGGGTAATTGCTGGCCTTGTGCCTAAAGTAGAAACAGTTATATTTCTAATGAAAGACACTGTCTATGTCTTTAACCCATTCATTACCATATTTCTAATGAAAGCCACTACCTATGTTTTAACCTTTTCATTACCATATTTCTAATGAACGCCATTGCATATGTCATTAACCCTTTCATTACCGTATTCCTAATGATAGGTACTGCCCATGATTTTCAAATAATTTTGAAATTGATCAAGAATCTGAAGGGACACAATAATATAACTAACCTTTTCATTATTGAGCTGGGGGTTACAACATAATTTAACAATAACAGACACTGCCCCTGATTCTAAATAACTTCGAAAATTGAAGAAAATCAAACCACCCCTCATTCTACAATATAAAAAAAAAATACTTATGATTTTCAAATATACATATATTTAATAATCCAGATTATAGAGGGATTTAGCCAAATAATTAAAACACTCATTATTTGTTTAGTAAGGGCGGTGGATTGGCAGTATCGGTAGAGGGCCGGACGCCATGCTTTCCAGCATAGTTCAAATCCCGCCGAGGTTGACTTTGCCTTTCATCCTTACGGGGTCGATAAAATAAAGTACCAGTAATGCACTGGGTATTTGCTGGCCTGGTGCCTAAAGTAGAAACAATTATTTGTTTAGTATTTAGAATATAACAAATGTTCTTACATAAAATTATGCTGGGAAACCATTTAAAAAACAGAAAGAATGAGTGGAACAACAACAACACCCAAACAAACAACACTGACCTAAGAGAAGTATAAATAAGTAAATAAAATAAAATAAAATAAAATAAGATAAATAAATACATACACAAGCACAATAACAACAAGCACATAAACACACACTAGTCACCCAGCAGACACAACACTATACACACTAGTCACACAGCACACATAACACTATACACACACGCAAACGCATGCGCAAAGAAGACAAAATAAAATAAACAAACAAGCAAATAAATAAATAAATATATAGACAGACTGAATAAAACATGGCGTAGACATACAACACAACTGGAGGAAAAAAAAAAATATAACACCACTGACGATGTTGCAGATGTGCAACGAAAGATTTATGTAAATTATGTAAACTATATATATGTGTTTGTGTCTATATTGTATCTGTATCATTTTTGACCGTCGGTCAGTCAATGGCAACATTGAGGACCGAGTAAGTTAGATCGCAGATATAAAAGACAGCGAAAAGCGAAAACCAACCAAACAGTGAGTGTGTTCTGTTATTAATTCTGGCAATATTACACAAATATGACCCTCCCCAAGTATAACAAATATGATTTCTGATTTAGCGAAAATGCCAACAATTTTGGGTTACTAGTACTTTTATTTTATCGACCCTATAAAGATGAAAGGTAAAGCTAACCTCGGCAGGATTTGAGCTTAGAACACCGCGATGATGATGATGATGATGATATCAATTTATTTATTGGCTGGGAACTTAAGTTGTTTTCTAATGAGACTGTTATTGTATTACAAATGATATCATTTTAGTTAACTATTGTATATCTGTATCTATATCTAGGGTATCAACTGAAGAACGTAATGAAAAATGTAAACCGAAATATAAGAAGTGTGGGGGACACCGCCATTACATTCAACACACATATATACATATATATACAGAACAGGCATCTATATTTTTGGGAAGGGTTGTGTACGCACGTGTGTCTCAGAGATTATACAGGGGAACCTCGGTTCCCGAACGCCTCTCATCGCGAAGGAAACGGTTTATGAACAATGTTTCTGAACATAAAACGTCTCGAGTAATACACACATCTCTTTCATACACACTCTAACTTCTCTCACCACTCTATCTCTCTCTCTCTCTCTCTCTCTCTCTCTCTCTCTCTCTATATATATATATATATATATATATATATATGTGTGTGTGTGTGTGTGTGTGTGTGTGTGTGTGTGTGTGTGTGTATGTGTAAAATGTAAAAAAAAATAACAAAACAAACACCAAAGTACACGAAAGAAATATATTAGTTTAACGCTTGAAAGGGAATCTTAACGTTTTGGACACTCATCTTTCATCAGAAGATAGCGTTAGAAATAGAAGATAAGTCGAAAGTAAAGTGTGCTGAGGTGCTGAGAGGAAGGACCGGGGAAAATGTGAAACATTGGAACATTGGAAACTCTACTGAATGCCCGAACAAAAATTTTAAAATGGACCAATTCACTGGGGATATTATACATGGATACTGGAGATGAAAAACACAGTCCATTGAGGGGATAACCCTTACTGAAAGCCCGACATGGAGTTCCGACAAGTTCATAACATCCCACTTTGAAGGATACCTCCATGTAATCCAGGAACAAGAAGTCACCACCAAGTACTTACTGCACAAAGAGGAAGGTCATCAGTTGACAATAAATGTAGGCTGTATAAAACAAAGATTGAAGACGTTAGCCACATTATTGCTAGCTGTGAAAGAATGTCTTCTCTTTACTACCCACTCACCGTGAAGCATGATGTGGTCGTCAGAACAATCTGGAATGCATTACGGAAGATGAAAATCAAATCAAATAGAGGGGAATATATAGAGAGTGATGGAACTGGTGGAACCTAAAAATATAAATCGCCACCAAATTAAAGCACAACTGGCCTGATCTTGTTGTTTGCTACCACACATTAAGGACATGCTCTGTTGTAGAAGTACTTGCCTATTTGATGTCAATGTGGTAAGAAAAATGCAAGAGCAGGATGATATCTATGGATTAATGATGGGGAATTTGCGCATTCATTATCCAGGATACACGTCTAGCTTCATACCCATTATTTTTAGAGCTACAGCTTATATACTAAACCGCTTGGACCAAAGTATAACCGAAGTTGGATTGTGGGGAAATTCATAAGTTACAAATGGCCGCGATATCTGGAACCTTCAAAATCTATAAAACATTCATACGATTCAAATGAAGAACGCTTACACAAGAGACGACGACAATTTTTTTCTTTTCAACCTTGCTACCGGGAAGGTGGCCAGTCGAAAATAAACTCGAAATTATGAGAAAAAAAGTACATACATAAATACATACATACATATATGTGTGTGCATAAGTTCGTGTGTGCATGTGTGTGCGTATATATTTGTGTATGTGTGTATATACGTGTATATATATGTGTGTGTGTGTGTGTGAGTGAATGTGTGTGTCCGTACCAGCGTTCTTGTGAATCTGCAGCAGCGTGACGGCTTGTATTATCGCGGTTGACGTCATAGCTTAGAAGTGAAACGGAGGCCAGAAGCGGTTAATAGTTTCTTTGACAGAACAATGCGTGTAGCCAGGTATATACTTAGAAAACATGCAGAGACAACGCCCATATATATATATATATATATATATATATATATATATATACCCTATATACACACGTGCCTGTATATATATATATATATATATATATATATATTACAAATATACATATATATAAATTCATACATGCATATATATATATTTTTTTCCACAAACCCACACACACATATATATATATATATGTGTGTGTGTACACACACACACACACACATATATATGTATGTATGCTTATATAGATGTTAACTTTTTTTTTATAGACTTATAGGTATACCAATTTATTGTGATTTAGGACTAGGTGAAGCAAGTTGGGGAGAAGGAAGTAGTTGATTGATATTTTATCGATCACGGATTGATAAACACCAAATTTGACTTTTGATCTCAGACTCAAAAAACATTGTAATTAAATGCATTAAAGCGTTTTCTTCGACGTTCTACCGATTATGCCAAAAAACTGCAAATATCTACAGCTGGGGTAATCTAATGTGGAGCAGTATGTGTGTGTATGTATGTATGTAATATATATATTACATACATACACACACATATATATATATATGCATATGTGTATTACATATACACGTGAGTGAGTGAGTGAGTGAGTGAGTGAGTGAGTGAGTGAGTGAGTGAGTGAGTGAGTGCGTGCGTGCGTGCGTGCATGTGTGTGTAGATACCATAATGTTCCGTGTGTCATTGCCAGAACATGTAACAACAATTCTTTCTTAAAATACCTCACTGGTGGGTCTTTACATTGACTTCTCTCCAGTTGGCAATCTGCTGTGCATGACATAATGGTGTTCCTCTGTTATAAATATATTTGTACTTCTATCATCTATCTATCTATCTATCTATCTCGCATTCTGTTTATCTATCTGTCTCTCTGTTGGTCTGTCTATCTCCCTATCACCACATGCATATATATATATATATATATTTTAACTTTACTTATATCTCATAACATAATACAACTGGCTTTTCCACATAATACATATTGTTAGCACCCAAACACTTAAATTGGGTTTATATTAAAATATAACCTAATGTTTGTTGAGTGAGATGGTTACCAGTCAGAGATTAGCTTTAAACTATCTCTGTTATTGTATTAATTATATATATATATATATATATATATATATATATATATATATATATATGCAGAAGTTATATTTAATGTGTTGGGATTCAACAAGCTTAAACATTTTTTTTTTTCCGGGTATGTCAATATTTATTTATAAAACAAATCTGTATTTTATCTGATGAAAGCGCACCATAATTTGCCTTGATTGCCCTTGAAATATATATAATAAAATAAATATGGTTTTATAAATATAGTTTCCATTTATTAATATATATATATATATATATATATATATATATATATATATCGGTCGCTCTCCGACAAGTTCGTGGTCATGCCCTTGGCAGTGGCGACTTCTGGTGCCCTTGGCCCTAGGGCTACCCCCCTACTCACCACCATAGACGCTGAGCTGACCAGCCGCGGGCGTCAGACCCGCGAGCTGGAATGGCTCTTCCAGCGCATCTCCCTTACCATCCTCCACGCCTTCTCCATTCTGTCCGCCGGGGCTGTTGGAGGCCAGCACGTGGGGCGCCATTTGCTCATAATACAGAGAGATGGGGAGGGTGAGAGAGATGGAGGCGATGAAAGTGGGAGTTCGGCTCCTCCACGTTCGGACGATATCCTTGTGGTTGTGTTCATTATCTATAGAGTTCATTCTATTATCCAGTTTTTTGTAGATTGCAGTAGTTAGATTGCATCGCGTGGTTCACAGTGCCCACATTTTAGTTACTAGCAAGTACAGTGGCTGTGTTTTGGTAGAGATACATTAAATATCCTATATATATATTACAAAGACAACAGAAGGTTGAATTTTGATGTTACACAAATCACAATATCTATTTCTATGACTCGCTTACATCATCAGATCATAAGAGTTTGGCGACGTCATCAGGCGTAAATTACGAAGGTTAAGTAATCAATTAGAGGATTGCGGCAAACATAAATAGAGAACAGGCAAGATTCGGAGACGGCATGCGAATCAGTGTTATTGCTATGACGAACAGCCTCTGAATGTTACACATTCGTCAATGTTAAGCATTGTGGGTTCGTGGGCGCGACCAATGTGGGTGGGAGTTGCTTGGTGGCGACATTGCATCATGGTTTGTTAACTGAATTGATTAGATCTACCAATTAGCTACGCCATCCCACATAAATGATATTATATACACACACACACACACAAACACACATATATATACTCATATATATATATATATATATATATATATACGCACACACACACAAACACACATATATATATATATACTTACATATATATATGCACACACACACACATATGTATATATATATATATATATATATACATATAGGAAAAAGTTTAACCCACTCTACTACCCTAAGTATCGAGTACTCTGGTGCGTTATGGTCCATCTGGTTCCTTACCACACCTCCTTTGTTATATATATATATATATATAACAAAGAAAATGTGGTAAGAAACCAGATGGGCCATAACGCACTAGAGTACTTAATACTTAGGGTAGTAGAGTGGGTAATAGAAAAAGAGTATTTTCCTATATATATATATATATATATATATATACACACACACATATTAAATATCTTTTCCAGTTTTTATATTTGAAAAACAAATTTCTTTCTCTCCCTGACTTTATCAATCTCTCTCTCATATATATATATATATATATATATATATATATATATAACGAAAGAAATGTGGTAAGGAACCAGATGGACCATAATGCACGAAAGTACTCAATACTTAGGGTAGTAGAGTGGGTAATAGGAACGAGTAGGACCCCGACGGCTGAGCTCAAGCCGTTTCGACGGCTAATTCTGGACTAAAACGTTTTAGTCCAGAATTAGCCGTCGAAACGGCTTGAGCTCAGCCGTCGGGGTCAAGCCCGGATGTGCATATGTGTGTTCGTGGATGTGCTTGAAAGGCAAAGTTGACCTCGGCGAGGTTTGATCTCAGAATGGCAAGGGCCGTAACTCTATGCGTCAAAGCATGGCGTCCGACCCTCTACCAATACTGCCAATCCACCGCTAATAATGGCGAACAATGAGAATAAGAAGACAGCAGCTTACACGAAACTAAGTTAATGATTTCTGCACACACAGTCACTAATGCCATTGCAGAGACAGTCACACACACACACAGGCATACACATATATAAACATACCCACACACGTACACGCGCACATAAACACACACACACACGTACCCCCATATATATATATATATATATATATATATATATATACGCACGATATATATACGCGTGTGTGTGTGTGTGTGTGTGTGTATATATATATATATACGATATATATATGTGTATATATATATATATGATATATATACGATATATGCGTATATAAACGATATATATATGTGTATATATATATATGATATATATACGATATATAAACGTGTATATATATACGATATATAAACGTGTATATATATATATACGATATATATACGTGTATATATATATATATATATATATATATATATATATATATATATATACATACATATATATGCACGTGTGTATGTGTCTGTGTGCGTGTGTGTGCCCACATGCGTACACATACGTATATATATAGGAAAAAGTAGCAAAGCTCTCTTATGTTTCTTGTATTTAAACATATATATATATATATATATATATATATATATATATATATAACATCTGGTCGAGAGCTTATTCTGATGATTAGCGGGAATGACCCGCCAAAAACCGGGGGTTATTCCTCTTGCTGGAATTAACACGTGACAGCTATAGATACGATACGCCGCGACACAGCAGCAACATTTAGCCTATCACCCCGTCCATGGTAGAACGAAAACCTGTTGATAAAATGAATCCTTTGTTCGATCAAAAATACCTGGAGCTTGCCAGTCACGTAAGTCTGATATATGATTTCGGATTCATAGAAACACCTTAAGCGTATAATCGTTTGATTTGTCCAGGTGTATTTTTCTCAACCTGTTAGTTCTATCGTTACTTTGGTATGTTATTGTGGGTTAGATTTTGCCTACCACAATGTTAGATTTGTCAAGCTAGTTAAACGTATGTTATTACTCTAAGGACCTAACTTATCGAGTGCTTTGCTAACTCATCACCTCATAAGTAGGCCGAATTTGCTTGCAAACCGCCAGAGATTCGATTTTACTAAATATCCAATTATATATATATATATATATTACGTTTGATAGGAGGAAGTTTCAGTTTTAGAAAATGTTTTTTATGGAATATCGACCCTTACGTGCGATTCGCAAATAATTGGTTCGAGGTCTATATAGATGTGATAGACCTGACTCTAGTATCTATCTGTTCATCAGACGTTTTGATTCGACTTAAAACTATTTACATAAATAATATATACACGCTACTATAGCTATGACTGCTCATATATATATATATATATATATATATAAGGGAACACAGAATCAGTGTTACATCATATACATATTTAATTACATATGTTTCACTGTCGATCAGGTCGAGGAACGGTTGATCAATGATCGAACCTGACTTTGGAATCGGAAGCTCCTCAGATATGTGTTAACATGTAGACTCACGTTGACAACACACAAAGTGGTGTAGGACAGAACAAAGGAAAGACACAAAATTAAAATAATCTAGTCACTGAGGAGGTGACAGAATGTGTGACGAAAGAGCTTTGACAATATATAAATAACTTTCCAGTTATCGAACCAACCAACCAACCAACAAGAAATTTATAATAAACTGAATTGAAAACCAACAGGTGCGTGTGTTTTTTATTGGCAACATGACCCTCCCAAAGTATAACAGTATATATATATGTAAAAGTTAAACAGAAATAACAACACTATCGGTACAGTATATATTAGGTTAACGCTTAGGAATATATTAGGTTAACGCTTGAAATAGCAGGAAGAGGGCCTTAACGTTTCGGACGCTAGTCCTTCATCAGAAGAAAGAATGAGAAATAAGATAGATTGAGGGGACGGGTGGGATATATATATATATGACGTTGTAGAGCCGCTATTGTCGGCTAGTGCTCTCTGGTGTTGTTTGTAAGTTTTCCTGTATATTAGAGCTCCTGTTGTAGAGACTGTCTTTTAAGTGTGTGTATGACGGGAAGGTGTGTGTGTGTGCGTGTGTGTGCGTGTGTGATGTGTGGAGGGGATTATGAAATTAATAAAGAGTCGGGTGTATAACGGGTGTAAAACGGGAGTAACACCGGTGTCAGGGCGGGCATAAACGTTGATGAGGTTGGCTACTGTTGCAGTTTTAATTAACTGCATGTCTGTTTTATGTCTAGGCTCCCGTAATTAACCAACATCTGGGTGTGTATATATCTATGTGTACTTGTGTATATGTGTATATATTTTTTGATGTGTTTCCTGTGCCTGTGTGCGTGCGTAAAGATACCAACCGTTTTAGATAGTAGCAGCAGCAACAGTAGTAGTAGCAGCAGTAATAGTAGCAGCAGCAGTAGTAGTAGTAGCAGCAGTAGTAGTAACGGTATTAGTAGTAGTAGTAGTGGTATTAGTAGCAGTAGTAGTAGTAGTAGTAGTAGTAGTAGTAGTAGTAGTAGCAACAGTAGTAGTAGTAGTAGTAGTAGCAGTAGTAGTAGTAACAGTGGTAGTAGTAGTAGTAGTAGTAGTAGTAGCAGCAGCAGCAGCAGCAGTAGTAGTAGTAGTAACAGTAGTAGTAGTGGTAGCAGCAGTTGTAGTGGTAGTAGTAAAGTCTGCTGGTTGACGGTTTATTAGCAAAATAATTATATCAATAGTGACGATGAGAATAATAATAATGATGATGATGATGATGATGATGATCGTGATGATGATGATCGTGATGATGCTGGTGATGATCGTGATGATGATCGTGATGATGCTGCTGTTGAGAGGAGATGATGACATTTATGATGTTAATGATGATGAAAATGATAAATATGATAGTCATGAATGTGATGATGCTTATGATGGTAGCTAATGTTGCTGATAATGATTTCTACTATATGCACAAGGCCAGCAATTTGGAGGAGGAGAAAGTCGATTATATCGACCCCAGTGTATTACTGGTGCTTTATTTTATTGACCCCGTAAGGGTGAAAGGTAAAGTTAACCTCGGCAAGATTTGAACTCAGAACGTAAAGGACCATAACACTATGCTGGAAAGCATGGTGTCTGACGCTCTACCTATACTGCCAGTCCACTCTCCTTAATGTTGCTGATAGAAATTGTTGTTAGTTTTGGCACAAGGCCAGCAATTACCCCAGTGCATTACTGGTACTCTATTTTATCTACCCAGTAAGGATGAAAGGTAAAGTAAGTCAGTAATTTTGGAAGCGAGGAACAAAGTGAAATATCTCGATCCCAGTAATTGATTGGTACTTTATCTTATTGACCCTTAAAGGTGACTTGGGTGGGATTTGAATGTAAAAACCGAAACAAGATAGTGCAAATCATTTTGTCCCACCATTTGAGGACTCTGCCAATTCCCCATGATAATGAGGATAATAAGGTTGTGGCAAACAATTTAAAGGGAAGGAAAATGTTGATTAAATCGACGCAAGTGCGTTACTGGTACTTTGTTTTATCGGCTCTCTAAGGATGAAAGGTAACGCTAACTTCGGCAGGATTTGAACTCAGAGCGTAAAGGTGTCCGACGCTCTGTCAATACTGTCAACCCACCTTGAAATTGACTAAAGGGTACCTTCTTTCTTTCAATTTTTCATTCAATCGATTGGGTTGTTCTCAGTAAACATAAGCTGTGATCGTCTGATTTTGTGACAAGGTGAAATGTCAAGGTGTATTATACTCGTCATACCCATAAAACGCTTAACAAAACTTTCTGAGGATGAAGATCTTGTTTCGGATGAATCTTTACTTGTTGTTTTGATTGAATCCACTGCCGTCGGCATATAACATTATTATAGAATATCCACTGTTCATGACCAGTGAAAAATTGACACTAACATTCTCGAGAATGAAGAACAGTGCAGATGCTGACGCATTGTCGTCGATTGATTTCACTCAGTTCATCTAAAATCTATTTACCAAGCTTCGACACCATTCCAAGTTCCTGTAAATGACGATCGCCAGTTAATGACACTGAAGTAACATCTTCTAATAACTCTTTAACAGTGGCATAGGGATTTTATTTTAATAGCGGCTTTCAATGTATTACCAAAAGAGACAGGGCAGCCAGAACAATGGCAATCATCCAAGTTAA
>OZ024755.1:24952652-24955152 GCA_964016885.1 Eledone cirrhosa
AAAGCTTTAATCAACATGAATCTCACATTTCATTAACAATAACAACAACAACAATAGCAAACGAAAACAGACGCAACAGCAATATCAACAGCCACAACAATAACATCAAGAAAAACAATAACAATAATTTTTTTTCTTTATGCACAAGGACAGCAATTTTAGGTGAGAAGGAATAGTCGATTAAATCCACCTTAGTTCGTCAAGAGTACTGAAAATATACGGTCATATAAAAAGATCAACTCGTGGTGCTAGTAGGTTATGCCTGGAAGGAATGTTGGCTGGTAAGAGAAGCAAAGGCCGGCAGCCAAAACGATGGCTTAATAATGTCAACCTATGAACTGGACTTGCTGTTGGTGATCGAACTTTGGGGAGAAAAAATATCTCATGTTGATGCGGCGCAGCCTGAAATTGGCGGAGTTTAGCGTCAAAGTAGTAGTAGTCCATTACTGGTGCTTTATTTTATCAACCCCGTAAGGATGAAAGGCAAAGCTAACCTTGGTAGGATTTGAACTTAGAACAATGGTTTCTCTAGTCACCACCAAGGCCGAAAAATGAGGGCAATACAAAAACAGGGACATTCGGGTTTACATAAAATTGTGAAAAGAAAAACCAGATAACTTAACAATGAATAATACATTTATCACAATAAACTTCTCCAATAAGAGGAGCACGACACGGAAGTAACTTAGGAACCGCACATATCCTAAACCTAATCCCCAAGAACACCATAGGCGGGTGCCCTTCTCCTCACGAAACTCTCCAGCCAACATGTGCATGATCAGAGTAGGCCTATTCACTCAGGCCATTTTCACTTTATTCACCAATTTTTAACAAATGTACTGAGTTGGGGGCATCACTTCTCTCTCCAAATTCACCTTCCTTTCCAAGTGGAACTTGAAAAGGTTGGTGAGAGCTTGGCCAGTCCTTTCAACCGTGCGTATATTAGACTTCTATTGGAGAGGGGAGTTCTTTAATCTTACAAGATATACTTACATATCAATATATTTTGACATATACACAAATATTCGTGAATGGCGAGATCTACTAAGAATATACCAAATACTTATATATAGGGTAACCCTAAGTATTGAGTACTTTGGTGCGTTATGGTCCACCTGGTTCCTTACCACATTTCCTTCGTTATATATATATATATATATATATATATATATATAAAACATACATAAATATATACGTGTAAAATATATATATTCTGCAAACACACACACACACATATATATATATATATATAATGTGCATGTATATATAATGTGAGAGGTTGATATGCAATTTAGATTTAGATGTAAATATAGATATATGCATTAGTAAACACTTATACAGACATTCAAATGCATTCTCATACACACACACACACCTATATAGGCACACTCAAACACATCCTTACACACAACACACATACACACACAGATATAGATATTGAGTGTGCATATACGCACACTCAATTTAAACATGCTGATATACATACATGTTTATATAGTGCTCATAGGAGACAATGTATAAGCAGAAAAATACGTCTGTTGGAGTATTGGTGTATATTGTTAGCAGGAAGCTGATATCCAATTACTGGGGTAAAAAAAAAAAACGGCAGTCTTTTTTGCCTGCCTGCTCGTCAGTTTGTCTGATCGTCTGTTTGCATATCTGTCGGTGTGTCTGTTCATCTGTCTAGATATTTGTTCATGTGTGTGTTAAGGCAACGAAGATGCTATTCACTCAAGACTGGTATTTGTTTGGTAACAGAAACTCGTGCAATTATGCTCTATGCAAGGAGAGGCAGAGAAAGAAAAATGATGTGTTTAAATTGTTGAATTATTATTCTTGTGTCTCTTTTCGAAAGTGCCTGAAAATAGCTGGCACAACAGAGCAGTGTGGAGAGGACATTAAAAATGGAGATTTGATATTGGTGAATAGGTGCAACTGGTTCTCTAATATGTGTGTGTATAGATATATGTGCATGTGTACACTTGTTTGCATGTATAGATATATGTATGAATGTATGTGTGTGTGAAATGCATTCTCTCTCTCTCTCACACACACATACATTTGAAAAATTTGAGACCCCGATGGCTGAGCTCCTGCCGTTTCAACAGCTAGATCCGGATCTAGCTGTTGAAACGACAAGAAAAAAAGAGTATATATGATAGGTGGATGCCCGATGGGTGTCGGGAGGTGACCACAGTTAAAAAAAGGTTACTCCATACGTTTGTAGAGTATAGGTATCTTTATTTTATGGAGAAATGACATCTACAAGACTAGAAACGTTTCATTCCTTTGGAATCATCAGGAAATTCAAGCTGATTTCATACGATTGAAACAGCTCTAGTTCTGTACAAGTAATTTCACTCCCCTCTCTCACCCTCGCGCGCGTGCCATCATAATAATTATCAGTAATGATGCAAATCAGAATACTCCAACATCGTGAGACATTGTATAAGGTCGGGATAATTGAAGACGAAAGTATTAGAGAGCATAATAAAAGATT
>OZ024755.1:24960152-24965152 GCA_964016885.1 Eledone cirrhosa
TTTACTTAGCTCAAGCCGTAACCGTATTATACCATTTTCAATGTGGTATTTCCACTATGGTTCATTTGCCTTGCTCTGCTTTGTGTTCGTCAGGTGTAATTTCTTCTCAACAAGTAGTGCAATAGCTCGGATAAGGCTCAATCATTATTCCGAAGTTAACTTTGCCTTTCATCCTTACAGGGTCGATAAAATAAAGTACCAGTAATGCACTGGGGAATTTGCTGGCCTTGTGTCAAAAGTAGATACAATTATTATAAAGAAATTATTATTATTATTATTATTATTATTAGAAAGAGCGGTGAATTGGCAAAATCGGTGGAGCGTCGGACACCCTGCTTCGCGACATAAAGTTACGGCCCTTTACATTCCGAGTTCAAATCGCGCCGAGGTTAATTTTTGCCTTTCATCCTTACGGGGTCGATAAAATAAATTACCAGTAACGCACTGGGGTCGATTTAATCGACTTTCCTTTCCCCCAAATTGCTGGCTTTGTGCCTATATTATTATTATTATTCGGTGGATTGGCAATATCAGTAGAGGGTCGGACGCCATGCTTTCCAGCATAGTTACGTCCCTTTACGATCTGAGTTCAAATCCCGCCGAGGTTGACTTTGCCTTTCATCCTTACGGAGTCGATAAAATAAAGTACCAGTAATGCACTGGGTAATTGCTGGCCTTGTGCCTAAAGTAGAAACAATTATTATTATTGTGAATTTGATATCTCAGTCATTGATGTTATTTAACCGAAAAAATTGGCCAAATGAACATCAAGCCACTACCCGAAGCCTCAGATATTCAGGACGTATCGGTCGACCTTGCTGTTCCCATAAGGCATATGCCTTCTGAAGTGTTGCAAAAAAGGAGGCTGGGTTAATTGTCTTTGGAAACTCTTCGATGATGGAGATGACCTTGATCTCATGATAGTCCCAATCCTTTTCAGTTCCCTCTTTAGATCCTAATACCGTCCACTCCTTTTATTTTCACTACCACCAGTAGCTCCCGTTCTAAAAGCACCACCAACTCTAAGCAACCACAATCACCACTACCACCACCATCACAATCACCACAAGTATCATCACCACCACCACCATAAAAAAAACACACCAACACACCACCACTTCCCCCACCCCCACAAACAACCACTTTCACCCCCAACCAAATCAACAACACTACCAACATACCACCACACCACCAATACAACAACACTACCACCACAACTAACACCAGCACCACTACCACCACAACCAACACTATCACCACCACACCACCAATACAACAACACTACCACCACAACTAACACCAGCACCACTACCACCACAACCAACACTATCACCACCACACCACCAATAAAACAACACTACCACCACAACTAACACCAGCACCACTACCACCACAACCAACACTACCACCACACCACCAATACAGCAACACTACCACCACAACCAACACCAACACCAGCACCACTAGCACCACCACCAACACAGCAACACTACCACCACAACCAACACCACTAGCACCACCACCAACACAGCAACAGTACCACCACAACCAACACCACCAGCAGCACCACTAGCACCACCACCAATACAACAACACTAACACCACAACCAACACCAACACCAGCACCACTAGCACCACCACCAATACAGCAACACTACCACCATAACCAACACTACCAGCAACACCACCAACACTACCACCACAACCAACACCACCACCAACACGACTAGCACCACCACCAACACAGCAACACTACCACCACAACCAACACCAACACGACTAGCACCACCATCAACACAGCAACACTACCACCACAACCAACACCACCACCAACACGACTAGCACCACCACCAACACAGCAACACTACCACCACAACCAACACCACCACCAACACGACTAGCACCACCACCAACACAGCAACACTACCACCACAACCAACACCACCACCAACACAGCAACACTACCACCACAACCAACACCACCACCAGCACCATAGCACCACCACCAACACAGCAACACTACCACCACAACTAACACCACCACCAACACAGCAACACTACCACCACTAGCACCACCACCAGCACCACTAGCACCACCACCAACACAGCAACACTACCACCACAACTAACACCACCACCAACACAGCAACACTACCACCACTAGCACCACCACCAGCACCACTAGCACCACCACCAACACAGCAACACTACCACCACAACTAACACCACCACCAGCACCACTAGCACCACCACCAACACAGCAACACTACCACCACAACTAACACCACCACCAGCACCACTAGCACCACCACCAACACAGCAACACTACCACCACAACCAACACCAACACCAGCACCACTAGCACCACCACCAACACAGCAACACTACCACCACAACTAACACCACCACCAACACAGCAACACTACCACCACAACTAACACCACCACCAGCACCACTAGCACCACCACCAACACAGCAACACTACCACCACAACCAACACAGCAACACTACCACCACAACCAACACCAACACCACCACAACTAACACCACCACCAACACAGCAACACTACCACCACAACTAACACCACCACCAGCACCACTAGCACCACCACCAACACAGCAACACTACCACCACTAGCACCACCACCAACACAGCAACACTACCACCACAACCAACACCAACACAGCAACACTACCACCACAACCAACTCCAGCACCAGCATGAACACCAACACCACATATGAACCATCATCAGTAGAAGCAATATCACACACAGATATAAACAACAACAACATCTATAAGTGACACAAACAAACATAAAACTAAAGTGTAATTGAATAGACTCCAGTATAACTGTGGTAAGATATAATTCTCTCCATTACCCATCAAAGAATTAATACCGAAACTCCACCAAAATCTATTCTTTCAAAACATTTATTATACCTAGCTAGATACTGTTTATTTTTCTTTATTCTTTCACATGTTTCTGGGGTATACATTGCATCATCTACCCCTATATAGGGTGGCTTGCTGCCTTCTGTTGGTCCCCTGTAGGGAATACATACCAGTCAGAATACAATCCTTTAATCTTTCAGGGTTTCCTACCCAGCGGGGGAATAGTGATATATCGTCAACTTCAAGCTTCTGAACATAACTCTACTTCGATACTACTAACCACTATCACCACCACCACCACAACCGCCACCGTCACTACTACTACTACTAGTACTACTACTACTACCACCACCACTACTACCACTATTTAGGTCGGCCAAGCACATCACGAATTTGTGGTCTGAATAAGCGACAGTTTGAAATTGTGGACACCCTATGCTATCTTTATCTGCTAATCGAATAATTCCAAGGGATCACATAGAACTCCTAAGCAAGGATCACACCTTTGAAGAATACTGATATGCTCTGAAACTGCTTGGCCCTTGCAACATGTTGTATGCATGGCATTAAGCCTTTCAGTGCTGTGTCCACGTGGTATGCTGGGGCCAGGTCTGGCCTTTTCGATTTGATGCCAACCCAACTGTACGTTGATGTTTTTCTTTTCTGTTACTGCCAATCATTCAGGCGAAACAGTTATGTTGGCTCAGGTTCTTTGCACTGTTACAAGCCTGCCTCAGCCAAACATTCATTACTTCTGCTTCAATATGGAACAATTCCATATTGAAGCAGCTGTTGCTACGAACGTGCTTTTGTAGTTGTTGCTGTTGTCGCCATTGTTATTGCTGTTGTTGTTGTCGGGGTTATTGTTACCTCTTCTGCAGTTGTTGCTGTAGGCGTTATTTTTATTGTTGTTGTCGCCATTGTTATTGCTGTTGTTGTTGTCGGGACTATTGTTACCCCGGCTGCAGTTGTTGCTGTCGTTATTTTTATTGTTGTTGTTGTTGTCGCCATTGTTATTGCTGTTGTTGTTGTCGGGGTCATTGTTACCTCTGCTGCTGTTGTTGTTATTGTTATTGCTGCTGTTGTCGTCGACGTTGTTTTTATTGTTGTTGTCGTTGTTGTAGTAGTTGCTACTGTCGTTGTTATTGTCATTTTCGTTTCTGTTGTAGCTGCTGTTGTTGTTGTCGTTGCTGTAGTCGTTGTCGTTGCTGTAGTCGTTGCCGTTGGTGATGGGGTGGGGGTGACAGTGGCCTTGTTGCTGATGCCTATGGTGGTGCTAATGGCGGTGGTGGTGGTGGTGGCGCTATTGTCAACCTTTGGACACTACTCTGAAGTGCTGTCACGTGATATGACCTTCTCGTTGCTGGATTGAGGTGGGGGTGGGGGTGGGGCAGTTCGCTTATAATTTAAAAAATGGCGTCTCCCTTCTTCAGGAGTAAGTACGATGCTTTATGTCCCTTTTATAGCAAAAACATTATCACAAACAAGGATTTAAATGAGAGAAATCAACTATCTTACGAGAGCTTAGAATAATACGTCTTAACAAACCAACAACAATAACAACAACAATAATAATATCATCATCAGTCGCATTATCATCATCAACAGCATCAATATTAATGATGGTGATGAGGGTGAGGGAGAGGAAGAGACAGAGGAAGAGAAGGGGAGGTGGAAGGTGATGATGATGATGATGATGAAGGTGAGGAGTATGATAATGCTGGGATGATGGATGTTGAAAAGAAATGATGACGATGATGGTGATAGTAATGTTGATGTTGACGGTGATAATGATGATCATCATCATCATGGTGATAAAGATAATAATGAACACATTAAATGTCAATTAGACAGTGGTGGTGGGGTGGCAAGGTGGCGAGGCGAAATACATAGGAACTCTTCTCGAGATTACGTCGAAGAATTTGTTTTTATGTTTGGATGTCTGAAAATTGCGTTGAATAATTCTGATGTAGAATTATTATGTAATAATGAGCAACACGTGACCCACCTCCTCCACACAACACTTCTTCTATCGACACTGAGTGAAGTGGAGCAGAGCAGAGCAGGGCAGCAGGACTGTGGAATGTTGAAATAAGCTTGAGGAG
>OZ024755.1:24970152-24982652 GCA_964016885.1 Eledone cirrhosa
ATCCACCACCCTTAATTAAAGAAATAATATTATCATTATTTCCACCTCTATGTGTTCCCAGTTCAAGTCTCATCGAGGTCAACTTTGTTTTTTCATCCTTCCGATGTCGATAAAATAAATAACCAGTAATACACTGGGATGATTTAATCGACATTCCCCTTCCACTGAAATTTCTAGCCTTGTACTAAAAGGGGATTGGCACTATCGGCAAAGTGCTGGATAATATGCTTTGCGGCACAGAATTACGGCCCTTTACGTTCTGAATTCAAACCCCGCCGAGGGGTTATAAACTTTATAAACTTCATCATTAAGAAGTTTATAAAATAATGTAGCAGTAACGCACTGGGGTAGATTTAATCGACTTTCCTCCCCCTAAAATTGTTGGCCTTGTGCCTAAATCAGAAACCATCATTATTTGGATTGGCGGTGGATTAGCAGTATCGGTAGAGCGTCGGACGCCATGCTTTCCAGCATAGTTAGGTCCCTTTACGATCTGAGTTCAAATCCCGCCGAGGTTAACTTTGCCTTTCATCCTTACGGGGTCGATAAAATAAAGTACCAGTAATGCACTGGGTATTTGCTGGCCTTGTGCCTAAAGTAGAAACAATTATTTGGATTGGCAGTATCGGTAGAGGGTCGGACGCCATGCTTTGCAGCAAAGAGTTACGGCCCTTTATGGTCTGAGTTCAAATCCCGCCGAGGTTAACTTTGCCTTTCATCCTTACGGGGTCGATGAAATAAAGTACCAGTAATGCACTGGGTGATTGTTGGCCTTGTGCCAAAAGTAGAAATAATAATTATTATTATTGTTATTATTGTTGTTGTTGCTGATATTATTGTTGTTACCATGACGCCGGTAATCTGTTTATTATTTTGAGCCATGTTTTACACAGTTTTGAGAATCACCAGTCCATTTGATACGGCATAGGACTGTAAAAGCCATCCGGAGAGACAGAGGAGGAGATGGAGAGGGAAAGGTAGAAGAGGGCGAGGGAGAAGGAGAAGAGGGAGAGGGAAAAGAGGGAGGAGAGGGAAAAGAGGGAGAAGAGGGAGAGGGAGAAGAGGGCGAGAGAGAGTGGTAGACTACACAGCTTGTATTCCTGTTGACTTTGGGTTTCTCTGTGTGTGTGTGTGTGTGTGTGTATGTGTGTGTCAGTGTGTGTGTGTACATGTGTGTATGTGTGTGTGTATGTGTGTCAGTGTGTGTTTGCGTATGTGTGTGTGTATGTGTGTCAGTGTGTGTGTGTCAGTCTGTGTGTGTGTGTGTGTCAGTGTGTGTGTGTATGTGTGTCAGTGTGTGTGTGTGTGTGTGTGTGTGTGTGTGTCAGTCTCTCTGTGTGTGTGTGTGTGTCAGTGTGCTTACTCTAATTCTAAGGGTCTGTTGAAGTATTTATGTCTGAGGAAGATCGAGTGATGATGTGTGGAGGATAGAAAGGTTGAGAGTGTGTGTGTGAATGAGAGAGAGAGAGAGAGAGAGGGGTAGAGAGGAGGGTGAGAGTGAGGTAGAGAGAGAGGAGGGTGAGAGTGAGGTAGAGCGGGTGAGACTGAAAGAGAATTGTTTCTTTCTATTTTATACGGCATTTTATATGTATGTGATAATACTCGGTTTGACGAAACACTTAATCACACGCATACTGGCATAATAACGGAAACACACACACACATATATAGACACACACACACACACACACATATATATATAGACAGGTAGATATATTTGTGTATATACATATATATACAGGTGTATATATATGTATGTGTGTATGTATGTATGTGATATGTATGCATGTGTGATATGTATGTGCGTGGGATATGTATTTATGTAATTTTATATATGTATATATGTATATATGTATATATATATATATATATATATATATATATACACAGTCATATATCATTTTTATGTGAATAAACGCATAAATGTGATATATGGAGAAATTCTCTCTCTCTCTCGCTATATATATATATATATATATATATATATATATATATATATATATATATATATGTTATATCTGTATAAATACAAAGTGTGTAACCGAGACTGGACCAATGTATATACATATATATACATATCTAATATGATATATTAGATATACAAGTAAACATGCCAGAAAATACACATTTTCCTGTAAATTGCAAAAACATGATAAACATATTTAAGCTACTTTCGGGTGCAATTGGTCGCTCATCTGAAGGCGTGTACAACATCCAATTAATCAAAAGCAAACATGTAGTTGATGGTTATATATCCATTCACTTTTAGTATTATTCCGAAATGGACGTACTAATTTGTATACAATTAGCGCTTGTGTTGGTAATTAATTAAGATATATATTGAGAAGTGGGCTAGCAACAGAAATGTATGATTAAGTTATATCTGTATAAATATACAGTGGGTAACCGAGACTGCACCAGTGTATAAATAATATATAAGCATATAAACATGTAAGAAAATACGAATTTCCCTGTAAATTTCGGATCTAATTGGACCCTCATCAGAAGACTTCAATATCAGCCAATCAACCACAAAGAAACATTTATTTGATGGTTTTATATATATATATATATATACACACACATATATATATATATATATATATATATATAGTTGTGTATAGTGGTAGCTATGGTGCTTCCATAGGCGGTATGCCAAAATTAGCACTCGATATTCATCAGAGTAGAGTGTAGATATTATAAAGAAAACGAAAAATCAGTGATGCATCTGGACTTAGTTTAATTCGTGTTACAAATGTTTCGCCGGCATGTAGCTCGAGTCATGGTCCTTGTATGGATCTGGCTGATTCTACTTCTGCGGGTGTTACGTCCGGAGCAATGCTCACCAGATGCATCACTGATTTTTTGTTTTCTTTATAATATATATATATATATATATATATATATATATATATATATATATATATTTATATATATATATATATATTTATATATATATACTTTATTTTTCTATTTGTTTATATATATATATATATGAGTGCCGGGTTCAATCGAGGGTACTCAAGATACTCAATACATTAGGAGGGTGTAAACATCAGATTTAATATAGAACCGGCTTCTACGTGACTAGAACTGTTTCATTCGAAGGAAATCATCATTCGAATGAAGCAGTTCTAGTCCTGTAGGAACCATTTCTATATTAAATTTGTTATATCTATATATATATATATATATGAGTGTTGTCAGTATGAATTTGTGCACTTGTATGTTTATATTTGAGGATCTAATCATTTATATAGTTTAATGTAAATCCAATGGGTAACAGCTGTGTAGTCTTGATACAGTATAACCATTGTTTTGGACTCAACACGGCCGAATAGATCAGGAGTTTGGTTAGCAATCAGATCACCACGTTTAATCCCATTGCGTGGCATCATATGTAACATTTACCACAGTCTCGGGTGAAGACATGTGTTGTGTCGGAAACTGATTCAGAAGCCCGTCAGTTGGATTGTTTCTCAATTTTCATCTTCCAGTCTGAATTCATTCCAATGGTTTGCCCAATGAGTGACAGAATGCGTATATCACTTCTTTATACTCTTGCCCAATCCATTTGATACGCTGAGTTTGTTGTCCTCCTTGTGGTGCTGTACTTGAAGGGCTTGGGTTGAGATTATTCTCGTTCAAGTGACCATTCAATTCCGTATTTGGAGAAGAGCTCGTTTCAGCTGAAGATTTTTCGACCCTCGACTGATTCCTTCCTGAGAGATGCGACGTTTGTTGACCCGAGCTACGACCGATCCGGTTTGAGTTTTTGTCTGTAATTGAACATATATTTGTAAGGATCAGCTTTTTCACACATTGTATCACACTGACTCTCCCTGAGAATTAAGTCAAGGGTGCATCTACCGATTAGTCAACCATTTACACTATAATGATTTCTACTATAGGCACAAGGTCAGTAATTTGGTGGGAGGGGAAAGTCGATTAAATCGAACCCAGTACGTTACTGGTGCTTTATTTTATCGACCCCGTAATGATGAAAGGTAAAGTTAAACTCCGCGGGATTTGAACATAGATACTGTCCTTTACTGACCGTAAAGGACAGTATCTATTCTGCAAAGCATGGTGTTCGACTCTCTACCGATACTGGTAATCCGCCGCCCTAACCACTTACACTATAATACAAAGTAGATTATATCTGTAATTCAATGAGCCAGCCATACCAGGAACTGTACCACACTAAATATCGCAGAGAATTACGTTAAGGATACACGTGTGTATGTAATGATCTCTCACACGCTAATTTTATGAGCAATCTATTCTGTTCAACTGAAACACTCATCGTTGAATCCGACAGTGATCCATTATATGCTCCTTGTTAATACAGGTTATTTGTTTTGATTATCTCCCTTGAATCAATTTTTAGTAAATAAACGTTTTTCTATTGACTTGTAACTTACGTATAATTTAGTTCCGCTGAGCCATGAAGATAAAATCATTTATATTTACTTTAAACATTCACCAACCTACTCTCATATTTCTCTTCTTTTCTTTCATAAGAGACTATTTCTTCTTCTTCTTCTTCTTCTTCTTCTTCATATTTGTTTTGGCGATTGACTTGTGAAGATGTGTCATTGTGAGCTCCAGTAAGTTTGTTGTTTTGACTTATTTGATTCGGTGTTTGTTAAAATATTCTTGTTACAATGGAGACCTAAATTATCAGTCTTTGCCATTTAGAAGAGAAGAGAAGCTCTATAATATTAGGGGTCTTTGGCCCAAATATTTTAACTTTATATTTTTTTAATTTTCACGCTCACGACCTTTTTTTTTAAAATGGAGGTGACACACTCCTCTTCTTCCACCCAGAACTGCCAAAAATATACATCATATGACAGCGACTCGGATGTGAATGTCAAGGTTGACAATAGTGTCACCTTCTCCAAAGCCACAAACGTCACCACTAGCACTACCACCACAACAGTAAAGACAACGACCAGAGCAGCAACTACAATAAATAAAAAAATAGCAAAATGGGAAACACTAACGCAAAGAATAGCTGTTAAAACAGCCGAATGCTCTTAATATTTGTTTCTACTTTTGGCACAAGGCCAGCAATTATCCCAGTGCATTACTGGTGCTTTATTTTATCGACCCCGTAAGGATGAAAGGCAAAGTTAACCTCGGCAGGATTTGAATTCAGACCGAAAAGGGACGTAACTCTATGCTGCGAAGCATGGCGTCCGACTCTCCACCGATACTGCCAATCCACCTATAATAACGGTATGTAAGTTGAACAAAAATACCATTAAGGACAGAAAATAGTTGGCTGTAGTCGCTACTGAGAAACACAAATTTATGAAGTGAGTGAAAATAATAGAGGATTAAGAGAGGAGTGATGAGGAAAGGAATAAAAGGAAAAGAAGTGAGACCAAGTTTATAATAAGAGTGGAGATTAAAGTTGCAAAACCTACAGACCAAAGCACCGACGCGTCTCAACGTCATCAGCTCTCATCTGGTCATGTAGTTTCGCACGAGTAGAGAAGAGTATATTTTTTAGGCCAGCTTGCGCAGCAGAAAATAAATAAACATTTCTGCTGGGATGATGCGTGTGTAATGACATTAAAACGAAGCAGAACAACTAAAGAAACAAACGAACCAGAAAGAATAGCCTGAGCGGATTGAAATGATTTACTCCTTTGTCATATTTAGACTGCCAGCATCTGTATATATACATATATACATTTTATGCAGAGTGCTACCAAAGGGTAGTTTATCCTTACTCTTTGTTCACACAGACAGACTCACACATACACACACATTCAAAAACACGCACATACACACGGATATGCATACATACCGACATGCATATATATATATATTTACACATACATAAATACATATACCCACTTTGCTTCTTCCCATCCATAGAATACTCCGCTGATTTGTAGTCTTCCCTCTCTCGGCACCGTAGACTTTATACACACACACACACACACACACACACACACATATTTACATACACATACAGAACTCTCTCTCTCACACACACACATATATATATATGTAAAAGTAATAAAAATAAAACAAACGGCACAGTACATGGAACAAATATATTAGTTTAACGCTTGAGAGAGGGAGAGAGAGGAGAGAGAGGACACACATACACAAATACACACACACACACACACACACACACACACACACACAAATATGTATATTTCGTGTTGTTTCGTTGAGTTCTCCATTTCATCCTATCTCTCACAAATAACCTATAGCCATACCCCCACATCCTCCCCACTTTATTCTCCCCCCTCTCTCTATCTATCTTCCTCTGCTTCTCTCTTGTCATTCTCCTCTCAATCTAATACCAAACCAAATCTCAATGGCACACTCTGTTCTAGTCTATTTCCCAGTCTATATAATCTCTTCCCCTTCTACAAACAGTGAAACTATATTTTATCCTATATGACTTCATAGTCAACTGCTTTTACTGCCCCTCATTGTCTCTTTTACCATTATCTGCCGGCAGTTTTCAGTCCTATAAAAGTTTATGGCGGGGAACGACTTCTCAATGACTGAACTAGATATCTGGCTATCATTCACAGGCTGTTTGAGGTATTTTCAGGCCATTAAATATAATAAATATGTTAGTCAGCGTAAGAGGAGAATGGGACGTTGCCCTTGAGCCGTTCACGCTTCCTAGATTCAGTGAGTCTGAGACAATTGCCGACAGCCAGCAGCAATATTTGTTGGGAAATGTCTGCGAGAAAACCATGGATGGGGCAGAGATATGTCGGTCTAAATAAGGGGTGTGCAACATATTCCATTGGCGGGCCACTTTTGAATATTGGAACAACTATTAGGGTCATTAATTGTTTCTACTTTTGGCACAAGGCCAGTAATTACTCAGTGCATTACTGGTACTTTATTTTATCGACCCCGTAAGGATGAAAGGCAAAGTTAACCTCGGCGGGATTTGAACTCAGAATGGCAAGGGCCGTAACTGTGCGTCTTATTTATTAATATTTATTAAGCACTATTCCAAAGATTTACCACAGCTTCTTTCCATAACATGGAACTGGGAAATTATAACACACAGAACCCTATCAGTGAAGCTCTTTAGTATAGGTCAACTAACAGAAAATTGTATTACGGTTACGAAGAAATTCTAAATAAGCCTACAAAGTAAAAATTAAAAACGGTCATCGCGGGCCACTCTGACTGGTCTGGCGGGCCGGATTGTGGCCCGCGGGCCGCGGTTGCACGCCCCTGGTCTAAACCAGAATGTAGCAGAATGAATTCTAATAAATGTACCCAAGGTCTGATGATGACAGGATCTCCGTCGCTTTTGCAGATTAACCTATCATACATTTGTTTGTTCAAATGAAATAACATTCGTGAAATAAATTGTAAGCGGTTAAGTATCCCAAAGATACACGCGTGTGTGTGTTAGTATTAATGTTAGTGTGTGTGTGTGTGTGTGTGTGTGTGTTAGTATTAATGTTAGTGTGTGTGTGTGTGTGTGTGTGTTAGTATTAATGTTAGTGTGTGTGTGTGTATAGGTGTGTGTATGTGTGTGTGTTAGTGAAATAGAGTTCAAATGCTGCAGATTTAATGTAGAAGCTACTTTATCAACCATCATCTATCATAATATCAATAACACAACCACCTTCATCAGCATCACAACCGCCATTATCTCCACCACGAGCACCACGACTAACATAACCAACGTTATGTCCACAACGATCATCATCATCGTAGCCACCAATACAACCATTGCTGCTACCACCAACACCACCTTTACCACCCCAACCATGACCTTCACCACCATAAACACAGACACCACTACTAACACCACCATTACCACCCCAACCATGACCTTCACCACCATAAACACAGACACCACTACTAACACCGCCATTACCACCCCAACCATGACCTTCACCACCATAAACCGAGACACCACTACTAACACCACCATCACCACCCCAACCATGACCTTCGCCACCATAAACCGAGACACCACTACTAACACCACCATCACCACCCCAACCATGACCTTCACCACCATAAACACAGACACCACTACTAACACCACCATCACCACCCCAACCATGACCTTCACCACCATAAACACAGACACCACTACTAACACCACCATCACCACCCCAACCATGACCTTCACCACCATAAACCGAGACACCACTACTAACACCACCATCACTACCACAATCACCACCACTGCTAACATCACCACCTCTACTAACATCACCATCACCACCTCTACTAACATCACCATCACCACCTCTACTAACATCACCATCACCACCACTACTAACATCACCATCATCACCTCTACTAACATCACCATCACCACCTCTACTAACATCACCATCACCACCTCTACTAACATCACCATCACCACCTCTACTAACATCACCATCACCACCTCTACTAACATTACCATCACCACCACTACTAACATCACCATCACCACCTCTACTAACATCACCATCACCACCTCTACTAACATCACCATCACCATTTCTACTAACATCACCATCACCACCTCTACTAACATCACCATCACCACCTCTACTAACATCACCATCACCACCTCTACTAACATCACCATCACCACCTCTACTAACATCACCATCACCACCTCTACTAACATCACCATCACCACCTCTACTAACATCACCATCACCACCTCTACTAACATCACCATCACCACTTCTACTAACATCACCATCACCACCACTACTAACACCACCATCACCACCATCAACGCCATTACCACCACTACTAGAATCGCCACTAACACGACTACCACCACTACTATCATTATCATCACCACCACCAACGCCAAAAACCACCACTACCACCACTACTAACATCATCACCACCACTACTATCATCACCATCACCACCACCAACGCCAAAACCACCACTACCAACATCACCACCACCTCTACTATCATCACCATCACCGCCACCAACGCCAAAACCACCACTACCAACATCACCACCACCTCTACTATCATCACCATCACCGCCACCAACGCCAAAACCACCACTACCAACATCACCACCACCTCTACTATCATCACCATCACCGCCACCAACGCCAAAACCACCACTACCAACATCACCACCACCTCTACTATCATCACCATCACCGCCACCAACGCCCAAACCACCACTACCAACATCACCACCACCTCTACTATCATCACCATCACCGCCACCATGCCAAAACCACCACTACCAACATCACCACCACCTCTACTAACATCAACATCACCACCATCAACACCAACACCAACACCTCCACCACCACTACCGGAATCGCCACTACCGCCATTACCGCCATCACCACACTAACGTCAGCATCACTACGACCATCACCACAACCAACAACATCAATAACATTAACGTTGTGACCATGGCACTACCGAGAGAAGAACGAACATATCGTCCCCTTGTCTACCCTTCCACCACCACCACCACCAGCACCACCACACCTATTTCAAGTGGTATTGTTGTGTTTGTTAAAGTTCCAGGTGTTTGCCGAAATACGAAGCAGCTACGTTGAAACTTAACCTGTCACTAGGGATGAATTTTAAGCAGCTCGTCTTTATGTTTATATCAAGAGGAAATGAGAAAATGGGCCTTGGTCTATAGATCTTGTATGTTGTTTTTAGTAACTCATATACACATACCTACTCACACACACCTACACACATATATATGTATGTATGTATGAATATAAGTATGCGTATACCTCCCCTATGAATCTGTCTCTCTCTTTCTGTTTTATATATATATATATATATATATATATATATAGGAACGAGCAGGACCCCGACGGCTGAGCTCAAGCCGTTTCGACGGCTAATTCTGGACTGAATTAGCCGTCGAAACGGCTTGAGCTCAGCCGTCGGGGTCTTACTTGTTCCTATTACCCACTCTACTACCCTAAGTATTGAGTACTTTGGTGCGTTATGGTCCACCTGCTTCCTTACCACATTTCCTTCGTTATATATATATATATATATATATATATATATATATAGGAACGAGTAGGACCCCGACGGCTGAGCTCAAGCCGTTTCGACGGCTAGTTCTGGACTAAAATTTTAGTCCGACGAAACGGCTTGAGCTCAGCCGTCGGGGTCCTACTCGTTCCTATTACCCACTCTACTACCCTAAGTATTGAGTACTTTGGTGCGTTATGGTCCACCTGGTTCCTTACCACATTTCCTTCGTTATATATATATGTATATATATATATATATGTATGTATGTTTATCCCGGGTTCAATCGGGGCTAACCACAGTAAGTAAAGTACTCAATACATAGCAGAGTATAAATATTTAATATCAAAATGGCTTCTGCTGGACTAGAACTGTTTCATTCGGGAGAAATCATCAGGCTTTACGTTTCAGTCACTAGTTCTTCATATATATAATTCTAATTCAGGTTGAATCAGCATAAATTTCCTTATGCAAATGAGACCAATCCGCTCTTATACATAAGCGAAAAATCTATGTTTTCGGCTTATTTGAGTTCCAGCACGAGCCAGGAAAAGGGTGCGTGGCCTTCACAACGTCAAATAGCCAGAAACAGTGCTGTCCGTTGCTGCCCCTTGTTTCTGCTGCAACAAGGTAAATGACGACACCAAAACAGATGTTTGCTTCAATTGTATATTTACTTCAACACTAATTCAACATACTTATATATATATATATATAAGTATGTATGTATGTATACGTACATACATATATGTATACAGACGTACAGTAGTATGTATATATATACATACATGCACACATATATATATGCACGTATCGGTTTACCGAACATTTATTATAATGCCCAGTTTGTTTGTTTGTAAACAAACAAAGAGCCCGAGTTTCATTCTATTCCATTTATATATATATATATATATATATATATATATATAAATTTAATCCCAAAGAGAGGAAATTTGAGTATTATTCTCTGAAAGTTCCTTAAACCCTGGACAAAGGAATTTTAGGTTCCGAAATATTGGACAGAAAAAGAAAAACAACAACAAAAAACAAAACAAAGATTACCAGGTAACTTATTTTCGTTACTTCATCTTACAGTCCATTTTGCATTGTTTAGACTTCTATCTCTTTCAACGTAATATATTATATATACTGCTTCAAGCAAACTACAACATTTATGTATATATATATATATATATATATATATATATATATATATATATATATATATATATACACACACACCTAGACATGAGCGTGGGCAAAGAGTTACATGATGAAATACCTAGGCGTAATTCATCAAATTCACCAACTATTGCGTACTTATTTCTGGAAGATCGAGATATGCTTAGCGCATGTGTGACACCATAATTACCCTGCAGTAATAACTCCGACCTTGAAGGAATCCAGTTGGGAGACGTTAAGCAAGCAAGCATCAGTGTGGCAGCTTGAACAGGTGTAATTGTTTGTCTTAGCAGCTGTGCAAGGTGATGTACTGTCATAATATTGACACAACAAATATTTTGTAGCGCACTGAGAAATAGATAAATAGCGAATTATACACATATATGTTTGTGTGTGTGTGTGTGTACTTTGTATACACATACATACAATACACACACACACACCTTTCTGTGCGTGTTTAAGTAATCATGTATTTGCTTATGTAATTGGGTAAATGTATGTATAATATATATATATATATATATATATTATTGTTGTTGCGTTTTTCTAGAAATATAGATTCATATGAGCGATTGTGACTAGACTCGAGAATAGATGTTATGACCATCGTCATCATTTCAATGGGACAGACAAGTGAATGAGCACGGCCTTATCTGAAGTAATATAGTAATTAAAATTGAATAGTATAGAGCAATCTTTGTCGTAGTGGAAAATCAAATCAGCGCATCCATACGGTGTGGGCTCTAATATCTGTAGGTTCTGTATAATGTAAACTGTAGAATCTTCAGTTGTAGGAAGAACAGCTGAAGTGTTCTCATACGTGACACGAATAGCAGGAATTACATCAGAAGGAATTCCATAACATTCAAGAATCATGAAATGTTAGGTACGATCAACTGAAGCAAAGGCTTTACGGAAATCAATAACCGTTAGAACAACTTCCTTGTCATAATTCTTAAACTTCTCGGCAGTTTACGTAAGGCAAGAAGGTGGGCTGTTGTGGATCAAACTTTTCGGAAACTGTTTTGGTTTGGACGATGAACTGCTTTGATAACTGGATGGATTCTGTTCAGCAAACAACGATTGTAGATCTTGGAGGCAACTTGAGTGAGAGATATGCATCTCTAGTTGTCTGTAAATCTCAGATCACCTTTCTTTGGGGTTGGTGAAAGGCCTGACACGCCATTGTAAGGTTCATTGCAGAACGTCCATCATGATGAACCTGCAGGGAAATTACTTCTCTGGTCACCAGATGAAAAGCGTCGAGTAGGATGTCAAAACATAATAATCAAGACTCTGTTAGCGAGTCACTGC
>OZ024755.1:24992652-25005152 GCA_964016885.1 Eledone cirrhosa
GATCGTACCCATAGCGGAAATACTTTATGGAATTCCTCTATTGTTACTCTAGTACCCGGAGTTTCACACACACACACATAAGATATCTGTGCGAACATTTACCCTGTATAGTGTGGACAAAGGTAGGTCTTCAATTTACTAGGTATGATGATCTCTATTGATAGAACCGCATCACTAAATGCCGGATCCACTGTCAAGCAAGACAAAAGTACCACTTATTACGGACCCACATTTTCAAGCTCCCTCCCTCACGCACACACACAGACATCACACTATATGCATTATACCATAGAACTTAATTGCCTTTGCGATTAGGGTATTCGGCTCACGATTATAAGGTCATGAGTTCGATTCCCAGTGGAGCGCTGTGTCCTTGAGCAAGACACTTTATTTCACGTTGCTCCAGTCCATTCAGTTGGCAAATATGAGTTAAACTTGTAATTTGAAGGACCAACATTGTCACATTCTGCGTCACAGCGAATCTCCTCGAGAACTACGTTAAAGGTACATGCGTCTGTGGAATGCTCAAGGACTTGCTGTTAATTTCACCGGCAGGCTGTTCCGTTGATCAGGTCAAGAGGAACACGCGCCGACCGAGTGCCAATCTGTCCCCTTTAGTGCTTTGGAAACCTCAAGCAGTCACTAATAACAAGGGACGCAAGCTCTCCTATCCCGATTTCATCTCCAGAGATTCAGGTATTGAAATCCGGGACTTGGCAACGGCAATGAACGACAGTCCCACGTGGAGATCAATTGTTGAGTCCATTTCGGCTGAGGCCGGCAGATGATGATGATGATGATATAATATATATGTGTGTGTGTGTGTGTGTGTGTGTATGTGTGTGTGTGTGTGTGTGTGTGTGCACGTATATATATATGTGTGTGTGTGTGTGTGTGTGTGTGTGTGTATATATATATATATAAATACATACATATATATATATGTAGATAAATCTACCAAGAGTTTACGGTAGTGTCCATATATATATATACATACATAAACACATACATATATATATATATACATACATAAATACATACATATATATATATATATATACACATATATATACACATTAATACATATATATATATACACATATATATGCATATATACATATATATATATACACATATATATGGATATATACATATATATATATACACATATATATGCATATATACATATATATATATATACACATATATATGCATATATACATATATATATATATACACATATATATGCATATATACATATATATATACACATATATATGCATATATGCATATATATATATATATATATACATATATATGCATATATACATATATATGCATATATACATATATATATATATACATATATATATGCATATATACATATACACATATATATATGCAATATATAGATATATATATATACACATATATATGCATATATACATATATATGAGCATATATATATATATATATATATACAGATATATATACATATATATATACGCATATATATATATACGCATATATATACATATATATATACATATACGCATATATATATATATACGCATATATATATACAGATATATATACGCATATATATATACAGATATATATATATATATGTACATATATATATATATACGCATATATATATATACAGATATATATATATATACGCATATATATATATACAGATATACGCATATACATATATATATATATACGCATATACATATATATATATATACGCATATACATATATATATATATATACGCATATACATATATATATATATACGCATATACATATATATATATATACGCATATATATATATATATATATATATATATATATATATATACATATATATACGCATATATATATATATATATATATATATTTATATATATACATATATATATATATACGCATATACATATATATATATATACGCATATATATATATATATATAATATATATATATATACATATATATATACGCATATATATATATATATATATATATAATTTATATATATACATATATATATATATACGCATATATATATATATATATATACGCATATATATATACAGATATATATATATACAGATATATATACATATATATACGCATATATATATATACAGATATATATATATATATATATTTATACATATATATATATACGCATATATATATATACAGATATATATACATACAGATATATATACATATATATATATATATATACATACATATATATATATATATACATATATACATACATATATACATACATATATATATATATATACATACATATATATATATATACATATATACATACATATATATATACATACATATATACATATATACATATATATATACATATATACATATACATATATACATATATATATATACATATATGGTGGCTGCCAACTCGTTTTCGAGTACGGCCACTACTTTATATCCATGTAGGAGAACCCCTACCGATGCGCTGAACGAGTGTGACTTTTTAGTCCAGCCAGCGACTTGAAAACTCTGGTACAAACACTACACTTGTGACAATTATTGACACATAGTGCTGGGCCCATGGTATCATGTGACGACAAGTGCAGAGAGATCTCCAGATATAAAGCAATGCCTGTGCCGTGAAGCTTTTATAGTGAGCAAAGGCACTGCACAAAGCCAGTCCCACTCTCTTAACCAAGATGATATTTACCAAAAAGAAGAACAAGTCAACATCATTGGATACCATCAGAGTTGCAGGTGTTATATCAGAGTTTTCCTTCTCCTAGAATTCTGCCTTGACAAAGGCTAAGGGGTCATCTCTCCCGGTGATTTTGGATGGCCATTCATTCTTAAGAGCTCCTTTGCCCTTTAACAGGTTTTGTTTTTACTCCTGCGGGATGTCCAAAGTCTCCCTCCTCACCAAGAAACCTTGGTGCGGTTGCCAGTTTAGTCACCAACGACCCGACCATGAGACAGGTTGTACTGGGATACATGTTACCAGTAGCACCAACTGGTGACCTGACACATATATATACATATATATATACATATACACATATATATATACATATATAAATATTTACATATATATATATACATATATATATACATATATATATATATACATATATATGCATATATATACACACACATACATATATATGCATATATATACACATACATATATATATATATTTATACTTATATATGCAAATATATACACACACATACATATATATATATGCATATATATACACATACATATATATATATATATGCATATATATACACATACATATATATATATATATTCATATATATGCATATATATACACACACATATATATATATATATATATACATGTATATGCATATATATATATACACACACACACATATATATATATACATGTATATGCATATATATATATACATACACACACACACACATATATCTATATATATATATATATATACATAATTGTATGTATATGGCAGCAGAGCAAAATATTCAGTATTGTCTATGAACAGAGACCTGCCATGTTCAATATGGTGTTTTCAATTTGAAAGAAAAGGTTAAGTTACGGATCATATGTAAGCTGTGTCCTATTTTAAGTTACTTTAAGTTATTTCACCATTTACGTTGATAATATCACTACTGCTTTTCTGGAGATTGTTGCTGAGGTTTGGAAATGGGAAGGGTAGCTGTAGAAGTTGGTACTGTTTGGTGGTAGGGGCTGTCGTTAATGATGGTGGCTGTTGTATTTCGTGTGTTGTCGTTGTTGTTTTAACTTTTAGAAGCAATTACCAAATCGATGACCAAGGAAACAGATGTGTATGAAACATAGGTAGATATATCACCCATCTCTATTTATCTAAATACGTGGGATTACAAGGACGGTTTCAGCCTCATTCTCTTCCTTTCTATCTACCCATCTTTCTCCTATCTCTTATATATATATATATATATATATATATATATATATATATATATATATATATATATATATATATATCGCAACTGCACTCCTTGTTATTGTTTTGTACTTTGCCAATATATATATAAAGAAGGAGAGAGCGAGATAGATAGAGAAAGATAAGTAGATAGAGGTATATATACGTGTGTGGCTTTGTGTGTGTGTGATTACGTATAAATACATCTCACAAACACACATATTCCTTTTTATTCTTAATCGTTCTTTTCTAGTAACCGTAACAATAGCACCAACAACAACAACAAGGACGACAACATAGATAGGAGAAAAACACACCAAAAAATAATAAGCGTGTTTGTAATGTCGGCCAAGTAATAGTGAATCTGCCGTTGTGTTTGAAACGTAACGCTGGTGTTGTAATATATGTTTGGCTTTTCTTTTATCTATGTCTTTCGTTTTCTAGGCTTTTCTACATTTATTTATGTTTTGTTCTGTGTTTTTAAGTCCAACGAAATCTATGGCGTCTGATGCACCACAACAGTATACATTTCCATGCCGCATATGGCTTCTAATTCTAAGTGTTTTGTATACTATCGGGTAGATTTCAGAAGCTTCAATTTCTAGTCGGATGTTTCCAACGTAATTATATCCTACGACATGTGTTACGCATTGAACGAGTAAAGAATTTATTGACGAAAGTATGTTGTGTATTTTGAGAGATCGTGTGGATGACTGAAGGGTCGGACGGCTGTTGGTATTTTGTCAGTAGCGGCGTGGTGCCAAGTCCACGAGTTACATGCAGGTACCAGATACCGAGGCCCATATCACGCCCTCGTCGTAAGCAACAATAGAAATACTGTCGAATTGACGAGTACTCATCATCCATTGACTTACAGTGTCGAGTTCGATTCCTTCTGTAGGACTTTTATCTCAACTTGTAGAATATTCATTATTTCTTTAACTTAGTGGATCTTTACGTTCTGAGTTCAAATCTCGTCGAGCTTCACCATATCGTTTATCCTAAAGGGGTTGATAAAATAAAGTACCAGTCAAGTACTCTGGTAGAACTAATTGAGTTATCCCTCTGCTGAAATTTTTGATATTGTACCTAAACCGTTATTTATTTAACCCTTGTAGGATAAGAAAACGGTTCGGTGCTATGATTTTTAGAAATATTTGGTTGTTATGATTTTTTAAAGATTCGTGTGCTGGAATTTTTTAAAAGATCCGGGTGCTATAATTTAAAAAGAAAATTCAGGTGCTATAATTTAAAAAGAAAATTCAGGTGCTATAATTTAAAAAGAAAATTCAGGTGCTATAATTTAAAAAGAAAATTCAGGTGCTATAATTTAAAAAGAAAATTCAGGTGCTATAATTTAAAAAGAAAATTCAGGTGCTATAATTAAAAAAAAAATTCAGGTGCTATAATTTAAAAAGAAAATTCAGGTGCTATAATTTAAAAAGAAAATTCAGGTGCTATAATTTAAAAAGAAAATTCAGGTGCTATAATTTAAAAAGAAAATTCAGGTGCTATAATTAAAAAAAAAATTCAGGTGCTATAATTGAAAAAGAAAATTCAGGTGCTATAATTTAAAAAGAAAATTCAGGTGCTATAATTAAAAAAAAAATTCAGGTGCTATAATTTAAAAAGAAAATTCAGGTGCTATAATTTAAAAAGAAAATTCAGGTGCTATAATTAAAAAAGAAAATTCAGGTGCTATAATTAAAAAAAAAAAATCGGGTGCTATAATTCTTGGGAAAATTCAGACGTTATAATTCTTTTAAAAGATTCGGTTACTGGAATTTTTTTAAAAGATCCGGGTGTTATAATTTTTTAGGAATATTCGGTTGCTATGATTTTTTTAGAAATATTCGGGAGTTTTAATTTCTAGAAATATTCGGTTGCTATCATTTTTAGAAATATTTGGGTGTTATAATTTAATTAAAATATTCGGGCACAATGATTAAAAAAAAACAAAAAGACTTTTGTTTAAGACTCGTTGAACAATCTATATTTATTCACAGCAACATTTGTGCGATACATTTTCTTTAATATCTCAGCATCTGAAACTGTCATTGTATGGGACAGGGGAGGTAGAGAGACCATTGATCTTGATTAGACTTATTTGGAAAGCAGTTTACTTACTTTCTGCTCGGGGCATCATTTATTTATTTTTTTACCACATTCCATCCCTGTATCAACCGAGAACCTTCTTTTTCTTATTAAATTCAGCTATTTTTCAGCAGTACATATTTCCATGGAATATATACCATTATAATAAAACGCATGACATGTGTCAACCACTGTGCCAGATTTGTTTGGGAAGTAGTCATTTGAGCATGTAATACATTCATAACTGCCTCCCTTTCTCTCTCTCACACACAAAGTGTTGACAAGATATATCCACCTTCTAGATGGTCAGTAGCTTATCACCAGCTAACTATAATTCTTTCTACGTTTGGCACAAGGCCAGCAATTATCCCAGTGTGTTACTGGTACTTTATTTTATCGACCCCGTAAGGATGAAAGACAAAGTTAACCTCGGCGGCATTTGAACTCAGACCATAGAGGGCCGTAACTCTTGCTGCAAAAGCATGGCGTCCGACCCGCTACCGATACTGCCAATCCAATAGCTTGACATGGTATTCAGTCTACGGATAATAAAACATTTTTTTAACTGTTTACTTATTTCTATCTCTATCTATCTATCTATCTATTGAAGTATATTTAACGACGTTTATTATCTTCCCAAGTAGAATCAGCTGGACCTTTGAATTGCAAGTATAATTCATCTTGTATTAGAGACCAAGTGCTTAAGTATTCCCCAAATAAGTGTGCCCTTAACGTGATTTCAAAGACAGACCAGCTTTACAAAATATGTGATAAGTTGAGATTTTTTAACTACATGTACCATCTATGTGACATACTTTCGTGCAATTTCCATCTAACTAATGTCACCCTCAAAGCTTGGGTTTTATTGAAATTAATTTCACAGAAGTGGCTTAACACCCATTGATAATTACATAAATATGAAAAAGAAAGATAAAAGATAAAAACGAAATTAAGTAATGAGAAAAAGGGGACGGGGTAATAAAAGGCAGATCTGGCTGTGTGGGAAAGTAGAGAAAAGGACTATAAATGCCATTAAATGAGAGAAAAGGAAGGAAAAAACTAGTACTCTTGGGTCACACAAGAAAGGGAGTGGGAACGGTAGAGGGCTCTGGGCTCTGGGCAGGGTGGTGTTTGGGCTGCGCTGAGTCGAAGTTATGGTAAATGACATTTGCTAAAGAAGCGAACTTCTTAACCACTCAACAATGCTCAGCCACTTACAAGTTAATTCCATGAACAGATTATTCCGTTGATTGAACAACTGAAACAATCATCGTCGAAACTGACAGAGATCCATCCATTCCAGATATTACGTTATCTACAGCATCTCCATCCCCTTTTCTCAAAAGCCTTTTCCTTATTTCATAACCCCTATTCTATTAAAACAACGAAAAGCATATAAATTCACATACACACACGCAAACACACACACACACACACACACACATATATATATATAAATATATGTAGAAGTTATATTTAATTTGTTGGGGTACAACAAGCAAATATTTTTATAACTGATATAAAGCACTCATCAAATTTTTGGAGTAAAATACAATATATTAACAAATGGAAACTATATTTATAAAACCATATTTATTTCATTATACATACTTCAAGGACACCAAAGCAAATTATGGTGCGCTTTCAACCGACATGGTTGCATTCTTTAAGGGTATGTCAATATTTGTTTATAAAACTGATCTATATTATATTTTATCTGATGAAAGCGCACCATAATTTGCTTTGGTGTCCTTGAAATATGTATAATGAAATAAATATGGTTTTATAAATATAGTTTCCATTTGTCAATATATTATATATATATATATATATATATATATATATAAAGAAGCAAAAATAAAATGCATTTTTTTGTAGCCTGTTTGTTTTCTGTATATAACTATATTTTTTTTATATTGCTTGTAGTGATTTTTGGTTTGTTATTAAAATGTGCGGTTTTTTGCTAATGTTTGTAATTTGAAATATCTTGGGATAGTTTAACATGATTTGCCAAGCAGCTAACTCCAGCTGGATGTAAACAGATTTCACATCAAAGGTGGTATTATACTAATACAACAACCACAAGAACGACGACAGCACCAACAATATGGATAATGAGCTCCCCCTCTTCCTCCTACTACGAAAATTACTACAACCATTAACACCAATACCACCACCGACACCGTGTTCAAGGATGGTGTTTTACAGCTGTCGTTGTATCTTCCAATTGTATAACTTCACATTGTGCCAGAAGTAGGAACTCATATATATATATATATATATATATATATATATAGTAATAATAATAAATTTGAAGACTAAAATCCAAAGAGGGCTCGATAAGGGTAAATATATATCAAAACCGTAGAGCAAATATTTATTAACCCGTTAAGGGTGAAAGCAGCGATTCTTTGCTTAAACTTTAATCTGTTATTTTAATAAATATATATATATATATATATATATATAATATATAAGATCAAAAGATGGTTAAAAGAGTTCCATGTATTTTATTATGCGCATTTCAAAAACAAATATCATCATGCAATAACATGTGTTTTCATCAGATAAAATATATATATATATATATATATATATATATATATCATGTTTAATATATATATATATATATGTCATGTTTAATATAGAAATGGCTTCTACGGGATTAGAACTGTTACATTGAAAAGAAATCATCAGGGCTTTCCTGATGTTTTCTTCAGAAGATCCCGTAATACGGCAGCGATTCTTTGCTTAAACTTTAATCTGTACTACTAATAAATATTTGCCCTATGGATTTATATATTCTTTTTTATTATATATATATATATATATATATATAACCTTATCGAGCCCTCTTCGGATTTTGGTTCTCGTATTTATTATTACTATATATATATATATATATAACGAAGGAGGTGTGGTAAGGAACCAGATGGACTATAACGTATTTTCGATTTCTTTTACTTATATATATATATAAGTAAAAGAAATCGAAAATGCAACGAGTCTTTTTAAGAATATTTATTTGTTTCCGTTACCGGTTTCACAGTTCTTATATTTTTCAAAAGTAGAATTGAGATGAAGGATTTCGCATCTGATGCGAGAAAAACCACAAACCCTCCATCTCAATTCTACTTTTGAAAAGCATAAGAACTGTGAAACCGGTAAAGGAAACAAATAAATATTCTAAAAAAGACTCCAGCTGCATTTTCGATTTCTTTTCCTTATACTTTCACTCGTGTAGGACATCTCGATTTTTTTATTTAAAAAAAAAACATCATATCTTCATATATATATATATATATATATATATATATATATATATATATATATATATATATATAAACTAACCTTTCTTCGTTGTGAACGTGTCAGCTAGAGATTAGGTTAGAGTATGTGTTGCGTGAGTGGCGATGTTTAATGGATTAGTTATTCTATAGTATAGAGTTTGCACCCTCTGAAGAAAATGAACTAGAGCTGCTCTGATAAATTGAAAGTGTATATCGGTGTCTGTGGTCTGTGGTCTGTGTCTACAAGGCTATTTCTGCCTGGTATTTCCTTTCCTTTCCAAATTGAGCATCAATTAATGAAATTCTATAAATAAATTACTATATAAATCATTTTAAGCTAAAATCATTAGAAAAAAATAGTATTAAAAATACACATACACACACATTGGTACACACACACACACATATATATATATATATCAATGATATTAATAAATGGAAACTATATTTATAAAACCATATTTATTCTATTATATATATTTCAAGGGTACCAAACCTTTGGTACGCTCTCATCAGATAAAATACAGAGCTTGTTTTATAAATATTGACATATCCAGGAATGAGACCTTAACGGTTCAAGTTTTACCTGGATAGTAAATGAGAGCGTACCAAAGTTTTGGTTCTCTTGAAATATATATAATAGAATAAATATGGTTTTATAAATACAGTTTCCATTTATTAATATCATTGATATTATACTCCAGAAAACTTGTCGAGTGCTTCGAATCTGTATAAATATATATATTCGTTGAATTACCAACAAATTAATTATCCCTTTGCTTATATATATATGTATATATATATAAGTAAATGTATATATATATGTATATATATATATATATATATATATATATATATATGTATATATATATATATATATGTATATATATATATATATATATATATATGTCTATATATATATATATGTATATATATATATATATATATATATATGTATATATATATATATATATATATATATGTATATATATATATATATATATATATATATGTATATATATATATATATATATATATATGTCTATATATATATATATGTATATATATATATATATATATATATGTATATATATATATATATGTATATATATATATATATATATATATATATATATATATATATATATATATGTAAATCTATATATATATGTATATATATATATATATATGTAAATCTATATATATATATGTAAATCTCTATATATATGTATATATATATATATATATGTATATGTAAATGTATATATATATGTATATGTATATATATATATATGCATATATATATATGTATATATATATATGTGTATATATATATGTGTATATATATGTATATGTATATGTATATATATATGTATATATATATGTATATATATATGTATATATATATGTATATATATATGTATATATGTATATATATATATATATATATATATATATGTATATATATATGTATATATGTATATATATATATATATATATATATATGTATATATATATGTATATATATATATATATATGTATATATATATGTATATATATATATATGTATATATATATGTATATATATATATATGTATATATATATATATATGTATATATATATATATGTATATATATATATATATGTATATATATATATGTATATATATATATATATGTATATATATATATATGTATATATATATGTATATATATATGTATATATATATATATATATATGTATATATATATGTATATATATATATATATGTATATATATATATATATATATGTATATATATATATATATACATATATGTATATATATGTATATGTATATATATATGTATATGTATATATATATGTATATGTATATATATATGTATATGTATATATATATATATATATATATATATATATATGTATATATATATATATATATATATACATATATATATACACCTTTTCATCAAAGCAGATATTATTTTACCTACCCAGGCAACGCTGGGTACTGCTGCTAGTATATATATAAAATTATTAGCACAGGTTAACAGTTTCAGTTTGAAAGCAAATTTGTGTACTTAAACTCTTAATATACTAATAATAAATATTTGCTCTACGGCTTTTTATATATATAAAACCCTTCTCGAGTCCTCTCTGGATTTTAGTCTTCTTAATCGGTAGAGGGTCGGACGCCATGCTTTCCAGCATAGTTACGTCCCTTTACGATCTGAGTTCAAATCCCGCCGAGGTTGACTTTGCCTTTCATCCTTACGGGGTGGATAAAATAAAGTACCAGTAATGCACTGGGTAATTGCTTGCCTCGTGCCTAAAGTAGAAACAATTATTATTACTATCATACACACACACACACGTGTGTGTGTGTGTGTGTTTAGAAGTACGATATTTATTACTTAATTATGTAACTAAAAATAAGTAAACAAAAACTTTAGTAGGAAAGTTATTACATATTTATATTCCTGTAAATATAAATTAAAAACGAAACTCGTACATAGAAATATAGCGCCAGTATGTTTTTACGAGAAACAAATTGCAACATACATAGTATTTAAGAACTAATCTAAACTATAAAATGCTGAAGAAAATTGAAAAACAAAATACTTATTTTAATACGTAGGTCTAATTGGTGTCAGAAGAGGGAATATATTTTATTTTTACTTTTTATTTTTCTGTGAAAAAAAAAAAATTGAAATAAGTGTTTCGAGGTAAAAACTGAAGCCGAGTATATTAATATTTACTTTATTACAGCAATTGTGTTAAGAAATTTAACGAATTTCCGCTCTTAGCTTTTCATCCTCCCTCATATTAATTATTTGTTCCTGGGGGCGGGGGATTGGCAGTATCGGTAGAAGGTGGGACGCCATACTTTGCAGCCTAGAGTTACGCCCCTTTATAGTCTGAGTTCAAATCGCGCCCAGGTTCACTTTGCTTTTCATCCTTACGGGGTCAATGAAATAAAGAACCAATAATGCACTGGAATAATTGTTGGCCTTGTGCCAAAAGTAGAAACAATTAATTATCTGTTCCTGAATTTATAAAAGAAAGATGGCGAATTTTACAGTTTTATATTAAAAGCGCATCTTTTATATTACTATTTGTTTATACATTGT
>OZ024755.1:25012652-25017652 GCA_964016885.1 Eledone cirrhosa
TACATACACACACATATATATATATATACACACACATATACATATAAGTACATATACATATATTTATATATATAAGTACATATATAAATATATATATATATAAATATATGTATATACATATATGTGTATACATATATATATATGTGTGTATACATATATATATATATATACATATGTATGTATATATATATATATGTATGTTATGGCTTTTGTTACTCTGTTGTTTCATCTGAGCACACAAGATCGTCAGGCATGACTCTCGTTTGTCCGAAGACAGATGACACCCCATTGTAACAAGACTCAACACTTTGCCATAATACAGAATATTTATTAACTCGATTTCTGTATTGATTACTCGCGTCAGTCAACATAACGTGGATTTATCTATCTATCTAACTATCTGTATATATATGTATGTTATGTATGTATGTGAACAGTAAACGAATAAACAACACAGTGAATCAATACAGTACGACACAGATATATATTACATATACCCAGGAAAAGGGGGCGGCTATTGGTGCCAGCATTGCTGATGACGAGGTCAACGTTTTTATGATATGGTGGAACAGGAGACTTAAGGAAGGCCTAGAAGAGAACTCTATAACCCTAACTACGTACTCCTACTAGGGATATGACATCAATATAGTTGTTAAAACACTCCCACGGAAGAAAAGTCAAGAATTAGAAAGGAACACCATGGAAAGCATTCAGTAAATAGCAAACTCCACCCACCAGAGTATTAAAGTTACCGTAGAACGCCAACCAAACACCCCAACCATAGACTATCTGTCCGGGACACAGAAGATATTAGAAGATATTGATAATAAAACACAAATCCTATGCAAAATCCATGGCCTCCAAGTACCCGATCCACTGGAACTCAACCGTTTCGGATAATGTAAATGTCAATATATTGATTGCGGACTTAGTAAGAGTGATGAAGAATGTGTCTCGCATGTTTGATCCTCACAGATTAGAGAGACATACAACACTTCATCCACTGCATGTTTACAATCAAAGAGAAAGGATCCATTGCTAAATGGATGAATACCATAGAAAATTATGCGAATGGGACTTGCCCTATGTATAGGAGCAAAGTTTGGAATATGATAGCGAGGGTTAAGAAGACAGATAAGATCAACTCATGGTATCGTCATCATCATCCAGGACACAATTAATCCTTAAGTAGGGGTGGGTCCTGCCTGATAACTCTCTACTCCATGTGTTTCAGTCCGCCAGTCTCACTTGGGCCGCGCCAGGCCAGGCCAAGCCTAGCTTGATCCCGACGGACATCCTCTATCCAAGTCCTTTTTGGTCTTCCTGGGCTTCTACTGTCTCCTGGATCGACATTCATCACTTTGCTGATCCAGCAACAAATGACAAAGTAATATAAATCAATGCTGCTCCCAGAAGCGAACTAATATACAGGTAGAATATACAGATTTAGAAGGGCTCTAGATAAATTAAAATTAGATATTAAGATAGTAAAAAAAAGAAACATCTATTCAGATAAAAGCTCTGATCAACAGAACGTACCCTTTTAAGAAAACCTCTGCATAGCCTGCAGATTAAATGTAAAACCAGGAACGTATTTTGTAGGATAAGATGCACTAGGGTGTGTGTAAGAATAGGAATACAACATATATAGTAGATGGTACGGCTTTAGCGTAGGAGAAAGGATGAATAAACATTGGCAAGAACACTAAGACAAGAAAATACACATCAGAATTCTACCAAGATGCCAAAATGGAACATGGGGGCTCACTAGAGAACATGGAAACAAAAATTATATCTACACACTGAACAGATGCCATGCTCCAACAGATTACAGAAGCAACAAATATAAATGAACTTAGACAAAAATTAGATAGTAAGCACGAATGGAATAATAGCCTCTCAACATAATGACACAAGAACAAAATTAATAAGATACACAGACAGACACACCCACCCTGCCACACCCACACACGTATAGAATACAAAAATTAGTATGATAACTTACTAGTGACAAGTAGAAGAAACCACACACACAAGACTTGGAGGAGAAATGAGGCACAAAGGCACTCATACACAGGCTAATCACAAAAGCTTGTAGAAGGAAGAACACACAAATACACAGTACAGGTGCACAGCTCATAAAGACAAGATGGTGTAACACAGGAACAAGAACACAGAGAGAGAGTGAGAGAGAGAGAGAGTGAGAGAGAGAGTGAGAGAGTGAGATAGTGAGATAGTGAGAGAGAGTGAGATAGTGAGAGAGAGTGAGATAGTGAGAGAGAGTGAGATAGTGAGAGAGAGTGAGAGAGAGTGAGAGAGAAATAGTGAGAGAGAGATAGTGAGATAGTGAGAGAGAGTGAGAGAGAAATAGAGAGGGAGAAATATATATATATATATATATATATATATAGAGAGAGAGAGAGAGAGAGAGAGAGAAATAGGGAGAGGGAGAAATAGGGAGAGGGAGAAATAGGGAGAGAGAGAAATAGGGAGAGAGAGAAATAGAGAGGGATACGAACGCAGGTGTAATCCAGGTGCACAGTTCATAAAGACAAGATGGTGCAAAATAGGACAAAGAGGAGACAAAAAGTAAAAAGTAGGACCTTTAGAGGTCACTGAATGTGTGACGAAAGAGTTTGACAATCAACAACTAAACAGCTGAAAAATAAGTTACTTAATCAATAATAATAAATTGAAGTGAAATAAACTGTTGCGTGTTTTTATTGGCCTCTTGTTAATTTCTTCTCTCTATTTCTCTCGTAATATTGTTTCTACTTTTGGCACAAGGCCAGTAATTACCCAGTGCATTACTGGTACTTTATTTTATCGATCCCGTAAGGATGAAAGGCAAAGTTAACCTCGGCGGGATTTGAACTCAGAATGGCAAGGGAGTTCAAATCCTGCCGAGGTTAACTTTGCCGAGGTTAACCTATTTCTCTCGTAATATTAAAATGTTTTGTCTGTCTCTCTTTCTTCTCTATTTTTCTCCAGTGTCATTTAAATAAACGGTTGTTTTTCAATTATTTACATATTCATTTGCATATTCATACATAAGTTTGAATAATCCCTAATATATTTCCAACCGATAAGGTATATTTTTCATGGGTACGTCTCTATTTATAAAACAAACTTTGTATTTTATCTGATGAAAGCGTACCGATGTTGTCTTGGTTGCCCTTGAAATATATATAATAAAATAAATATGGTTTTATAAATATAGTTTCCATTTATTGAATATCTTTGAATATTTACTCCAGTAAACTGTTGAGTGCTCTAAATCAGTTATAAACATTTATGTAAATACCACTTCTACTTATATATATATATATTTATATATATATATATATATATATATATATATATTTATATATATATATATATATATAGTAGAATGATCGAGAATCAGAATATCAGCCCACGAAATCACGATAAACAATATCCGACATGTGTGGCAGAGGGCTAAATAATTTGGATAAATCAGAGCTATAACTATCGTTAACATACCAACACATAGAGATCATGCCTAAAATCACCCGTGCAGCCGAAAAAGAACGACCAGGAAGATTCGGGTCACTCAAATAAAATATCAATAAATTAATAAATTAAATGAATATATATATATCGTTTCTGAATTTGTTTAGCAAGATTCTTTATCTGAAAACGTGTGTTGAAACCGATATTGTTATACATGTAAATAAACAAATAAAAACACACCCAGACACCCGGTTGTAACACATGCGCAAACTAAGCACACAACACACACAAAAACAAGATGGCGTAGGCCAGAACAGAGGAGAGGCACAAAAACAAAGAAAAGAATCCCCAGTCACTGAAGAGGTCACAGAATGTGTGACGAAAGAACTTTGACAATATATAAACAATCATCTGGTTGTGGAACCAACCAACCAACCGGAAATTTATACATTCCTGAATTTATAAATGTATTATAATAAATTGAAGTGAAAGCAACTGGTGCGTGTGTTTCTTATTGGCAACATGACCCTCCCAAAGTATAACAATATATATATCTCTATATATATATACACATATGTGTGAGTGTGTGTTGTATATACTATATATATATATAATTGTTTCTACTTTTGGCACAAGGCTAGCAATTATGCCAGTGTATTACTGGTACTTTATTTTATCGAAACCGTAAGGATGAATGGCAAAGTTAACCCCGGCGGGATTTGAACTCAGACTGTAAAGGAGCTTAACTCTATGCTGCAAAGTATGGCGTCCGATACTGCCAATAATATGGGGGTTTATATATGTATACATGTGGGGATATATATATATATATATATATATATACGTGGGCGTATATATATATATACATACATACATACATATATGAATGTATGTGTGTATACACACACACACACATATATATATATATATGTGTGTGTATACACACATACATTCATATATGTATATATATATATATATATATATATATATATATATATATAAGTGTGTGTGTGTGTGTGTGTGTATACACACATACATTCATATATGTATGTATATATATATAAAAATATATATATATATATATATGTGAGTGTGTGTGTATACACACATACATTCATATATGTATGTATATATATATAAAAATATATATATATATATATATGTGAGTGTGTGTGTGTATACACACATACATTCATATATGTATGTATATATATATAAAAATATATATATATATATATATGTGAGTGTGTGTGTGTATACACACATACATTCATATATGTATGTATATATATATAAAAATATATATATATATATATATAAATATATATATATATATATAAATATATATATAAATATATATATATATATATATATATATATAAATATATATATATATATATAAATATATATATATATATAAATATATATATATATATAAATATATATATATATATAAATATATATATATATATAAATATATATATATATATAAATATATATATATATATATAAATATATATATATAT
>OZ024755.1:25022652-25027652 GCA_964016885.1 Eledone cirrhosa
GTGATTTGTCATTAATATAATTGAACATCTCAATGGAAAAAAATCTGAGAAGCATTTAAAACATAGTTTATCCAATGCCAAAATATCCATTGGAGAGCGGGTTGGCATATAAGCTAAAGAAACTAATATTAGAAAGTTTCGCCCGTATCATCTCCCTGACTGCAGTTTCAGGAATTAAGGAACAATATTAATTATCCTAATAAATTCAGATAATATTGGTTGTCTGAATTTATTGGGATAATTAATATTGTTTCTTAATTCCTGAAACTGCAGTCAGGGAGATGATACGGGCGACATTTTCTAATATTAGCTTGAATTCCCCCAATGAATGTTTTAGCATTGGATAAACTATGTGGTTAGAGAATTGGATTCGCAATCGTGATGTTGTGAGTTCGATTCCCGGACCGGGCGATGCATTATGTCCCTGAGTTTCAAGCTGCTCGTTCTACCTGGCTTTGCGACCGATAGATAGTATTAGTAGCTAGAAAGAACAATGGAAATATTGTTTCCTCGGTCCGATTTGACGAGCACCACTCCACTCATTAAGCAAATGAGGTCTGGGATCTTGTCGAGTGATTGTCGATATATATATATATATATATATATATATATACGTTTTTACTTTTAGAATATATATGAGAAGATAGTGACAAAGGGTGAGAGAGTGAGGGAGAGAGTGAGGGAGAGAGAGAGTGAGAGAGAGATTGAGAGTGAGAGAGAGATTGAGAGTGAGAGAGAGAGTGAGAGAGAGAGTGAGCGAGCGAGAGAGAGAGTGAGTGAGTGAGAGAGAGTGAGAGAGAGAGTGAGAGAGAGAGAGAGAGTGAGAGAGAGAGTGAGAGTGAGAGAGAGAGTGAGAGAGAGAGTGAGAGGGTTATACGCAAATTGTTTTTACTTAACGTATTATATTCATCATGTGTTATATCTGCAAGTGACTAAGAAAATACTTGAGAGTGGCAGTTAATTAGGTCATTTTAACATATCCCTAATCTGTTGTGTGTGTAATTTGAGAATGTCTTTCACATTTAGTCACCGTGCAGACATTGCTGAAGAAACAACAAACATTCTAAGCATCCAAGCCATTCTTTTGAAAAATCTGATGTAATTCCCGTAAAATCTTAAAGTGCAATATTGTGTAGAAATATCTGCATGGAATGTCCCTTCTGTTTTAATAAGGATCTAAATAACTATTGATCTATACTTATCCACACATATGTAGGGACATGTGTATGTATGTATGTATGTATGTATGTATGTATGTATGTATGTATGTATGTATGTATGTATGTATGTATGTATGCATGTATGATGGCTGCAAACTCTGCTAAGAGAATTGCAATTGCTTGTCAGATTACAGAAAATGGTGCACTTTTAGGATACAGCCAGCCACACGAACCAGTAACATATCATGAACAAGCAATGCCTGTACTTTGAAGGTTTTTTAGGTGGGGAAAGGCCTTGCACATATATGCATGCATACATGCATACACACACATATATATATATATAATATTAAATGGAAACAAAGAATCAGTATTGCATCATAGACATATTTAACTAGACCTGAAAAATGCGCAAGCTCAAAAGAGCCACAGAATGATATAATAAACCTTCAAAAGTGTGGGACTAGAGTTGTTGCTCAAAAATATTGTAATCATTATCTATCGTACACTCTGTGGCATCCTTTTATAAAAAAGAGACTCATAACGAACTCAAGACGACACGATAATTATTTTAGCTAATATTCAATATCTCATATTAGATGTTTAATAATGATTAATACGAAATGCACTTAAACCGAATTCTATATTATAAATTCACTTAAATAATTATCGTGTCGTCTTGAGTTCGTTATGAGTCTCTTTTTTATAAAAGGATGCCACAGAGTGTACGATAGATAATGATTACAATATTTTTGAGCAACAACTCTAGTCCCACACTTTTGAAGGTTTATTATAACATTCTGTGGCTCTTTTGAGCTTGCGCATTTTTCAGGTCTAGTTTAATATTTTTTTAAGGCAACGCTTGTAATAACTGTTTCTACTTTAGGCACAAGGCCAGCAATTACTCAGTTCATTACTGGTACTCTAGTTAAACATGATATATATTGTTTCTACATTTGGCACAAAGCCAGCAATTTCCTAGTGCATTACTGGTACTTTATTTTATCGACCCCCGTAAGGATTTGAACTCAGATCAGAAAAGGGCGTAACTCTGCTACAAAGCATGTTGTCCGACCCTCTACAGATACTGCCAAACCACCACTAATATATATCAAACATGATATATATTAATAATAAATTATCGTTGTAATGTAATTAGATTATATAATTGTTATTTTATAAATGATCTTATAAATATTATTGTAAGATGTATAAAACTATTTTCAGACATTTAGTATAAACAACTACAAAAAAAAATCAATATTAAATAAATATAAATTAAATATTACATACAAATAGTCTAACATAATAATAAAAAAAATAATCTAACATAATAATAAAATAATCTAACATAAAACGAACAATAATATGGACATATATACAAGTAAATATGATACAACCAATATTCTAAGCATGTTATAACGAACTGCAAAAAAAATAGTTAATATAAATATAAAAAATCATATATAAATTAACAATATAACTTACCAAAACGAGAAAAATATTTTGATGATAAAACGACAAAATTCGAAAGCGAAACGATAAATAAACGTACAAACAAAACGCTTTTGAGCAACAATTACCCTCGCTGGTTGATTAGCCAATAAGACGATGAAATTGATTAGCCAATAAGACGATACATTACAAAACCTGGTTGGAAGGAATCGCCACGGCCAGCGATACCCCTTGAATATTTTATTCACAAGCTACGCATATATTGTGAGACAACATGCAGACTTAAAACATTCTGTTGTTAGTCACTGCGTGTCTAACAGATTACATATTACATATGTTTCACTGCTGATCAGCTCGAGGAACGATCAATTAATGTTCGATCCTGATCTGGAATCGGGAGCTCCTCAGATATTTGTTCTCACTACTCCCCAAGAGCATCGAGTGCTCACCTTGGCATACCGCATGTGATCGCAATTCAATTGCACCTCTACTACCTCTACTATGTATGAATATATATATATATGCATACACACACACACACACATATATATATATATATAATTGAAAAGAAGGTAAAGTTACGTATAAATCATAAATTATAAAGTAAAAGTGAAAAAACTCAGGGGTATATTTAAAGATTATTATTTCTTTAATACGACAGAATGAATATTAAAAAAAAAAACATTCACATCCAATCACTACAACTATTTGGAGACACATTTCACACGCTTTATCTTATGGTAGGAAAACACAGAATTCAAACATGATAAATAACTTTAGTAGCAACATCCAATTCACAATGGAGTTTAAAACCATGGAAATAACCTTTTTAGATATCACAATTTCAAAAGCAGACTGAAGAAAAGAAACAGGCATATTCTATAAACCCACGGACTCCAAGTTACACCTAACCACCAGAACTAACAGCAAGAAGTCAGGTCATGTGTGCGTGCAGGGCGGTCTCGTCACCCCGCGCGCATCTCGAACAGGCCCGGTTGACGGCACTTCCATGCCAATAAAGTTTATCTCGAACTGGCGACGCTCCCCCGTAACACTGCCAGGTCAGGGATTCTGGAAGTTATCCATTCGCGCTGGACCGAAAGATTTCCGGAAGATAGTAGCTAGTTGGCGTTTGTCGACACCCAAATTTTCACTAAGGACATCATCGCTTTGCCCTCCAACCCTTTATAGAAAACCAAATGTCTATGTGTGCGCGAAGTGATTTGTCAATACCGATTATAATGTGTGTATACATCATTTAGGACGGAATGCCATCAGATGAGTTTTGGTTTTGCTTAATTAACAAGTCTGATGAGAAGATTGGGCTGTAGTCGGATTTATAACATTAACATAAAACTTGAGCCACCCGTCTGTGAAACAGCCGTAACTGTGCACAATTAATAAAATCCGAAATGTGAAACCTCGTTTTGTTCTTAATATATACACTCTGATAAGACAGAGTGCTGATTCTGGTACCTTTCTTCAGCAAACCACGAATTTACAAAACCACCCAATATATATATATATATATATATATATATATATTATACGGGGTGTTCCAAAAATGTACGCACACTTTTATTAGACAGCTGTTGAAGTGTGTATACATTTTTTGGGACACCATGTGTGTGTGTGTGTGTATATATATATATATATATATGGCCTCAGCCTGATGGCTGGAACAGGTAAGAGAGTAAAAGAGTAATATATATATATAAACACACATGGTGAATTATTATTATCATTTCAATGGATAATACTACACCTGTTTTTAATTATATATATTCCTTCTATATTATATTGTCTGACAACAATGGTACGTGTTAATTGTATGTGTGTGGGCGTATGTGTGTATATGTACGACTATGTGCGTGTTTGTCTAAATGTATATAGATACGCACAATATATATATATGTGTGTGTATATGTGGTTCGATCTGCGCATGCTTACATAGAGACTCCCATCAATGTGTATTTATATAATTGTTTCTACTTTAGGCACAAGGCCAGCAATTACTCAGTGCATTACTGGTACTTTATTTTATCGACCCCCTAAAGATGAAAGACAAAGTCAACCTCGGCGGGATTTGAACTCAGATCATAAAGGCACGTAACTATGCTGGAAAGCATGGCGTCCGACCCTCTACCGATACTCCCAATCCACCGCCTAATTGTGTATTTATATAATATATTGTAGATAGTTTAATAGTTACATGTCAAATTCTCCGAATAATGGACCTACTCTCGTCTATTTCAACTATGCTTTTATTCCATCTTTTGCTACGCCATCGTTTCTGTAAAACTGTCTGCTTGTTTCACTGTTAGCCTGACTGACTATCTCTGCCTGACTAACTGTCTGGATGTCTGACCATAGACTTATGTGACT
>OZ024755.1:25032652-25035152 GCA_964016885.1 Eledone cirrhosa
ATATATATATACATATATATATATACTTATATATATATATATATACATATATATATATACTTATATATATATATATATACATATATATATATGTATATATATACACTTATATATATATATATACATATATATATATATGTATATATATACACTTATATATATATATACATATATATATACACTTATATATATATATATATGTATATATATACACTTATATATATATATATATACATATATATATACACTTATATATATATACATATATATATACACTTATATATATATATACATATATATATATATATATAAATACATACATATATATATATATACATATATATATATATAAATACATACATATATATATATATACATATATATATATATAAATACATACATATATATACATACATATATATATATATATATACATATATATACATATATATATATATATATATGCGAGAGAGAGATAAAAAAAGACGGAGAGAGTGAGAGAGGAGAAGAGGGGGGAGGCATAAATCAGAAGGAGAGAGGACATGGGGAATGTGTAGAGTTTGAAATGATAGGATAGAGAAAGCGGTGTCATGTAGAAATCTAGGTTGAGACGACATGTGAGTGGTGGAGAGAGGTTTGGGGTATGAATATAATTTGAAACTGAAGAGATAACGATGATGTTTGGTGGCGCTTTTAATGGCATAGGTGTTGGTGTTGTTGAGGCAGGGTTTTTTTTGTTTTTTTAGGATGAGAGATCATGCTATATATGTCAGCCCTCATGTGTGGGTGGTAGTGGAGGGGGTGGTCTGTAATCATACAAAAATGAAATAAAATAGAATATATAATAGATAATAAAAGGGATTTGCAGCACCCCCGAATGTGTATAAAAAGCCTTTTATTGCCCCTGAAAAAATGTGACTGTATTTGGCTTATTTTTTCCTAGAAGGAATATAATGAAGAACTAGGCAATTTGGTGAAACTTTCTATCATCAGTAGAATGCTAGAATTGGTAGAGTGTCGTACAACATGCTTTGCAGAATATAGATATGGGCATAGTTACGGCTCTTTACGCTCTAATTTCAAATCCCGCGTGGTTAGTTTTGCTTTCCATCCTTACAGGGTCGATAAAAGAAAGTACTAACCAATCACGTACTGGAGTCGATTTAATCAACTTTCTCCTCTCCTCAAATTGCTGGCCTTTTGTCTAAATTAGAAACAGTTATTTAAAATAGCGGATTTGCAGTAATCGGTTGAGCGTCGAACAACATGCTTTGTGGCATAGAGTCACGGCTCTTTACGTTCTGAGTTCAAATCCCGCCTTGGTTAGTTTTACTTTTCATCCTTACTGTGTCGTTAAAATAAAGAAACCGTAGCACAGTGGAGTCGGTTCAATCTAGTTTTTCCCTTCCCTTCAAATTGCTAGCCTTGTGCGAAATGTAGAAACAATTATTAAACTCCTAACTGTAGTAGTTTAGCAGAGGATAACAAAAGATGAGTTTGTTAATTCAAATGTTTGTAATATTTTACTAGCAGAGAAATCGTTATGAAAATGCGGAGTATATTATTAGATTAAATACTTTAGCATTGAATATGATGCAGTCAAATTTGCTAAAAACAATGTTATGTATGTTTGTCAATATCCTGAAATGATGATTTAGCTGAAAGTGTATAAGATAAGCTTGTTCATTCAAATATATATAGTATCTTTTCTAGTGGACAGATCATTGCCGAAATTTAGATCAAAGATTTTAGTATTTAAGTTAATGCAGTCATAGTAGTCTTGTAATTTTCAAGACTTACTTGCAGAACGTGGTTCCAGGCAGTATAGAATATGATTTAGGAGAAAATATCTTAAAACGAATTTGTTTATTTGAGTATTACTAGTAAGTAGATCTTTGTAAAAAATCTGCAGTATTTGAGTAAAGATATTTTAACGTAATGCAATCATAGTTTTGTACTTTTAAAGAATGTATTGCTAATGTGGCTTCATGCAGTACAGGACATTAAGTGTTAAACAAAATCATCTGCTGGTGAAAAAATTAAAAACACAGTAAATAAAGATGTGTTGAGTTGTTAAAGGAAATTTCATATAAGAACTGTGCTGCCTGAAGAAGATTACGTGAAATAGTTGAAATAAATAATATAGGGGAGATAAGAAACAGTATTTTTTCCTGTTCGCTTGTCTCGTTAATTTTATCCTTTCAACGAATTTTTTTCGAAAGTTTTGCTAAAATATTTTAAGCAGTTTCAGCTTGCATTTATCAATATAGTATAAAAGTATTCAACGGTTGGAATAATCTTTAGTATCTTTTGATTTTTCTTTCAGCAGGGTAGAAGCCTGATATGTTTAAAAGGGAGGAGAGATGACGTAAGCACTATATGGTGTGAATTGAAGTACCTAGGGCAATTGGGAACATTATCCAATAGCATAGTCCTTCCTAAATAAATTGTACCATATGGATACTGCGTCGGTTTTAACGATAAGCATTCAGCTGTTCAA
>OZ024755.1:25037652-25049671 GCA_964016885.1 Eledone cirrhosa
GACCGAGGAAACAATGTTTCCGTTGGTCTTTCCAATTGCTAATACTATCTATCGGTCGCAACTCCAGGTAGAAGGAGCAACGTGAAATAAAGTGTCTTGCTCAAGGAAATTCAACTCTCTAACCACTCAGCCACGACCCAATATATATATATATATATAGCACAACACCACACTACACCAAAAACATACGACACTACACCAGCCAACGCAATAAAACTACACCATAATACCCCCACATTACTACAGCCGTTCAATACGCAACATTCCTGTCTATATCATTGATTATTTATTTGGTTTGGTTTCGTTAGGTAGATATTTACTCTGCATAAGGCGTGAGTCGGCCAACTTGTCTAAAGGTTTATAAAATATAACTTTCACGTCTGGTTTTTTCGTTAATGTCCATAGATAAGCGGCTTTCAAACGATAGTGCTAGAAACATTACACTGTCTATGATGAATCAACATTTGTCTTCCTCACTTAAATATCTCAACATTTTTTCCTCTCTCTTATACAGCTTACCGTCTTCCCATCAGCATTCATTCAGTTGCCCAGCCACACACACAAATACACATATATATATATTATTATTAGTAGTAGTAGTACAGATTAAAGTTTAAGCTTTCACCCTCTTCGAATTTTGGTCTTTGTAATTATTACTACTATATCTATATATTGGTGAAAAAGGACCTAAGGTCCTATGCAAGTCGAACAATTAGGAGTAAAAAGTAAAAGTTAAAAAACGCAGGAGTATATTTAAAGAATGAATAATTTTGATAATTGTTACAACAAATGGATTTAAATGTTGTCAAATGATATCCGGTTTCGATTGGTTTGTTAATGTTTTCAAATAAGGTTTGTTCTCACATTCCCCACCCGCTGTCCTGTCGCTACAGTGTTGGCCGCCTTCAACGCCAAGCTGCCCTCAACGAGGTCATAAAGCATGGCTTGGATGCTGCAGGCTTCCCCTCCTAGTTCCAGTCAGCGAGGCTTGACTGAGGGAACAGCAAAAGACCTGGCAACATGACCATCTTCCCGTTCCGCGGTGGTAAACCATTCATCTGGGATGCCACATGCAGCGACACATTCTCCAACGACAACCTGGTGCAATCTGCGACTAACCCAGGCGCTGCTGCACTTCGGGCCGAGGAGGGTAAACTCTCCAAATATCGGTTGCTCTCCGATAGGTTTGCGGTCGAGCCCATAGCAGTGGAGACTTCTTGTTTCCTTGGCCATAGGGCCACCTCCCTATTCACCACAATCGGCACAGTATTGGCTACCCTCATGTGAGCCTCACGAGCTGGAATGTCTCTTCTATTCCAGCTTTGATTTGAAGCGGGTAATATCTGACAAACTTTAAACCCATTTAATGTAACAATTATATAAATATCTATTCTGTCGGATTAAAAAAAAAAGTAATCTTCAAGTATATAATCCTGCGTTTTTCCACTTCTAGTTTTAACACACACACACACATATACATACACACATATATACACACATATATACACACATATATACATATATACCTACACATATATATACACACACATATATATACACACATACATATATACATACGCACATATATACACACATACACACATATATACATACACACATACATATATACATACATTATAGTGTGTATCCATCCATCTACTCCTAATGCTACTACTTCATTTACAGGTACAGTCCATCTTGTATTATAGCGTATGTGGCGGAGTAGTCCACAAAGAGGTGTACCCCTCAACGTTATTATATGACCATGACATAACCTGCGATAATGCTGATCCTCAGTGACTAGGTTTTTATTGTGTCTCTCCTTTGTTCTGTCCTATACAAAAACAAGATGGTGTAGGACAAAGCAAAGGAGGGACACAAAATAAAAACCTAGTCACTGAGGAGGTCACAGAATGTGTGACGAAAGAGCTTTGAAAATATATAAACAACAATCCGGCTATCGAACCAACCAACCAACCAACAGGAAATTTATAATAAATTGAAGTGAAAACCAACAGGTGCGCGTGTTTTTATTGGCAACATGACCCTCCCAAAGTGTAACAATATATATATATATATATATATATATATATATATATATATATATACATATATATATATATATATGATGATGATTATGATGATGGCTGCACTCGATTTCAAGTAATGCCTTCGCTTGATACTTAAGCATGAGCATCATGGACGTGGCTTTTTAGTCCCCCTTCCTCCAGTCTCTGAACATCAAATGCATTTTCTCCAAAAGAATAATACACACACACATATATATATATATATATATATATATATATATATATATATATATATATATATATATATATAAGGAGCAGGGATGAAGTATCAATATAACATCCTTATGTTTATTCACACGTGACGCGCACGTTTCGCGATGGATTAGCCTAAGGTGTAATCGGTAGTGATCGGACCCGTCTCTGGAATCGATAGCTCATCAGACTTGGGGATTATCAATCTTACCTTGAGCTGATCCATTGCGAAACGCGCGTCACGTCTAAATAAACATAATGATGTTATATAGATATTTTATTCCTGCTCTTTATTATTAACGCTTTGCTTCTTAAGGATACCGACTCTAGTGAATTACCAAACGTAGAATCCCACATCGGTAGCCGGACACAAATAATGGCTTTGAGTGCTTAAATTGGTGAACCATCAGTAACTCTATATTACACATCAATGCACTATATACACACACACACACACACACACACACACACATATATATATATATATATATACATATATACACGCACACAAATGTATACACGTATGTATGTATACATGTATGTGCATATATATATATATATAATTATGTATGTGTATATGTGTATATGTATATATATGTATATATATGTATGTAGATGTGTATATGTATGTATGTAAACATCTACCACCATCAACGTTACTACCAGCATCACCCCAAATTGTTGTTGTCAATGAGGCTACGTTGGGAATGCTGTAGGAAAGGCCAAAGTTAAGATTTCCCGTTTTGTCAGAATTTGCTGTTTATCTTTCACGTTCCTTCTTTCTTTCTTTCTCTCTTCCACATTGTCTTACATCATCATCTCCATCATCGTCAACAACAAACGCTCAACATTCAATTTCTACACACTTCCACGGCATTAGTATGTAACTTACAGTGCTATTCTCTACTATACATGCCATGCACAAAATAGCTCCCCCTCCCTAAATGTCTGTATATATATTTATATATATATATATATATATATATATATATATATATATATATATATTAAAATAACAGATTAAAGTTTAACAAAGAATCGCTGCTTTCACCCTTAACGGGATCTTCTGAAACTAACAAACTCAACCTGTAAACGCAGAAGTGGATATTTCAAAAAACGTTGCAACCGGAGGAAGACAGGAAGACGATACTTTGGTTCGTGGAAACGTCCCCTATGCAAATCAGTAATGGTATAAACATAACATATACTTATCTACCACATCAAGACGTAAAATATCTACGTATAGATCGCACTATCCGTTAGGGTATAATGTGGGGCTGTAATACAGGAAAGTTTTGTGCAATTTATGTTTACAAGCCGAAATTGCCTCAGATTTTTTGTTTAAGATGTGGTCTGTGGCGTAGAGTATTTCCAGGGCCTATATATATATATATATATATATATATATATATAATTGGTTAGACAACATACCGAGAACAATTGTTTCACCTTCGCGGATCTTCAGCTCGGGATGTATATGGTTATAGGAACAGGAAGGACAACCGTACGAACGCGCATGCGCAGAAACTCGGTCACTTCACACAGGCAATAGTAGACTGCATGCCACCACTATATATATATATACATATATATATATATATATATATATATAAGAAAATGAGGTATTTTTAAAATAAAAAAAAACGAGGTGTCCTACACGAGTGAAAATATAAGAAAAAGAAATCGAAAATGCAGCTCGAGTCTTTTTTAAAATATTTATTTTACTCGTAAAACCACAAACCCTCCCTCATTCTACTTTTGAAAAGCATAACATCTATGAAACCGGTAAAGGAAACAAATAAATATTCTTAAAAAGACTTCAGTTGCATTTTCGATTTCTTTTCCTTATATATATAAATATATATATAAAAATATATATATATATAAATATATATATCAGAATGGATGCAGTAAAGACCAGTTAGACCATTACTCACCAGAGTACTTGATACTTGCGGTAATAGAGTGGGTAATATGAAAAATTCGGGACCCTCATGGGTGAGATCCTGCCGTTTCAACAGCTAGATCCGAACTGATCTAGATCTTGCTGTTGATATGGCAGGAGCTCAGCCATCGGGGTCCCGCATTTTTCATATATATATATATATATATATAACTTAAGAAAATTAACAAAGAAAGAACATGGCAACGAAAGAAAACAAAACGAAACGAAAAACAATTTTTAAAGGGGAAAACCTTTAAAAAATAAATATACAAACGAAGAACACAGAACCCGATGATCATCGGCCGTTGAAATGGAGTTTGGCAGTTTCGACTCCTACCAACAGGACGGAGCTAGAGTCGTAGAATATATATGTACCTACGAAAGAATCCACAGAACTATCCCAGCCGTTTCAACGTAATTTCTACAAGTATTTTCGGAAGAAAATACTATTCAAGATCAACTGGAAATGGTTGGGCTTATTATTGGGATTCTATCTCATCCCTTTATCTACTCTATATCTTATCACACATTGAGTAATGACATGATTCGAGGTCTTGTCGGTCCCCACCCTTTTGACACCTCATATATATATAATACATAGACACACACACATATATCTATCAATATATATATATATATATGTGTGTGTGTGTGCGTGTGTGTGTGTAGGTATAAGCTCAGGAGCGCCGAGGTTGTGGTGATGGGTGTGTGTGACGCTGGTGGTGGTGTTGGTGGTGTGATGGTAATGGTTATTAGTGGTGGTGCTGCTGCCAACTTGTGTTTAGTGTTGTGTAAGAAAATATTCGTTGGATGAGGTAAGCTTTTAAGCAGTGCAACAATAATAAAACAACAACAACAATAATAATAATAATAATAATAATAACAAGAATAATAATAATGCAATAAACAAAAAATATAACAATGAAACTACACAAGCAAAACCCCTAAATAATCTGAATGGTTTTACATTTTTTACTTATATACTATTACTTTTTTATTTAATATGTTGATGTTTAGAAACATCTGTACTAGGAGCTGAATGTCCCTTACGTGGGGATCATTTCAAGCAGAAAAAATCTTTAAAATCCCTAAAAAAAACAAAAAAACCTTTTATAGTTGCAAAGAGGCCAAGACATTCCCTTTAGTCATGTCACCATGCAACCTAACAGGATAAACAAATCAACGTATTCTGGGTTGAAGTCAACCTTGCCTTCTCTCTCTCCACCACTAACATTTACTAAGACAACCACATCTATAAAGGCAACAACTAAAGGCTAATTCTCATACTAGCTCCACTCAGTGCCAGATGGGTGGAGTTTAAACCTCCACGTGAAAGACCAAACGTAAACCACATGATAGAAATAGTAACCAATTCCATTTCAAACAAATAAAATGTTGTATGCTGGAGACATGAAACACCCTCCCTGCCCCCACCCGAAACATACCCACACAGTCACAATAACAGCAATAACAGGTTAAAGGAATTTCTCTACTACTTTCACTGATTACCAGATAGAAGGAGATGAACTGCCATGGAAGAGAACATACAAAAGAACGTAAGAGGAATCCTCCACATACTCTCGGGTTCCAAATAATAGGAGGGGGAAGGGGTGTTAAGCAGGAAGGGGGATGGACATTTGCTTAAATTCTTATAAGCGGGGGTGGGGAGTGGGGGGTCGATAATTGTATTGTGTACGTTCGTAAATATGGGATTTCTTGGTATATGTAATGGTTTTTTAATGTAAAATAAAAATATTATTAGATTATCCAGCTGCTGTATCGATATAAATCACTTCCAATAAAATTTATCGGAGATAGATTAGCAAAATTTAATAAGCAGTGTGTGTAGGGAAAAAAATCTGAAAAATTAATAAACGGTGGGAATGGGGGGCGATTATTCTAGACCTGAAAGTACTTGTTCAAGCTCTAGAAATAGGAACCAAATCTCACTCAAACCTGACTTAGTTAAAGGAGAAAAGTGGCACTGTAAATAATATAGTTATATATAACTCTAACTATTGCGATTTGAAAATGACTGTACAGTCTCTAGCCGACCTCTCGGATTTTTACGAAGCGCTGAGGGTATAAATAAATATAAAGAGTTGTTTCCTCATTCGCATAGATATTATAAAATCGAGTGAAAACCTTTACAGATAGAAAAAGGACTGTACGAAGCCGATCTCTCGGATTTTTCCAAGCGCTGAGGGGATAAAATTAATGTAAAGAGTGGTGTGCTTATGCGTGGAGATGCTGTAAAATAACATAAAATGGGGTGAAGGTCCTTAGATATGGAAAATATAGTTGCCATCGGTCGCTAAGAGGAATCGAACTTCGTATCTCACTATTTGATAAGGTACCTCAGCATCTTTGCGCATGAGTACACTATTTGATAAGGTACCTCATAGCATCTTTGCGCAAGAGTACACTATTCTTTATATATATATATATATATATAAATTTTAGTACAGCATAGACGAAGCTCTAGTATACGGCCAAGCTAGCGTGTATGCTTATTCGGTTTGTAGCTTTAGCACTCAGATGAGGTAAGACCCCAGAGTATGTTCAGACAGCTTAGCAAATTAGATATAGCAGTCGACAGTCCGACCGCATCACTAGAGCAACGAAAATACAGGACCCAGGTAAATATATTATATTATATTATATTATATTATATTATATTATTTGTTTATGTTCATTCGCAGAACAAAGGCGCTACCCAAGGTTTCAAGGCTTAAATTTGACCATACCTCCAGAAAACAAGAGGGATCAAAATAGTGACCTTACCCCACGTGCTAATAGGATGTGTGTATATAAATGAATATATATATATTCATTTTGTTTTAATTCTTTTACTAGATTCAGTCATTAGCTTGCAGCCATGCTGCGACACCACTTGAAGGGATTTAGTTGATTGTATAGATTCTTGTAAGTATTTTCTTATCGATCTGTTTTTGTCGAACCACTAAGTTACGAGATATAAACACAGGCAAATGCACAAACAAAAACGCAACCACAAAAACACAAACGTACATATATGCAGACAGAGGCACACATATATGACGGGCAACTGCAGTTTCCTTCTACAAAATTTCACTTACAAGGCAGAGGTCAACCAGAGGTTATAGCAGAATGAACCCGAAACCACGTAGTTCCAAAGTGAAACACTTAACCCACAGGCATGTCTGCTTCCCACTTAACCCCACAGACAGGCTTGCACCTATACTTACATAAACTAAGAGCCTGATCTCTAGTTTGACATAATTAGACAGGGTAACGGATACAAAACACTTAAATCTTTTAATCAGGTCAAATGGGTTCGATTCTGTTGGGTTTAATGTTAATATTTTCCTCTCCTTTCCTCATTATTTCGCTATTTATGTGAGAGGGGCGTAGATAGACGTGTGTTTATATATATATATATATATATATATATATATATATATATATATTACATACATACATATATATATATATATAGTGTGAGAGAGATGTGCGATAACAAATAAAGGGAGTAAATTTAACCCCCTAAAGATAGAGGATTACCAGTTCTAGTATATAAAGGGATGTGAACAGACGAAGTAAAGTTCTAAAAAATTGGGCCAAGCTTCAGTTCTGGCACCTGATTTCCTATGAAATAGCGTTGTCACGGTCTGTTAGTTGCGTTGAAAAACATTTGACAGCCAGCCATTATCATCAAAAATATTTCCGGCACTCATATTACTTTTAAAATTAGTTACGCAAGACTTAACGATAAGCAAATCAACCTTGACAGAAACTAGTTCCACCACTCTCACCACCACAAAATAAATAGATAGTAAATATATAAATAGATAGATAAAATTTTAAAAAAATGAAACAACTTAAATGGAAATAAAACTTAAGGAATATTTTCTTACATTTTGTTTGACTTAGTTTGTGTTTTTCTAAGATATTGACATTTAAAATATTGAAGAAGAAAATCTTCCATGATCAGCTGATGACAAGTCCGAGTTATCTCTTAGAAAATGTAAAATAATAATAATTACCAGCTTTGCAGCATAGAGTTACGGTCCTTTATGATCCAGTTCAAATCCCGCCGAGGTTAACTTTGCCTTTCATCCTTACGGGGTCGATAAAATAAAGTACCAGTAATGCACTGGGTTATTGCTGGCCTTGTGCCAAAAGTAGAAACAATTATTTCTACTATAGGCACACGGCCAGCAATTTGGAGGGAGGGGAAAGTCGATTAAATCGACCCCAGTGTATTACTAGTACTGTATTTTATCGACCTCGTAAGGATGAAAGGCAAAGTTAACCTCGGCGGGATTTGATCTCAAATCATAAAGAGCCGTAATTCTATGCTTCAAAGCATGGCGTCCGACCCTCTACCGATACTGTCAATCTACCGCTCAATCTACCGCTCAATCCATCGCTCAATCTACAATAATAATAATAACAATGGTTTTATTTATTGGCCACAAGGGCGGGCATATAGGATACTGTACAAAGACGGCAGCTTTACAATAAAATCGAGTAAAAATACACACAACAAAAACACGTACACACACACACACATATGTGTATATATATATATGTGTGTGTGTGTGTGTGTGTGTGTGTGCGCGTGTGTGTGCGTGTGTGTGTGTGTATGTGTGTGTGTGTGAGTATTTCTGTCTGTGTATATGCGTTTGTACCGGTTTATATGTTTCTGTGCGAGTGTGGGTATGTGTATGTCTGTGTGCGTGTGCGTGTGCGTGTGAGTATTTCTGTCTGTGTATATGTGTTTGTACCGGTTTATATGTTACAGTGCCAGTGTGGGTATGTCTGTGTCTGTGTGGTAACTATATATTTTAATCCCATACCCCAGTTTCATACAGCTCACCTCACATACAGAAAAACAATCTGAACATTCTCTCCATTTCCCTGAAAAACTCGAAATTTGGATATGTAATAGAATCTACAGTTTCCACACACACGCACATATATATATGTATGTATAATATGTATATGTCAATATATGTATGTGAGTGGGCTAATGTATGTATATATATATATATTATATTGAATCAGGACCAGACGACAGAGCTCTTGCCGTTTCAACGGCTAGTTCCAGTCTGCAACAAGCTGTTGATATATATATATATAGAGAGATATATATATGGTGGCTGCCAACTCGTTTTCGAGTACGGCCACTACTTTATATCCATGTAGGAGAACCCCTACCGATGCGCTGAACGAGTGTGACTTTTTAGTCCAGCCAGCGACTTGAAAACTCAGGTACAAACACTACACTTGCGACAATTATTGACACATATTGCTGGGCCCATGGTACCATGTGACGACAAGTGCAGAGAGATCTCCAGATATAAAGCAATGCCTGTGTGTATATATATATATATATATATATATATATATATATATACACAGTAGCTTACTCACAAATGTTTATCAGCTAGTGTGTATATAAGTATGTGAATGAACTAGTGTGTGTATATACGTATGACTGTGTATATATGTAGGTTTGTGTATTTATATATGTATGAGAGTATATATGTAGGTATGTGTACTAGCACTCATATCATCAGTGGAAATATCCTCCTTAGAACATGGTTTTTTGTGTGTGTAGACGAGTGTGTGTATGTTTGAATTTGTGTGTGTGATTGTGTGCGTATGTGTATGTATATGTGTGTTATTTGAGTGAGTATCCTTTAGAAAATATTTATATCTGCTGGCAACTGATCTCTACAACGGTGCATGCCTTTGTCCCCTGTCCCATAGAAATATATCGAGTTTGTTGTGTTTGCACGGGACTGCTGTTTTTACTGGGATGTTCCACAAACATTCCTTATAGGTATGGATATATTGTAGTTCTAGAGGGGCTTTTTGACATGACCGCCAGAGCAATCCTTCCTACGAATGACATTGGATTGACGTAGAAATGTAAATAATCTACATAGAAAAGTTGTAGCATTCAAAGCTGTTGTTCTCATCAGAATGTATTTTATTTATATTCACCTTCCCCCCGGAATTCTCTTCTTAAGAACGGCTTTGTGTATTAGTTTTTGGCAGAAAGGTCATGTCACGTAGAAAGGTAGAATCTCGGCGATATTTTACAGTAAGTGTTGATTCTATATATATGAGAAACCTGGGACTTAGCTGACATTTTCAGTCGCATCTTATCCGGTTCAAGCATCTATTTCCTAATGTGGGATTTCAAAGGCATAATTCAGGCCATGTGGCGTAATGTAACCAGGAGTACCAGTGAGGCTACATATCCGGTAGATAGTATTAGTAGCACACTTAAATTGACAGGGAACATATCCATAGATAACTTTTTGGTTAAGTGTGTCTACTGTTTTCCTGGAAGTAGGTACGTCTAACAGTTCGGAAGTTAGACGGAATATCTCCTGAAACCAAGTAATATCTTAAAGATTTCCCTCCCACAGCATAAAACATGTTTCTTACCTTTGAATACTGGAGTGTGTGTTTTAGCTCCAATTTGTTTAACAGATATTGTCTGAATGTTACTTGATGACAGTGAAAAGATGTCTAAACTAATGTACAACAACTTTACCACGTTTTTTTGTTTTCTTCTAAGATAGCCTGGCAATATACCTACTTCTGTACAAGCTTCCACTTGATGTCAACATTTCAAAAGTTTTAATATCAATGGAGCTGATTCCCTCCATCAATCCAAGCAACACCTTCAAATGTTATCATTTCTAATACTGTCAATATACTGTGGAATATATTTATTGTTTCTGCCAAACATTTTAAAGTTTTGCTATAATAAACTTTCTATATTTTTTTCATACCACCTATATAATACAGATCTCTCAATAATCACGCGTGTGTGTGTGTGTGTGTGTGTGTGTGTGTGTGTGTGTGTGTGTGTGTGTGTGTGTGTGTGTGTGTGTGTGTGTGTGTGTGTGTGTGTGTGTGTGTGTGTGTGTGTGTGTGTGTGTGTGTGCACATGCGTGTGTGAAATTTGAAATATGTATTACCCAACGCTTTGTCTCTACTTTTCCTTCTCCAGTGTCCCTTTAGCCGAGTGGTTAACACATGCGAACGGCATCCAAGGCGCTGGAATGGGGTCTGACTCTGGTCACTCCTCCACGCATTCTGCACCACAGTGTACAGTTTGGGGAGGTGGCCATAACTTGACCCTGAAATCAAAGGTGGCGCTTTCATGTTTTGTGTATGAATATAAAGAAATTACATATATATATATGATGGCTGCAAACTCTGCTAAGAGTACTACAATCGCTTGTCAGATTACAGAGTTTGGTGCACTTTTAGGCTACGGCCAGCCACAAGAACCTGTAAAATATCCTCAACAAGCAATGTCTGGGCTTTCAAGGTTTTTTAAGTGGGGAAAGGTATTGCACTTGACCAATCCCACTCTCTGGGCATCGAAACCGCTAACCGAAAAGGAGAAGTGATCAACATCAACGGATGCTTCCGAAGCCGTAGGTTATTTTTCAGAGTTTTAACAGAGTGACAACAACTGGGGGCCTTTCACTCCCAGGCAAAAAAAAAAGTACTATTTGGATGGCCGTTGACTCTGCTGAGTTCTTCCGCCCTTTGCTGGGTCTTGTGTTTTATCCCGCAGGGAGTCCAAATATCACCTTCCTCAGCAAGCAAGCTAGGTGGGGTTGCCGGTTTAGTCACCGACGACTCGACCATATATATATATATATGTGTGTGTGTGTCTGTGTGTCTGTGTATGTGTGGGTGTGTGTGTGTGTGGGGGTGTGTGGGTGTCTGTGTATGTGTGGGTGTGTGTGTGTCTGTGTATGTGTGGGTGTGGGTG
>OZ024755.1:25052371-25064871 GCA_964016885.1 Eledone cirrhosa
ATACATAATCAAATCCAGCAAGCTTTAAGAGTAAATTTTCTAACTGGGAAATCTCCGACAAATAATTGACCGCAGCCAGTTCGCGTTGACTCCGTTCCATTATTTATCAAATATTTCGGCCGCATGCAGAATCCGATCAAACATACCGTCAACCGCGCGTAATTAGTAGTAAAATTAAACTTCGAAGAAATGCGCACATACCGTAATTATATCTATATTTATAATAATTAATTTATGTTTAGTGGTTCACTACTGGATAGAATTGGTCATTCCGTCTAGTTAACTCTGATGTATTTTTAGCAAAAGCACTCAACGTTACGCAGGTCGACCATCATCAGGTGCGTATTGCACAATTAGTTAATCAATAAAGAAATTACGGCAAACACAGAGAAAATAAAAACGAAAAATATATGATTCGCAGATTCCCTTCGAAGTAGATGTTATATGTATATTTGAAAGAGTCGAGGCTCGACGGCTGAACTTTTCTAATGTAGTCATGCTCTACTATCCCTAGTATCGAGTACTCTGTTGAATAATGGTCTAACTAGTTTAAAACTGGTTCAATCCTGGTATATATATTTATATATATATATATATATATATATGGTAAAGTATATGTGTGTTGATGATACATTCAGATATTTAAAGCTCTAATGTAATTTTGTCAATATAAATATAAGGGTGAAACCCCACTTCGGACACGTATGTCCTTGGAGTTTGTACCTAGAATGTTCTCATCTGGGGCATAATAGAAGAGGGGCTCTGAACAACAAAACATCTAGGAAATTTCTCGTGAGATGTAATCTTACATGAGGCTGGTTAAAGAACTACTACTACTACCACCACCACCATCACTACTACTACTATTACTACTTCACATCACTATCACCCCACTATTACTACTACTACTACTACTACTACGCCTCCTAAGTTAAGCAACGAAACCAACAATTTCTAGTCTAAAGTCTAGTCTGTCTCGAGAGCAGACAAGACACCAGTCCATGGCAGGGATAAGACACCAGTCCATGGCAGGGTTAAGACACCAGTCCATGGCAGGGTTAAGACACCAGTCCATGGCAGGGTTAAGACACCAGTCCATGGCAGGGTTAAGACACCAGTCCATGGCAGGGTTAAGACACCAGTCCATGGCAGAGTTAAGACACCAGTCCATGGCAGGGTTAAGACACCGGTCCATGGCAGGGTTAAGACACCAGTCCATGGCAGGGTTAAGACAGCAGTCCATGGCAGGGTTAAGACACCAGTCCATGGCAGGGATAAGATACCAGTCCATGGCAGAGTTAAGACACCGGTCCATGGCAGGGTTAAGACACCAGTCCATGGCAGGGTTAAGACACCAGTCCATGGCAGGGTTAAGACACCAGTCCATGGCAGGGTTAAGACAGCAGTCCATGGCAGGGTTAAGACACCAGTCCATGGCAGGGTTAAGACACCAGTCCATGGCAGGGTTAAGACAGCAGTCCATGGCAGGGTTAAGACACCGGTCCATGGCAGGGTTAAAACACCGGTCCATGGCAGGGTTAAGACACCAGTCCATGGCAGGGTTAAGACAGCAGTCCATGGCAGGGTTAAGACACCAGTCCATGGCAGGGATAAGATACCAGTCCATGGCAGAGTTAAGACACCGGTCCATGGCAGGGTTAAGACACCAGTCCATGGCAGGGTTAAGACACCAGTCCATGGCAGGGTTAAGACAGCAGTCCATGGCAGGGTTAAGACACCAGTCCATGGCAGGGTTAAGAAAGCAGTCCATGGCAGGGTTAAGACAGCAGTCCATGGCAGGGTTAAGACACCGGTCCATGGCAGGGTTAAAACACCGGTCCATGGCAGGGTTAAGACACCAGTCCATGGCAGGGTTAAGACACCGGTCCATGGCAGGGTTAAAACACCGGTCCATGGCAGGGTTAAGACAGCAGTCCATGGCAGGGTTAAGACACCGGTCCATGGCAGGGTTAAGACACCAGTCCATGGCAGGGTTAAGACACCAGTCCATGGCAGGGTTAAGACACCAGTCCATGGCAGGGTTAAGACACCGGTCCATGGCAGGGTTAAGACAGCAGTCCATGGCAGGGTTAAGACACCAGTCCATGGCAGAGTTAAGACACCGGTCCATGGCAGGGTTAAGACAGCAGTCCATGGCAGGGTTAAGACACCAGTCCATGGCAGGGTTAAAACACCGGTCCATGGCAGGGTTAAGACAGCAGTCCATGGCAGGGTTAAGACACCGGTCCATGGCAGGGTTAAAACACCGGTCCATGGCAGGGTTAAGACAGCAGTCCATGGCAGGGTTAAGACACCAGTCCATGGCAGGGTTAAGACACCAGTCCATGGCAGGGTTAAGACAGCAGTCCATGGCAGGGTTAAGACAGCAGGCCATGGCAGGGTTAAGACACCGGTCCATGGCAGGTTTAAGACACCAGTCCATGGCAGGGTTAAGACACCAGTCCATGGCAGGGTTAAGACACCAGTCCATGGCAGGGTTAAGACAGCAGTCCATGGCAGGGTTAAGACACCAGTCCATGGCAGGGTTAAGACACCAGTCCATGGCAGAGTTAAGACACCGGTCCATGGCAGGGTTAAGACAGCAGTCCATGGCAGGGTTAAGACAGCAGTCCATGGCAGGGTTAAGACACCAGTCCATGGCAGAGTTAAGACACCGGTCCATGGCAGGGTTAAGACACCAGTCCATGGCAGGGTTAAGACACCAGTCCATGGCAGGGTTAAGACACCGGTCCATGGCAGGGTTAAGACACCAGTCCATGGCAGGGTTAAGACAGCAGTCCATGGCAGGGTTAAGACAGCAGTCCATGGCAGGGTTAAGACACCAGTCCATGGCAGGGTTAAGACACCAGTCCATGGCAGGGTTAAGACACCAGTCCATGGCAGGGTTAAGACACCAGTCCATGGCAGGGTTAAGACAGCAGTCCATGGCAGGGTTAAGACACCAGTCCATGGCAGGGTTAAGACACCAGTCCATGGCAGGGTTAAGACAGCAGTCCATGGCAGGGTTAAGACACCGGTCCATGGCAGGGTTAAAACACCGGTCCATGGCAGGGTTAAGACACCAGTCCATGGCAGGGTTAAGACACCGGTCCATGGCAGGGTTAAAACACCGGTCCATGGCAGGGTTAAGACAGCAGTCCATGGCAGGGTTAAGACACCGGTCCATGGCAGGGTTAAGACACCAGTCCATGGCAGGGTTAAGACACCAGTCCATGGCAGGGTTAAGACACCAGTCCATGGCAGGGTTAAGACACCGGTCCATGGCAGGGTTAAGACAGCAGTCCATGGCAGGGTTAAGACACCAGTCCATGGCAGAGTTAAGACACCGGTCCATGGCAGGGTTAAGACAGCAGTCCATGGCAGGGTTAAGACACCAGTCCATGGCAGGGTTAAAACACCGGTCCATGGCAGGGTTAAGACAGCAGTCCATGGCAGGGTTAAGACACCGGTCCATGGCAGGGTTAAAACACCGGTCCATGGCAGGGTTAAGACAGCAGTCCATGGCAGGGTTAAGACACCAGTCCATGGCAGGGTTAAGACACCAGTCCATGGCAGGGTTAAGACAGCAGTCCATGGCAGGGTTAAGACAGCAGGCCATGGCAGGGTTAAGACACCGGTCCATGGCAGGGTTAAGACACCAGTCCATGGCAGGGTTAAGACACCAGTCCATGGCAGGGTTAAGACAGCAGTCCATGGCAGGGTTAAGACACCAGTCCATGGCAGGGTTAAGACACCAGTCCATGGCAGAGTTAAGACACCGGTCCATGGCAGGGTTAAGACAGCAGTCCATGGTAGGGTTAAGACAGCAGTCCATGGCAGGGTTAAGACACCAGTCCATGGCAGAGTTAAGACACCGGTCCATGGCAGGGTTAAGACACCAGTCCATGGCAGGGTTAAGACACCAGTCCATGGCAGGGTTAAGACACCGGTCCATGGCAGGGTTAAGACAGCAGTCCATGGCAGGGTTAAGACAGCAGTCCATGGCAGGGTTAAGACAGCAGTCCATGGCAGGGTTAAGACAGCAGGCCATGGCAGGGTTAAGACACCAGTCCATGGCAGAGTTAAGACACCAGTCCATGGCAGGGTTAAGACATCAGTCCATGGCAGGGTTAAGACACCAGTCCATGGCAGGGTTAAGACACCAGTCCATGGCAGGGTTAAGACATCAGTCCATGGCAGGGTTAAGACACCAGTCCATGGCAGGGTTAAGACATCAGTCCATGGCAGGGTTAAGACACCAGTCCATGGCAGGGTTAAGACATCAGTCCATGGCAGGGTTAAGACACCAGTCCATGGCAGGGTTAAGACATCAGTCCATGGCAGGGTTAAGACATCAGTCCATGGCAGGGTTAAGACACCAGTCCATGGCAGGGTTAAGACACCAGTCCATGGCAGGGTTAAGACATCAGTCCATGGCAGGGTTAAGACACCAGTCCATGGCAGGGTTAAGACACCAGTCCATGGCAGGGTTAAGACATCAGTCCATGGCAGGGTTAAGACACCAGTCCATGGCAGGGTTAAGACACCGGTCCATGGCAGGGTTAAGACACCAGTCCATGGCAGGGTTAAGACACCAGTCCATGGCAGGGTTAAGACACCAGTCCATGGCAGGGTTAAGACAGCAGTCCATGGCAGGGTTAAGACACCAGTCCATGGCAGGGTTAAGACACCAGTCCATGGCAGGGTTAAGACACCAGTCCATGGCAGGGTTAAGACACCAGTCCATGGCAGGGTTAAGACACCAGTCCATGGCAGGGTTAAGACACCGGTCCATGGCAGGGTTAAGACACCAGTCCATGGCAGGGTTAAGACAGCAGTCCATGGCAGGGTTAAGACAGCAGTCCATGGCAGGGTTAAGACAGCAGTCCATGGCAGGGTTAAGACAGCAGTCCATGGCAGGGTTAAGACACCAGTCCATGGCAGGGTTAAGACACCAGTCCATGGCAGGGTTAAGACATCAGTCCATGGCAGGGTTAAGACACCAGTCCATGGCAGGGTTAAGACACCGGTCCATGGCAGGGTTAAGACACCAGTCCATGGCAGGGTTAAGACAGCAGTCCATGGCAGGGTTAAGACAGCAGTCCATGGCAGGGTTAAGACAGCAGTCCATGGCAGAGTTAAGACACCAGTCCATGGCAGAGTTAAGACACCGGTCCATGGCAGGGTTAAGACAGCAGTCCATGGCAGGGTTAAGACACCAGTCCATGGCAGGGTTAAAACACCGGTCCATGGCAGGGTTAAGACAGCAGTCCATGGCAGGGTTAAGACACCGGTCCATGGCAGGGTTAAAACACCGGTCCATGGCAGGGTTAAGACAGCAGTCCATGGCAGGGTTAAGACACCAGTCCATGGCAGGGTTAAGACACCAGTCCATGGCAGGGTTAAGACAGCAGTCCATGGCAGGGTTAAGACAGCAGGCCATGGCAGGGTTAAGACACCGGTCCATGGCAGGGTTAAGACACCAGTCCATGGCAGGGTTAAGACACCAGTCCATGGCAGGGTTAAGACAGCAGTCCATGGCAGGGTTAAGACACCAGTCCATGGCAGGGTTAAGACACCAGTCCATGGCAGAGTTAAGACACCGGTCCATGGCAGGGTTAAGACAGCAGTCCATGGCAGGGTTAAGACAGCAGTCCATGGCAGGGTTAAGACACCAGTCCATGGCAGAGTTAAGACACCGGTCCATGGCAGGGTTAAGACACCAGTCCATGGCAGGGTTAAGACACCAGTCCATGGCAGGGTTAAGACAGCAGTCCATGGCAGGGTTAAGACAGCAGTCCATGGCAGGGTTAAGACAGCAGTCCATGGCAGGGTTAAGACAGCAGTCCATGGCAGAGTTAAGACACCAGTCCATGGCAGGGTTAAGACAGCAGGCCATGGCAGGGTTAAGACACCAGTCCATGGCAGAGTTAAGACACCAGTCCATGGCAGGGTTAAGACATCAGTCCATGGCAGGGTTAAGACACCAGTCCATGGCAGGGTTAAGACACCAGTCCATGGCAGGGTTAAGACATCAGTCCATGGCAGGGTTAAGACACCAGTCCATGGCAGGGTTAAGACATCAGTCCATGGCAGGGTTAAGACACCAGTCCATGGCAGGGTTAAGACATCAGTCCATGGCAGGGTTAAGACACCAGTCCATGGCAGGGTTAAGACATCAGTCCATGGCAGGGTTAAGACATCAGTCCATGGCAGGGTTAAGACACCAGTCCATGGCAGGGTTAAGACACCAGTCCATGGCAGGGTTAAGACATCAGTCCATGGCAGGGTTAAGACACCAGTCCATGGCAGGGTTAAGACACCAGTCCATGGCAGGGTTAAGACATCAGTCCATGGCAGGGTTAAGACACCAGTCCATGGCAGGGTTAAGACACCGGTCCATGGCAGGGTTAAGACACCGGTCCATGGCAGGGTTAAGACACCAGTCCATGGCAGGGTTAAGACACCAGTCCATGGCAGGGTTAAGACAGCAGTCCATGGCAGGGTTAAGACACCAGTCCATGGCAGGGTTAAGACACCAGTCCATGGCAGGGTTAAGACACCAGTCCATGGCAGGGTTAAGACACCAGTCCATGGCAGGGTTAAGACACCAGTCCATGGCAGGGTTAAGACACCGGTCCATGGCAGGGTTAAGACACCAGTCCATGGCAGGGTTAAGACAGCAGTCCATGGCAGGGTTAAGACAGCAGTCCATGGCAGGGTTAAGACAGCAGTCCATGGCAGGGTTAAGACACCAGTCCATGGCAGGGTTAAGACACCAGTCCATGGCAGGGTTAAGACACCAGTCCATGGCAGGGTTAAGACATCAGTCCATGGCAGGGTTAAGACACCAGTCCATGGCAGGGTTAAGACACCGGTCCATGGCAGGGTTAAGACACCAGTCCATGGCAGGGTTAAGACAGCAGTCCATGGCAGGGTTAAGACAGCAGTCCATGGCAGGGTTAAGACAGCAGTCCATGGCAGGGTTAAGACACCGGTCCATGGCAGGGTTAAGACACCGGTCCATGGCAGGGTTAAGACACCAGTCCATGGCAGGGTTAAGACAGCAGTCCATGGCAGGGTTAAGACAGCAGTCCATGGCAGGGTTAAGACAGCAGTCCATGGCAGGGTTAAGACACCGGTCCATGGCAGGGTTAAGACACCGGTCCATGGCAGGGTTAAGACACCAGTCCATGGCAGGGTTAAGACAGCAGTCCATGGCAGGGTTAAGACAGCAGTCCATGGCAGGGTTAAGACAGCAGTCCATGGCAGGGTTAAGACAGCAGTCCATGGCAGGGTTAAGACAGCAGTCCATGGCAGGGTTAAGACACCAGTCCATGGCAGGGTTAAGACACCAGTCCATGGCAGGGTTAAGACACCAGTCCATGGCAGGGTTAAGACACCAGTCCATGGCAGGGTTAAGACATCAGTCCATGGCAGGGTTAAGACACCAGCTATGGCTGGTACTCATCTTCTTCTGACTATACTGGAGCAACGAGAAATAAAATGTTTTGTTCAAAAACAACACACAACCCAGTCCCAAAATCGCACCCACTAGGAGGTATATAACGATTGAATCGGCCTCAGGGCTTGATCGATAATCTATTGACTCCTCCTCATGCTGCTGCTGCTAGCTTTGCCGCATATAGTTACGGCCCTTTAAATTCTGAGTTCAAATTCCCCCGAAGTTAGCTTTGCCTTTCATCCTTACAGGGTCGATAAAATAAAGTACCAGTAATACACTGTGGTTTATTTAATCGGCTTTCTCCCACCTTTCAAATTGCTGGCCCTGTGCCTAAATCATATAACATTATTTGGCAGTATCAGTAGAGGGTCGGACGCCATGCTTTGACGCATAGAGTTACGCCCCTTTCCATTCTGAGTTCAAATCCCACCGAGGTTAACTTTGCTTTTCATCCTTACGGGGTCGATAAAATAAAGTACCAGTAATGTACTGGGTAATTGCTGGCCTTGTGCCAAAGGTAGAAACAATTATTATTATTATTATTCCTACACTAACAACAACGATAAGGGGCTGCTGAGCTGATAATGTCTAGTGAGGCAGGCTGAAGCCATGCCAATAGAATTTATTGAAATGTCATCTTTTAGCAGATGTTCGCGTGCCAAGAGTTCTATTAACCACACCCACCTCTATGTTAGACACACATACACACACACAGCTCTGTATTAGATACACACACACACCTCTGTATTAGATACACACACACCGCTCTGTATTAGATACACACACACAGAGCTGTGTGTTAGATACACACACACAGCTCTGTGTTAGATACACACACACAGCTCTGTATTAGATACACACATACACAGCTCTGTGTTAGACACACACACAGCTCTGTATTAGATACACACATACACAGCTCTGTGGTAGACACACACACAGCTCTGTATTAGCTACACACACACAGCTCTGTATTAGATACACACACACAGAGCTGTGTGTTAGACACACACACACACACACAGTTCTGTGTTAGATACACACACACAGCTCTGTGTTAGATACACACACACACAGCTCTGTGTTAGATACACACACACACAGCTCTGTGTTAGATACACACACACACAGCTCTGTGTTAGATACACACACACACAGCTCTGTGTTAGGCTCACACACAGCTGTGTTAGACACACACACACAGCTCTGTGTTAGATACACACACACACAGCTCTGTGTTAGACACACACACTGCTCTGTATTAGATACACACACAGCTCTGTATTAGATACACACACACACAGCTCTGTGTTAGACACACACACCTCTGTATTAGATACACACACCTCTGTATTACACACGCATACACACACCTCTGTATTAACACACACCACTTCTGTATTACACACACACACACCTCTGTAGTAGACACACACACCACTGTAGTAGACACACACACCTCTATTACACACACACACCGCTGTATTAGATACATACACAGCTCTGTACTACACACACACAGCTCTGTACTACACACACACAGTTCTGTACTACACACACAGCTCTGTACTACACACACAGCTCTGCATTACACACACACAGCTCTGCATTACACACACACAGCTCTGCATTACACACACACACCTCTGTAGGAGACACACACACTCAGTCACGTCTTTAACTACATACACACATACAGCTCTGTATTAGATATACGCATACACACATCGTTAACTACATAACTACCACATTATTAAACACACACATCATTAACTACATACACAGCCAGTAGTGTATTGCTGACACACATGTACGTCAAAATGGTACGAGGGTCTTATTTAGCCTTCCTCTTCGCCCACTTATTCCTGAAAGGGTCGTGGCGGGGAGGGAGTCAGAATCCTCAAACACTCTTTCCAGTGGGTCCTGTAAGAAGTAACCGTCGCCCACTGATCTGACTGGTTCCCAAGCGTGACCAGCTAAACACACGGATGTTATCCAACCATCTTGCTCAGGGTCTACTTCTGGGTCCTATTCAGCCAAAACACTAAAACACGCGAGACCGAAACAGGCTGTGAATGACGGAAGACGATAAAGCTTGGATTACATGCTGTGGTGTTTGTTTCAGCTCACTGATCTTTGAGTTCAAATCACGCCGAGGTCAACTTTATCTTTCATCCTTTTGTTGGTTATGAATAAAGTACTAATTCAGGGCACTGGATTGGCGGAATTCTTGATGATTCGGGTGGGATGTTTTGCAGTGTCTGATCTAGGAATATATATATTCTAGGTTCAAACCTCTCCTCCGTCTGTCAGGAGTTATGATCGGCAAATAGTATCAACAATGGAAAGAACAATGGAAATATTGTTTCGTTGGTTCAATCTGATGATCGGCTTTATGAACTTTTTATTAGATGTGGTGGAATTTTAGTAGAATTAGTTGGAGTAAGGAGAGTTTTGATAGCAGTGGAGGTGCGATTCTTAGTGGCTATGTGAGCTCTTTCATTATCATATTTCTAATAAAAGGTACTACCTATGTCATTACCTCTTTCATTATCATATTTCTAATGAAATATCTTTCATCATTTCATTACGATATTTCTAATAAAAGACACTACCTATGTCATTACCTCTTTCATTATCATATTTCTAATGAAATATCTTTCATCATTTCATTACGATATTTCTAATAAAAGACACTACCTATGTCATTACCTCTTTCATTATCATATTTCTAATGAAATGTCTTTCATCATTTCATTACGATATTTCTAATGAAAGACACTGCCTATGTCATTAACCCTCTCATTACCATATATCTCATTAAAGGCACTATTTATATCTTTAACCTTTCCATTACCATATTTCTAATGATATACACTGTTATGTCTTTAACCCTTCCATTGCCATATTTCTAATGAAACACACAGCTTCTGTTTTTAACCCTTTCATTACCATATTTTTTATTGAAAGACATTGTCTATGTCAATAACTCTTTCATTACCATATATCTAAAGAAACACGCTGTCTATACAGGTAACCCTTTCGATTCTATATCTCTAATGAAAGGCACTACACATGACCTTAAAATAATTTGGAATATAATAAAAAATCTGTAGGGACTTAGTAATATAACTGTCTCATTATTACGTTGAAATATAATTTAAGAAAGGTCCTTATATAGAACTCTGATGGAAAGTTTTGTAGATAAATATAAGCACTTTAAAACAGTTCGTATCTTTGAGCCAGGGGTGGTTTCATTCGGTTTCGTACCAAAAGATTTAATGATGTTGGCAGAGGGGATAATGATGATGATATTGATGGTGTAGGCGGTGATGAGTGCAATGTTAATGATGGCAAAATTGATGTCAAATGCGTTTGTGGTTATCAAGCTGATAAAAAAAAAGTGGTGAAGGAGAGAGATGGCAGTATTGGTAGTGGTAGGTGTTAGTGACGATCATAGTATTGGTTGTTTGCTGCAATGTGATGGTGAAGTGAGTGTAGTGGATGGGGAGAGAGTACAGAGACTATCAGGTTTGCTCGTTGGTGGATAAGGTCAACGCGTGGCAATATAGCCTTTCTCGGATACCAGGCACAAGAATAGGTCAGATAACGTGAAGGGCGGAGCTAGTTTACATTCGGCTACCATTGCAGGCTACCTTTTATTATGGTGATTGGGCGGGGTTAACTGATAGCTAGATAACTGATAGTTAGCAGAAATGTACTTAACAGCTGAGGGCCAGACAAAACACATAGAGAGAGATGGAGAGAGAGAGAGAGAGAAAGAGAGATGGTAGAGAAAGAAAGTGAGAAGGTATGTGTGTTTAAGAAAAGGTGAGAATAGAATAGTCAAACTGAAGTATGAGAGCGGAAAACTTTCAATATGTACACACAAACATATATATATATATACTCAGACAGAGGCACGCGCGCACACACACACACACATACACACACACACACATATATATATACATATAATCAGTTACAACAGTGACGTGCGTAAATTTCGATGGGTTTAACTCTATATTGTGATGGAGTACTTCCGAAGAGATTCTTGATCAGATAGAAGAGTTCTAGAGCAGTTAACTCGAAAAAAATCTTAATTATTTAAATAAATAAATTATGGTTAAAATGTATATATGTAACAAGAAAAAAGGGGATAACTTGTGTGCAGAGAGATATGGCATGTAATAAGGTTTAAAACGAAAATTTTAGTCTGGCCTAGACCACACCTTCAGAAAGAAATTGTATCGTGGGGACATCGATTGAAAACATCCAGCTGTGTATTTAGGCTGTTTTTTATAAAGACAATTGCGAAAGTATATTCTACTTTTCCGCGAGTTCAAATAAATCCTTAGACGAAAAAACAAATAAAACTAAAAACAACAACAACAAATAACAACATAATTAAATGGATAAATATAAATGTTAAGATTCTATACTGCATCAGTAAGATCTCTTACTAATTAATTAGACAAGACATTAACTGCCCATAATTAAGTGGGGAGACAAACTCACCTGTTTATATGGCGGGCTACTGGACACTGATAGTATTGGACAGTGGAAGGCTGGGAGGTATGCTAAAAATAATTCCCTCGCATGTCGTGAAGCATCTCAACAGATATTAAAAATTCGGGAGTTAGTGTGAATATATATGTGATTGTGTCTGTGTGTGTGTATGTATATATATATATATATATATATATACATATATACACACATATATACATACACATACATATATATGTACATTTACATATGTACATATATATACATACATACATATACATACATATATATGTACATATATGCATATACATACACGCATATATATAGATATATATATATGTACATATATTCATATACATACATATATTAATTTCAACAATGTCAGTATTCCGTGTGTCATAATTCTCGATTATCATTGGTTCATTGGTTTCAAACGACTCCGCCCACCTCAACGACGCCAAACTTAAATTAATATGCATAATGCCAATGAGGGAGTGGGAGGGGAGAGTAAGAAACAGAGAGCCAA
>OZ024755.1:25069871-25072371 GCA_964016885.1 Eledone cirrhosa
CGGCACTAAGTTTAGCCTTCCAGTAGAAGCTGTTGCTAGAGTGCAGCTGGAAAGGTTTTCAGAGTCAATAATGAGAGTCAGGTATGAACTAGTATACTCGCCGATCATTAATGACGCCGCTGCCGTCAAGGTATTCTATCTATCTGAACACCCCATATACATATACATATATATATATATATAGAGAGAGAGAGATAGATAGGTTCATTCTGCCATTGTAACAGCAGAGGTCCGACGAGCTTTTAATTCCATAGACGGGTCACATCGATACAGATCGAACCAATAGTGAAACGCGCGTCACCAATCAATAAATGTGATGAAGGCATAACAAATCGTCCTTGTATTATTATATTTACACGCCGAGGTTAACTTTGCCTTTCATCCTTACGGGGTCGATAAAATAAAGTACCAGTAATACACTAGGATAATTGCTGTGCTAAAAGTAGAAACAATTATTATATTTACACTGTCTAGCTCTACACCTCGCTACAGACGTGAATCTAAACATCGAGTGCTCACCTGGGGGAACCTACAGTAACTCTGCGTTACACTTCCTGGATATCTATATATATATATATATATATATATATCTATATATATATATATATATATATATGTGTGTGTGTGAATATGTGTGTATGTATGTGTCTGTGTGTGAGAGAGTGTGACTGTGTATGTGTGCGTGTGTACGTCTGTGTGCGTATTTATGAGTGCACTTGTTCATGTCTACCATCGAATCCTAAAAACCTCATGGAATTCTACAGTTGAATAATTTTTTAGGGTTTTCTAGTGAAAGCTCTACATGAATAGTTGTGAATGTTTTTAATCTCAGAAGAATATTCCTAGCAGACGGTTTGGATTCTATTTTCTCCCAAATACTAACGGAACTGGAACACAAAACATTGATGTCTCGCCAAAAGAAAAAAAAAACTAATAGAAAAAAAATATAAAACAGTAACAAAAACGTAGTAGGTTTTTCTTCAGACATTTCTTGTGTAAGGTAATAATTTGTTTCCAATCATTAAGTCCCGATTTCGATTTCTGCTGCGTAAGATCTTGAATAAGTATCATTGACCATACCCCAGATCGAACGAACCAAGCCTTGTAAGCAAGATTCTGTCGAAGAAATTTGTTTATAAAATCGTCAGATGGGATTCTACTTGTAATTCAAAAAGCCAGTGTTATCATATATTATGTCACGTTGATTCTCCGTGAAAAGTACAATAAGAGGACTCGTTTCTGTTGAATGCTCAGCCACTTGAACGTTAATTTCAGGAGAACAAATAGAACAATCATCTTCGAAACTGACGGAGGTCCATTGATTAGAATATGATTAGAACAGCTCGTTTTATTTAGTTATTAGTAATGATACGATAGACTAAACCCCTTCAGAGTGGTGCCCCAGTATGGCAGCAGACTAATGACAGAAACCAATAAAAGAATAAACCCTGTTAAAACTTTCCCGTTTGTTTTTAAATTAATCATCAAACTAGTGAACAGCTTTCTTACCAAATAGTTACACAGATATGTCAGTGTATTAAAAATTCAAAAATAACTTTTTTCTGCTGTTTGACGAACAACTTCATTCTCAGCGGACAAATGGAAGACATTTTCCTGTGGAAGATGGTTGGATAACAAGGATGAGCTGGACTGGTCACGTTTGGTGATCTAGCCGGGTCAGTTAGAAACAGTTTATTCTCACAGGACCCACTAGATGGCATGGTTGAGGACTCTGCCCTCACCCACGACCTTCCCGGTAACATGTGGAAGAAGAAGAAGAAAGAAGGGAAAAAAAAGAAAAAGAAGAAGAAAAAGGAGAAGAAAAAGGAGAAGAAAAAGGAGAAGAAAAAGGAGAAGAAAAAGGAGAAGAAAATGGAGGAAAAGAAAAAGAAATTGCGTTTAAAGACCGATTTATGTCACGAACATACTATATAAAGGTATCAGTCATCTTAATACTACAATCCAGTGATTATTTGAACGAGCAGTTCAGCACTGCTTAAGAAGTTTAAATTTAATTTTATGAAGTAAGTCAACGTGGTAAATGATGGCTACAAGACCTAAAGCACCCATGAAAAATAAGATTAAAATATGTTTTAAGCCTATAGGGTCACCAGATCGGAGCTTATTCCGGTTTCATTCATGTTAAGCGACCGAGAGTAGAGAATTCGCCTTTGTATAGGAACCCAGTTTATTGCAGGTTTAATATCTCGGTGTTGTTGACTCTCAATGTTTAGTTGAGTTGAGGGAAACAATGTGAAATAAAATGCTTTTCTGAAGAGTACAACGTGCTGCCTAGTTCAGATATCGAACCCAAGGCATGAACCGAACAGCCGAACCTCCAAGATAACATACTTTCACGTACGTAGGCAAAGTGATATATAATTTCACTAATTCAGGGAGACCAATATTAAGATCTGTCTTTAGAAGTAGTGAACGTATGTCGATTGAAATTGTAATTACATTATGATAGATCATATACAGAGAAATAAAATATGTGAAC
>OZ024755.1:25079871-25087371 GCA_964016885.1 Eledone cirrhosa
TAATATATACATGTGTGTGTGTGTATATGTATAATATATACATGTGTGTGCGTGTGTGTGTATAATATTATATATATATACATGTGTGTGTGTGTGTGTGTGTGTGTGTGTGTGTGTGTATATATGTATAATATATATGTATAATATATATATATATACATGTGTGTGTGTGTATATATATATATGTATAATATATACATACATGTGTGTGCGTGTGCGTGTATGTGTATATATATATATATATATGTGTGTGCGTGTGTGTGTGTGTATATATATACGCACATATATATATATATCATATATATAATATATATATCATATATATATAATATAAATATCTTATATATAATATATGATATATATATATATATATATGATATATATATATCATATATATATAATATATATAATATATATATATATATCATATATATATATATGATATATATATATTATATTATATATACTATATATATTATATCATATATATAATATATATATTATATATTATATTATATATAATATATATATTATATCATATATATAATATAATATATATATTATATCATATATAATATATATATCATATAGTATATCATATATAATATATATATTATATTATATATAATATATATATTATATTATATATATAATATATATATTATATTATATATATAATATATATATTATATCATATATAATATATATATTATATTATATATATAATATATATATTATATTATATATATAATATATATATTATATCATATATAATATATATCATATATAATATATATATATTATATCATATATAATATATATATATTATATCATATAATATATATATATATTATATTATATCATATATAATATATATATTATATCATATATAATATATATATTATATATATTATTTATAATATAATATATATATTATATTATATATATATTACATTATATCATATATAATGTATCATATGTAATATATATATTATATCATATATAATATATATATATGTATATATATATTATATTATATCATATATAATGTATCATATGTAATATATATATTATATCATATATAATATATATATATATAAGTATGTACACGTACATACACATATGTATACCGACGTACAGTAGTATGTATATATATATATACATACATGCACACATATATATATGCACGTATGGATTCACCGAACATTTATTATAATGCTCGGTGTGTTTGTAAACAAACATCCCGTATTAAGCCGTAGTGTCTAGCAACCACCGTTGCTCATTTGTTCAACACTGACAAAGGAACGCTGTACTAGTTTCAAGCTTGTTAGCTATCGTCAGCAACGTATACCTTCCTGCCAGATTGTTGAACGTATATACTTACCTTATGCATATTAACGGCTGAGTAGCCCAATATGCATATCGAGTGGGTTAATCGGCCGGGTGCACCGAAAACGATAAACGGAAAAAATGAAACGATATTTCATTTCCCACTCTTAGTACGGCTGTTACTTAAATATAAGTATGTACACGTACATACACATATGTATACCGACGTACAGTAGTATGTATATATATATATACATACATGCACACATATATATATGCACGTATGGATTCACCGAACATTTATTATAATGCTCGGTGTGTTTGTAAACAAACATCCCGTATTAAGCCGTAGTGTCTAGCAACCACCGTTGCTCATTTGTTCAACACTGACAAAGGAACGCTGTACTAGTTTCAAGCTTGTTAGCTATCGTCAGCAACGTATACCTTCCTGCCAGATTGTTGAACGTATATACTTACCTTATGCATATTAACGGCTGAGTAGCCCAATATGCATATCGAGTGGGTTAATCGGCCGGGTGCACCGAAAACGATAAACGGAAAAAATGAAACGATATTTCATTTCCCACTCTTAGTACGGCTGTTACTTAAATATAAGTATGTACACGTACATACACATATGTATACCGACGTACAGTAGTATGTATATATATATATACATACATGCACACATATATATATGCACGTATGGATTCACCGAACATTTATTATAATGCTCGGTGTGTTTGTAAACAAACATCCCGTATTAAGCCGTAGTGTCTAGCAACCACCGTTGCTCATTTGTTCAACACTGACAAAGGAACGCTGTACTAGTTTCAAGCTTGTTAGCTATCGTCAGCAACGTATACCTTCCTGCCAGATTGTTGAACGTATATACTTACCTTATGCATATTAACGGCTGAGTAGCCCAATATGCATATCGAGTGGGTTAATCGGCCGGGTGCACCGAAAACGATAAACGGAAAAAATGAAACGATATTTCATTTCCCACTCTTAGTACGGCTGTTACTTAAATATAAGTATGTACACGTACATACACATATGTATACCGACGTACAGTAGTATGTATATATATATATACATACATGCACACATATATATATGCACGTATGGATTCACCGAACATTTATTATAATGCTCGGTGTGTTTGTAAACAAACATCCCGTATTAAGCCGTAGTGTCTAGCAACCACCGTTGCTCATTTGTTCAACACTGACAAAGGAACGCTGTACTAGTTTCAAGCTTGTTAGCTATCGTCAGCAACGTATACCTTCCTGCCAGATTGTTGAACGTATATACTTACCTTATGCATATTAACGGCTGAGTAGCCCAATATGCATATCGAGTGGGTTAATCGGCCGGGTGCACCGAAAACGATAAACGGAAAAAATGAAACGATATTTCATTTCCCACTCTTAGTACGGCTGTTACTTAAATTTGTTTACAAACACACCGAGCATTATAATAAATGTTCGGTGAATCCATACGTGCATATATATATGTGTGCATGTATGTATATATATATATACATACTACTGTACGTCGGTATACATATGTGTATGTACGTGTACATACTTATATTTAAGTAACAGCCGTACTAAGAGTGGGAAATGAAATATCGTTTCATTTTTTCCGTTTATCGTTTTCGGTGCACCCGGCCGATTAACCCACTCGATATGCATATTGGGCTACTCAGCCGTTAATATGCATAAGGTAAGTATATACGTTCAACAATCTGGCAGGAAGGTATACGTTGCTGACGATAGCTAACAAGCTTGAAACTAGTACAGCGTTCCTTTGTCAGTGTTGAACAAATGAGCAACGGTGGTTGCTAGACACTACGGCTTAATACGGGATGTTTGTTTACAAACACACCGAGCATTATAATAAATGTTCGGTGAATCCATACGTGCATATATATATGTGTGCATGTATGTATATATATATATACATACTACTGTACGTCGGTATACATATGTGTATGTACGTGTACATACTTATATTTAAGTAACAGCCGTACTAAGAGTGGGAAATGAAATATCGTTTCATTTTTTCCGTTTATCGTTTTCGGTGCACCCGGCCGATTAACCCACTCGATATGCATATTGGGCTACTCAGCCGTTAATATGCATAAGGTAAGTATATACGTTCAACAATCTGGCAGGACGGTATACGTTGCTGACGATAGCTAACAAGCTTGAAACTAGTACAGCGTTCCTTTGTCAGTGTTGAACAAATGAGCAACGGTGGTTGCTAGACACTACGGCTTAATACGGGATGTTTGTTTACAAACACACCGAGCATTATAATAAATGTTCGGTGAATCCATACGTGCATATATATATGTGTGCATGTATGTATATATATATATACATACTACTGTACGTCGGTATACATATGTGTATGTACGTGTACATACTTATATTTAAGTAACAGCCGTACTAAGAGTGGGAAATGAAATATCGTTTCATTTTTTCCGTTTATCGTTTTCGGTGCACCCGGCCGATTAACCCACTCGATATGCATATTGGGCTACTCAGCCGTTAATATGCATAAGGTAAGTATATACGTTCAACAATCTGGCAGGAAGGTATACGTTGCTGACGATAGCTAACAAGCTTGAAACTAGTACAGCGTTCCTTTGTCAGTGTTGAACAAATGAGCAACGGTGGTTGCTAGACACTACGGCTTAATACGGGATGTTTGTTTACAAACACACCGAGCATTATAATAAATGTTCGGTGAATCCATACGTGCATATATATATGTGTGCATGTATGTATATATATATATACATACTACTGTACGTCGGTATACATATGTGTATGTACGTGTACATACTTATATTTAAGTAACAGCCGTACTAAGAGTGGGAAATGAAATATCGTTTCATTTTTTCCGTTTATCGTTTTCGGTGCACCCGGCCGATTAACCCACTCGATATGCATATTGGGCTACTCAGCCGTTAATATGCATAAGGTAAGTATATACGTTCAACAATCTGGCAGGAAGGTATACGTTGCTGACGATAGCTAACAAGCTTGAAACTAGTACAGCGTTCCTTTGTCAGTGTTGAACAAATGAGCAACGGTGGTTGCTAGACACTACGGCTTAATACGGGATGTTTGTTTACAAACACACCGAGCATTATAATAAATGTTCGGTGAATCCATACGTGCATATATATATGTGTGCATGTACGTATATATATATATACATACTACTGTACGTCGGTATACATATGTGTATGTACGTGTACATACTTATATTTAAGTAACAGCCGTACTAAGAGTGGGAAATGAAATATCGTTTCATTTTTTCCGTTTATCGTTTTCGGTGCACCCGGCCGATTAACCCACTCGATATGCATATTGGGCTACTCAGCCGTTAATATGCATAAGGTAAGTATATACGTTCAACAATCTGGCAGGAAGGTATACGTTGCTGACGATAGCTAACAAGCTTGAAACTAGTACAGCGTTCCTTTGTCAGTGTTGAACAAATGAGCAACGGTGGTTGCTAGACACTACGGCTTAATACGGGATGTTTGTTTACAAACACACCGAGCATTATAATAAATGTTCGGTGAATCCATACGTGCATATATATATGTGTGCATGTATGTATATATATATATACATACTACTGTACGTCGGTATACATATGTGTATGTACGTGTACATACTTATATTTAAGTAACAGCCGTACTAAGAGTGGGAAATGAAATATCGTTTCATTTTTTCCGTTTATCGTTTTCGGTGCACCCGGCCGATTAACCCACTCGATATGCATATTGGGCTACTCAGCCGTTAATATGCATAAGGTAAGTATATACGTTCAACAATCTGGCAGGAAGGTATACGTTGCTGACGATAGCTAACAAGCTTGAAACTAGTACAGCGTTCCTTTGTCAGTGTTGAACAAATGAGCAACGGTGGTTGCTAGACACTACGGCTTAATACGGGATGTTTGTTTACAAACACACCGAGCATTATAATAAATGTTCGGTGAATCCATACGTGCATATATATATGTGTGCATGTATGTATATATATATATACATACTACTGTACGTCGGTATACATATGTGTATGTACGTGTACATACTTATATTTAAGTAACAGCCGTACTAAGAGTGGGAAATGAAATATCGTTTCATTTTTTCCAATATATATATATGTATATATATATTATATTATATCATATATAATATATATATATGTATATATATATATTATATCATATATAATATATATATATGTATATATATATATTATATCATATATAATGTATATATTATATCATATATAATATATACATATATGTATATATAATATATACGTATATATATATTATATTATATATAATGTTATATATGTATATATATTCTATTCTATATAATATAATGTTATATATGTATATATATTATATTCTATATAATATAATATATATTATATATATGATATAATATATATATATATATATATATATATATATATATATATATATATATATATATATAATGTTATATATGTATATATATTATATGATATATAATATAAAATAATATAATATTATATATTATGTTATATATACACAATTGTGTTTATATCGATCAGCTCGGCTTTGATCATGCGACGGGCACAGTAACTGCATTGAGTGCTTCGACCAGCGTCTCTGCTAGTAACTATAAGTTACCCATATATATATATATATATATATATTATATATGTGTGTGTGTATATATACATGCATATATATAATATATATACATACATAATACATATATATAGTCCGTATGACATTAACTACACCAGTACCAACTCATGATTGACAATATAGTACCTGTTACATTAAAGCTGGTATTTTAATGTAAGTATTAGCCACACCCAACCACGTTCCATATTTATTATTTAGTAGTGGCGGTGAATTGGCAGTATCGGTAGAGAGTCGGACGCCATGCTTTCCAGCATAGTTACGTCTCTTTAAGGTCTGAGTTCAAATCCCGCCGAGGTTAACTTTGCCTTTCAGCCTTACGGGGTCGATAAAATAAAGTACCAGTAATGTACTGGGTAATTGCTGGCCCTGTGCCAAAAAGTAGAAACAATTATTTAGTAGACTAAATTTAGAGGCCAGAGGCCAATACCTTTGATTTAGCTAATGGCACTAAAAATACCCACAGACGAAGAATTAAGGCTATTTACTTTCAATGTACGATTAAAAGTCGTTTTCTGGATTTATATTCTTAGGATATCTATGTAAAATTAAAATGGAAAGCAATACAAAACCTAAACAAACTATTAATAACTTTCTATTTTTGGCACAAGGCCAGAATTACTGGTACTTGATTTTATTGACCCAGTAAGGATGAAAGGCAAAGTTAACTTCGGCAGGATTTGAACTCAGACCGTAAAGGGACGTAACTATGCTGCAATGAATAGCGTCCGACTCTCTACTGATACTGCCAATCCACTGCCCTACTAATAAGGATTGACTCCAGGTGTTTGTTAGTAACAGTAGATGGCATTCACTTGGGACTCTGCCATAGTGACAGGTTCAAAACAGGCCAGTATTTTCAACTGCAGTTGATGTCACAACAAATATGACAACAAACTTGGAACTCTTCTGTAACATCTTCATAATACACAGAATGTAGAAACATCCAAATCTCGTTTTGATTGTGGAACAAACATTTTCATGGCAACAGTTGTTTTCAATGAGGATAAAATTTGCTATACATGAAAACATTTGATCTCTTCTTCATTTTTCTTGCGTAAATTCAGTGAGTTTTACAGCAGGCCATATCACGAGAACGTTGTTTTGTTGAATCACTCGTCATAGAAAGTGACGAAGGACCACTCTATTTCCATATATCCTTAGGTTTAGATGCCCGTAAATCCCATGCTATATGAGTGGAACTTATATTTAAACTAGGTCACGTTCGCTTCAAAATATTTTTTCAAAATCATGTTTACTTAAAAATAATTTTTAGATAATTAAAATATACACAGACATGTATATAATGTGAAATGAAACTGGAAGGCCCATATATATACGTGTGTATACATATATATATATATATATATATATATATATATATAAATGTATGTGTGTACATATATATATGTATGTGTTTGTGTGTGTGTATATGTG
>OZ024755.1:25092371-25094871 GCA_964016885.1 Eledone cirrhosa
GTTTTCAGATGAATTTGAAAACTTTAGAATACAAATTGTTTCGTAACACCAAAGGTAACATCAGCCGATTTCGTATAAAAAATGTTTAATTGGCAGGCCACATTAGATAATGTAGTTTTTGAAAATATGATATGATTATCATGGCCTGAACACAGTTGTTCGTAGGTTAACTCCACTAAAGCATATGTTGTGTTTAAAAAGAACTGTTCTTGTTTTGTATTATAGAACTAGAGAGGTTTCCAATAGTTATTACATAACATTATTATGGAAAGATTTTAAATAAATAAAAGCACTTTAAAGAAAACAGTTTTGTATCTTGGAACCAAGGGCGGTTTCAGACGGTTTGGTATCAAAATAGTTAAAATAAGATTTTCCAAATATATTTACAGAAAAGCATAGAGGAGGGGAGAAAAACAGATGTTATTGTTAGGTACGTGGTAAATGTGAATCCAAAAAATCCAGACTACATTCTGGAGACAGTAATAATAATAATAATAATAATAGTAATAATAATAACAATAATAATAATTAATATTATTTAACATATGGTATTATTGACATAACTATTACTATTACATAACAAAAAGACAAACAGAGAAAACACACATAGAAGCACACACACATATGTATGTATGTATGTATGTATGTATGTATGTATGTATGTATGTATGTATGTATGTATGTATGTATGTATGTATGTATGTATGTATGTATTTCAAACGAGCCTATTTAATCATTTGTTGTCTGTAGTGTGACGTGACTTATCTAATCAACAGAATATGTATGGAAGGAATCCCACAAGAGAGTAGATGTATGTCTATACATATGGTGATAGTAGTAGTAGTAAAGGTGGTGGTGTGGTGGTGGTGTGGTGGTGGTGTGGTGATAGTAATGGTGTTTTGGTATTAATAAACGTAATGGTGGGGGGGGGGGCCTTGTCACGGTAGTAGTAAAGTGGTGATAGTGAAGGTGATTTAGGTGTATGTAGTGGTGGTGATAGGTTTGGTATTAATAAGCGTGATGGTGGTGGTGGTTACGGTGGTAGTAAAGGTGGTGGTAGTGACAGTGATCTTGGTGTTGGTAGTAGTAGTGATGGCAGTAGTACTAGTGGTGGTAGTGACAGTGATTTGGTGTTGGTAGTAGTGATGGTAGTAGTACTAGTGGTGGTAGTGACAGTGATCTTGGTGTTGGTAGTAGTGATGGTAGTAGTACTAGTGGTGGTAGTGACAGTGATCTTGGTGATAATAGTGGTAGTGATGGTAGTAGTACTAGTGGTGGTAGTGACAGTGATCTTGGTGATAATAGTGGTAGTGATGGCAGTAGTACTAGTGGTGGTAGTGACTGTGATCTTGGTGATAATAGTGGTAGTGATGGTAGTAGTACTAGTGGTGGTAGTGACTGTGATCTTGGTGTTGGTAGTAGTGATGGTAGTAGTACTAGTGGTGGTAGTGACAGTGATCTTGGTGATAATAGTGGTAGTGATGGTAGTAGTACTAGTGGTGGTAGTGACAGTGATCTTGGTGATAATAGTGGTAGTGATGGTAGTAGTACTAGTGGTGGTAGTGACAGTGATTTGGTGATAATAGTGGTAGTGATGGTAGTAGTACTAGTGGTGGTAGTGACTGTGATCTTGGTGATAATAGTGGTAGTGATGGTAGTAGTACTAGTGGTGGTAGTGACTGTGATCTTGGTGATAATAGTGGTAGTGATGGTAGTAGTACTAGTGGTGGTAGTGACAGTGATCTTGGTGATAATAGTGGTAGTGATGGTAGTAGTACTAGTGGTGGTAGTGACTGTGATCTTGGTGATAATAGTGGTAGTGATGGTAGTAGTACTAGTGGTGGTAGTGACAGTGATCTTGGTGATAATAGTGTAACATATATAAAGATATTCACCAGGCGACACATGATGCCTTCAATGTATAAAAGACAGCCCCACAATTCCTCCCTGTTATCTCTATTTCACAGTAAAACACACCAAACCTTCTGTCATATATATATATATATATATCTATATCTATATCTATCTATCTATCTATGCGTGCGTGTGGGCGCGCGTGCGTGTGCACGTGTGTAGGCTCATTTGATGTCTAAGACCATATATGTGATTGAGAAAGTTCTGTTAAAAGAACAACTTAAGCTTGCACCACGTGAGTCGGGAGATCTAGAAAAATTCGTTTCCGGTTAGAAATTTCATTAAAAAAAATTGTTTCTCTTTTCACATCCAAATTATTGTGTATTAAGAACATCTCTCTGTTTATTATCGTTTCAAGAAGTCCCCCAGAGGATAGAGGGACCCGTTTCTGGCAATGAATGTCAAATAAGAGTCTCTTTATTGAACCACATTATCATTGTGTATTTAGAATATATTCCTTCTACTTATCTTTATTTCATTTCGCTCAGTCGTGTGCTTTCCTCATTGGATTCGGTAAAGTGAAGAGAAAGGATAATATACTAAAGACCAGATCTAAACCATTGTCAGGAGTAAAAAGATGTGAAAG
>OZ024755.1:25102371-25107371 GCA_964016885.1 Eledone cirrhosa
TCACTATGCTTTCCCCGTTTGGATTCTTCACCAATTCCAAGTAAAGAACCTCATCTTTCAGAACCTCATCTTTCAGAATCACTGCTTGATTACTTGTAGTTAATGTGATTAGCGTTTCAGTAAAGTCGTGTGGCTTCGTTGTTGGGGTGATTGGTTCACTATCCCAAGTTATTGAGTTCGATTTCCTAAATCCGTTGTGTTTGTGTTCACGTTGTTCCAGAGCAAGACCCTTTATTTCACGTTGCTCCAGTCCACTGTGTCCTTGAGCAAGACACTTTCTTTCAAGTTGCTCCAATCCATTGTGTCCTTAGGCAAAATACTTTATTTCACGTTGGTCCAGTCGTGTCCTTGAGCAAGAAACTTTACTTCAGGTTGCTCCGGTCCATTGTGTCATTAAGCAAGACACTATTTCACGTTGCTCCAGTCCATTGTGTCCTTAAGCAAGACTATTTCACGTTGCTCCAGTCCACTGTGTCCTTGAACAAGACACTTTCCTTCAAGCTGCTCCAATCCATTGTATCCTTAGGCAAAATAACTTATTTCATGTTGCTCCAGTCCACTGTGTCCTTAAGCAAGACTATTTCACATTGCTCCAGTCCACTGTATCCTTAAGCAAAACATTTTATTTCCGATTGCTCCAGTCCACTGTGTCCTTAAGCAAGACCCTTTATTTCACGTTACTCCACTCCACTGTGCCCTTCAGCAAGACACTTTACTTCACGTTGCTCCAGTCTACTATGTCCTTCAGCAAGACACTTTACTTCACGTTGTTCCAGTCTACTGTGTCCTTAAGCAAGACACTTTACTTCACGTGCTCCAATCCACTCAGCTGGCAAAAATTATTTGAACCCGTTATTTAGTGTACAGTTATAATATATAGATTTACATTACATTTCTTTTTTCACATTGTTTATTTACCTCTCCCTCCTTTCCCTAAACACACACACTGCGAAATGCTGTGACGGTGTGAATAATATTTGAAATGAATATAGTACTACTTAAAGGATCTATACTATCTCAGTTTACTGTGATATTATACCTCATCCCCTCCTTCATCTTCTCCCCCATCTGCTTCTCCCCACCCCCCTCCTCAGTTAAATATATCCGTTACAGGTTATACTATCTCATCTTATACGTCTTGTACAATATATAAACATCTTGTGCAAGATAGATTCCCAAATTGGTAATGTATTAAATGCATAATTGTGTACGTAAAACGTAAGTATGTGTGTGTATAAATGTAGCTACATCTGTTGTGCGTCTATGTGTGTACGAGTGTATGTGTCTGTGTGTCTCTGTAATTGTCTGTTGTGTGCCTCTGTGTATCTGTGTGTACACATGTATGTGCGTGTGACGAAGATTTAGGTTGCAGTATAAAGAAATTACTCTGACGTCAGAAAAAAAAAAGCAAAAAGCAAAAAAAAAAAAAACAGAAATCCTTTACAGTGTAAGATTTCTAGACAGCATAGGCTGAGATATTCTTTTAGCCATCTGTCATTCCCCTTAAATAAAGAATAGGCAACTTAATATTGAAATTACCATTTACAATTTTCTAACTCTTCTTTACAAATATTTTTTTTATTTCATACTTTCTAAATGTTTTTACATATATGTTCTTTTCTGTTCAGTCAAAAAATTTCAGTATTAATTTCATAACAGATAATAATCCATATGCTCTAATTTTAAAATTAATATTGTTTATAGAGTAGGGGCTCTTAAGCCCTAGTAAAGTCGAAAGAGTGCCGCCCTGATACACGGCATTTCTTCTGGATTTAAAACATTGTGGAGCCCATCCCTCTCCAGGCGAAAAAGGTGTGGGATGATTAGAGATGAGGGAAGAATCGACCACAGGATTAAACTGGTACTTTATTTATCCACCGAGAAAGGGTGAAAGACAAAGTTGACCTCAGCCAGATTTCAACTCAGAGCGCAGTGAGCCGGAACAAACAACGTGGCACTTTTAATGCGATGCCTTAAGGACTGTAAATTCGATGCCTTAATATTGATTACACACAAACCAATTAATATTGATTACACACAAACCATTTAATATTGATTATGCACAAACCATTTAATATTGATTATGCACAAACCATTTAATATTGATTACGCACAAACCAATTAAGTGCAAGAATTGCGGGAATTGGTTCAGTAATAGGTCAGTTTCAGTAAGAAGGTAGGTAGGTATAAAAGCCGAACTCGACATCTTCAACTCGGTATTCATGTCACCCCTTACCTATGGCCATAAATCTTAGGTCAGGAATGGGCAACCGTTTTCGAGAAGCAGGCAGCATGAGATATGGCTCATCATCAGTCGGGCCACAAGCGCTAATTTACATTCGTGCCTACATTAAAAAAAAAAGGTGGTTAACTCAGGTTGCTTTGATTTGTTTCTTCAGAATTCGAATACGTTGTTTTCCTCGATCGTAAAATTAATAGAAAGATAAATTACGACTGAAAAGTTGGGGTAAAAAAAATCAGAAAGATTTCACTTAGGTGACTTAGGCGAGCCATTCAGAAAGCTTCGCGGGCCGCAGGTTGTCCATGATTATTTTAGGTAATGTACGAAAGAATACTATATCGAATACAAACAGCCGAAATGGGGTTCCTCCGAAAGGTCCTTTGGAGAAACGTTACTCCATAGGGTGCGTAGCACAGAGATCAGGGAGTCACTCCAGGTAGAGCTGCTACTTCTCCGAATTGACAGAGATCACAGCAGCATCTTCTCTCTCTCTTTCGGATGATCTTATATATTCCTTTCAAGTCAGAATACACTCACCCACTACAACCATCATCACCACCATCACGACCACCACATTACTATATACCACACCACAATAGATTTTACTACACCTTCTTCCCCTACAAAAGTCTGTCTTTATGCTAATGTAAGACATCCCTACTAATACTACTACTACTTCAACTACTACTACTACCGCCACCATCACTACTACATTCCTCTTCTAATGCCAATGAAATACCACCTACCATTTTCCCACAGAAGTCTTACTTTATATAAGAAAACAAAACAAAAGTCATTTTATTTAGAAATGTTTTTATTGGGATTGTTGGAATTAATGACAAAACATGACAGGAGTTACCTCTTGGTGGTATGGGTGGTAGTGTGATGGTATGGGTGGTAGTGTGCTGGTATGGGTGGTAGTGTGCTGGTATGTAGTGTGGTAGTGTGCTGGTATGGGTGGTAGTATGCTGGTATGGGTGGTAGTGTGCTGGTATGGGTGGTAGTGTGCTGGTATGGGTGGTAGTGTGCTGGTATGGGTGGTAGTGTGCTGGTATGTAGTGTGGTAGTATGCTGGTATGGGTGGTAGTGTGCTGGTATGGGTGGTAGTGTGCTGGTATGGGTGGTAGTGTGCTGGTATGGGTGGTAGTGTGCTGGTATGTAGTGTGGTAGTGATGATAGTGTTTTTGGTAGTGGTATGTGTTGTGGTAGCGGTGGTAGTGTTGTGCTGAGTATGTGCCTGTAAATTGAAGGTGGAAAACTGGGAGAGGGCACTTGCCCTGGTGGTCAGGGTCACCGAGACTTTTTTTTAATGGGCTTTCTCCATGATGGCCCTCGGAAGTCTCCCCCTATTGGGGAATTTTTCATTGTTTCTTTTTTTGTTACATCCTCTGTTTTTTTTTGTTTTTTTACACACAGAAATGCCTATTTGTACCGTCCTGTATTGTCCTATACTGTCCCTAATGTCTTACTTTGTGTAAACCCTTGTGGTTAATAAAGAAAGCATTATTTTTATTATTATTATTATTATTATTATTATTATTATTGGTAGTAGTGCTAGTAGTAGTAGTAGTAGTAGTAGTAGTAGTAATAGTAGTAGTGTTGTCGCCGCTGTTATTTTCGTTCTACACTTATAATTCCAGGTATGTGAGTCGTAATGCCAGATTGAGTAAGGCATCTGTTCATATTCTGAGGCGGCGGTTGTAACGACGACGATAGGGGGGGGGGTGTTTAGGGTTGGGGGATGGATGGTATGCAGGGCTGGGTTATGGTTGTCAGAGGCGGTGGTGGGTGTGGTGGGTGTGGTGGTGGTGGTGGTGGTGGGTGGTGTGGGTGGTGGTGGTGTGTGGCGGCGGTGGTGGTGGTGTGTGTGGCGGTGGTGTGTGGCGGCGGTGGTGGTGGTGTGGTGGTGGGTGTTGTGGTGGTGTTGTTGTGGTGGTGGTGTGTGGTGGTGGTGTGTGGTAGTGGTGGTGTGTGGTGGTGGTGGTGTGTGGCGGTGGTGTGTGGCGGTGGTGTGTGGCGGTGGTGGTGTGTGGTGATGGGTGTCGTGGTGCTAGTGGTGGTGTGTGGTGGTGGTGGTGTGTGGTGGTGGTGGTGTGAGGTGGTGGTGGTATGAGGTGGTGGTGGTGTGAGGTGGTGGTGGTGGTGGTGTGGTGGTGGTGGTGGTGTGTGGTGGTGGTGGTGATGTGTTGTGGTGGTGGTGGTGGTGATGGTGTCGTGGTGGTGGTGGTGGTGTGTGGTGGTGGTGATGGGTGCTGGTAGTGGTGGTGGTGGGTGCTGGTATTGGTGGTGGTGGTGGGTGCTGGTAGTGGTGGTGGTGGGTGCTGGTAGTGGTGGTGGGTGCTGGTAGTGGTGGTAGTGGTGGTGGTGGTGGTGGGTGCTGGTAGTGGTGGTGGGTGCTGGTAGTGGTGGGTGCTGATAGTGGTGGTGGGTGTGGTGGTGGGTGCTGGTAGTGGTGGTGGGTGTGGTGGTGTGTGTGTGGTGGTAGTTTGGTAGTTCTATGTTGAAAATAGAATGTGAAGAATCACAGAAAGAGAAAGAGAGAGAGAAAGATAGAGATAGAGAGAGAGAGAGAGAAAGATAGAGATAGAGAGATAGAGAGAGATAGAGAGATAGAGAGAGAGAGAGAGAGAGAGAGAGAGATGGGGTTGAGGAGGGTGGAATAGAACGAAACATTATGAAGTCAACGTTGAGATTTTGTTGTGTTGTCATTAAACCTGGAATGTTTTCTACCCTCTAGTGCTGTCTGTCTGTGTGACAT
>OZ024755.1:25112371-25124871 GCA_964016885.1 Eledone cirrhosa
TCGAAGGTACTGTGCTGTTTTTCCAGTACGTCCTCGTCAGATAAAATGCATGAATTGATGTATGACAGACCTCAAAGGTCTTGATGGTTCAATTCCAGTATTGGCAGTACTGGAATTGAACCATTCAATTCCAGTACTGCCAATACTGGAATTGAACCATCAAGACCTTTGAGGTCTGTCATACATCAATTCATGCATTTTATCTGACGAGGACGTACTGGAAAAACAGCACAGTACCTTCGAAATATATACAATAAAACATATATTTTGATTATGTGAATGTCTTCATTTATTAATATTTTGAATAATATATATATATATATACATGTACATATTCATATACATGTATATATTCATATATATATTCATATACATGTATATATTCATATACATGTATATATTCATATATATATATATATATATATATATATATATATATACATGTACATATTCATATATATATATATATATATATATATATATATACATGTACATATTCATATACATGTATATATTCATATATATATACATGTATATATTCATATATATATACATGTATATATTCATATACATGTATATATTCATATATATATACATACATGTATACATTCATATACATGTATACATTCATATACATGTATACATTCATATACATGTATATATTCATATACATGTATATATTCATATATATACATATATATATATACATTCATATACATGTATATATTCATATATATACATATATATATATATACATATATATATATATATGTATATATATATATATATATATATATATATATATATGTACATATGTATATATATATATATATATATATATATATATATATGTATATATGTATATATATATATATATATATATATATATATGTATATATATATGTATATATATGAATATATACATGTATATGAATGTATACATGTATATGAATGTATACATGTATATGAATGTATACATGTATGTATATATACATGTATATATACATGTATATATTCATACACACACATATATATATATATTTATATTCATATACACACACACATATGTATATATACATGTATATATTCATATACACACACATATATATATACATGTATATATATTCATATACACACACACATATATATATATATACATGTATATATTCATATACACATATATATATATATATATATATAGGAAAATGTTCAAGACCCCGACGGCAGAGCTCAAGCCGTTTCGACGGCCAGAAATAACCGTCGGGGTCTTGAACATTTTCCTATTACCCACTCTACTATCCTAAGTATTGAGTACTCTAGTGCGTTATGGTCCACCTGGTTCCTTACTACACTTCCTTCCTTATATATAATGTTTAAACTTTTGGATTCTGAGAATCCTTTGGCTCTTAGCCTTTAACTTTTGACAATTTTCGGAATTTTGTAGAAAAAAATGTTACTTAATTCCCTCTTTGTATATACTTATTTATTTACTCATTCATTTATATACACACGCACTGTGTCTCGTTTTTGAAAAGATTTTTTTAAGATCTTTTGAAAATTTCTTTTAAGGAATGATTTTTTGGAGAGAAAGATATTTTTAAAGTTTCTTTTGAAAAGTATTTTTTGAAGTTTTTTGGAAGAGTTTTCTTAACTCTCTTAACTTCTTTAATTCTTAAATTTTTTAATTCGGGGAATCCTTTGGATTTCAGCTCTTAACTTAACTTTTGCCAATTTTCTGAATTTTTGGAGAGAAAATGATTTTTTCTTAGTTCCTCTCTACAAAAGTAACTTTAACAGACAAACTGTAAAAACACACACACAACAACCCCACACATATACACACACGTATTTATGCATACATATACGCACACACTCATGTGTGTACTGTTGTATATACACCCTCACACTCTCTCTATACATGTGTGTGTGTGTGTGTGTGTGTGTGTGTGTGTGTGTGTGTGTGTGTGTGTGTGTGGGTATGTACACATACCAACCTACCACAGTATTCAGCTCTTACAACCCCCTATCCCCTTTTGAACTATTGACCACTAGATTAAAATACAGTCACAGCATATTTTTCACATCAACAAAACAACTTGTTCTCATTCCCAGCCAACTTTTCAGGAAGCATGATGGAAGAAATTTTACTCAAATATTCGATTTTGATTTTAATTTTAAACCTTTCTTTACTCCTACCAACATTTTTTACTGAATTTGACAAGTCTAAAAAGTCTATCTTAAGCCAGAAGGCTCATTTGGCTGGTGCTTATCCCCGGTTTCATGGTGTGAAGCGACTGAGAGTACAAGACTCCAGTCCATCGCAGGGTTAAACCTCCAGCTACTGCTGGTACTCATTTTCAGCTGAGTAAACTGGAGCAACGTGAAATGAAGTGTTTTGCTCAAGAACACAACACGCAGCCCAGGAATCGAACCCACGACATTATGATCGTAAGTCCAACACTCTTACCACTAGCCCACGTGCCTCCACGAATTTGACAAGATGGATCTTAATACATCGAAACCGGTAATTTTCTCATATACTTTATATACTTCATAAACATTTTTTAAAAAAAGAATTGTCCATCTCTTTTTTTTAATAACATTATCTTTTTAATACTATCTTTTCAATAATGTCAGTTTGGCGAATCAAAAAAGAAAAACAGACCCTTAAATATATCTCCCGTGCTATTTCCAACCTTCATCTTCTCTCTATATCCACTGTTTTGCATAGAACCCCCACTTCCCTTTTCTAATGTATATATATATATATATATATATATATATCTTTGAAACATGCATTTACACATATGCGTACGCACCCATATCACGTAAAAGCAAGAAACACACATACATACACACACAATCATTCATTCACTTTCTCACTATCTTATTAATATATCTCGGTATCACAGACATAATGAAGTAAATTCATACATACATACATACACACATACAGGAGTAAATTCACACACACACATATATCAGATGAGTATTGTGTATGTATATATATATAAGTGTGTGTGATTAAGTTGCAGCTCAGCTTTTCTTCTCAGTCTTGTTATGTTGAAAACGTAATTTCATCTGTATTGTTTATAACCTTGAGGTGGAGTTTCTCTTTTCCCATATATTTATTCTTATCTAACATCCTGATGTAAAATGAAAATATCAAACAGAATGATATCAATGCTATTACGTTTAGTTCCAGCATCCGATCATTGTTCGTAGTTTCTTTACTGCTCTTTTGATTATATTTTTGATTAAAGTCACCATATTATGCACCAACGTATATGTATGTAAAAATACTATGCATTGTGATGAAATTCTTTCTTTCTTTAGTTTCTTGTTTTAACATCATTACTATACGGTGGATCAGACCATGTAATATTTCTTTACCTATGTTTAGTACTCTAGCTAGTTGAGATGTTCATTCTTTCCTTACATCAAATGCCTATTAGTGCCTCGTTATTGAAACCCTCGGCCCTGCTAAACGTGGTCCCCCCCCCCGATATATATATATATATATATATATATTAAAATAACAGATTAAAGTTTAAGCAAAGAATCGCTGCTTTCACCCTTAATGGGTTCTTCTGAAAGCCCTCTTCAGATTTAGTCTTCACATTTTTTATTATTACTATATATATATATATATACATACAAAACAGGGGTTGCACAGGACGATGTCAACGGAAAATAGACAACGAAAAACACAGTTCCATCTCAGTCAATTTCTGAAAATCACTACTGTTTCAGGACATTAAGTTTGATACCTTTCATTCCTGTGTACATTAGTACGAGACAGAAACAGGAGAAATTGTCTTTCGGCGAATTACACGAATAAAGACAAAACAATTATCCCGGGAGCTCCACCTGAGAAAGAAGAGAGAGAACGGTGCACGAGGGATTAGACAAAAAAGAAAAATATATCTAGAGGCTTCTAGATATTGATGCTACATGCACTAGTGTCATTTCCAACACAGAGCAACTCATGTCTTTTTCGTTTGTGTATATATACTGAACACCTGATGTTTCTTTGTGTGTGTGTATGTATGCATGTATGTATATATATATATATATATATATATATATATATATAGAGAGAGAGAGAGAGAGAACACCTCATGTGTGTGTGTGTATATATATATATATACAGAATACCTCATGTCTCTGTGTGTATATATATAACTAGACATATGACTTGCTAAATTAATGAAATCTAGTGGCGTGAGGTGGGAAGTCTGACGGTAGCAAAGTCATAACTGCAACAAGAAATAATTAGGAAACGACTGCTCCACCTGGCGTGCCACATTCACTGTCAACTCGATCAGCAACACTCGAAAACCACGATGAGATGGACTCCTTTCCGAGGCAAACGGAAAAGAGGTCGACTAAAATTCACCCGGCACCAAATATTTCAAGAAGATCTAAAGGAGTAGGATGACTTCATACTAAATAGTGTGTATCCAACGGTCTGGAAGGGAAGTAATTATATCGGAGTTTCATGGAAAAAAAAATTCATTTAAATAAAAGGATTAATCAGAAGAAAAGCGGTAGGTATAAATGCCAAACTCGCCATTCATGCCAACCCTGAATCCGATCGCAAACACAAGCAGCCGAAATAGGGTTCCTCTGAAGGGTCTTTGGAGTATGACATATAGCTAATAAGAACACAGGATTAAGTGAAACTGAAAAAAGGTGTGTTCATAAATCTTGGGTAATGACCGAAAGAATACGATCGCGAATACAAACGGCCGAAGTGGGGTTCCCTCTAAGGGTCTTTGGAGTAACGTTACTCGATAAAGTGCGTAGCTCGGAGATCAGAGTGTCACTCCAGGGAGAGCCGCTACTTCTCCGAATTGAGGAATCAGAGCTTCGATACTAGGAGCATGTGGTTAGAATGTCTCAGGAAAGAATCGCTGGACAGATTTTACGGGCGAAAACAACAGGTAGGAGACCTAGGGGTAGACCTCGAAGAAAATTGTTGGATAACATCAATGAAATTGGCTGCTCTCACTTGAAGATCCATCAGTTGGAGACGGTTGTTTATGACAAGACCTGGTGGATAGAATGTTTGAGGATTCTGCTCTACGACCCTCTCAATAATAATAATTGTTTCCACTTTTGGCACAGGGCCATCAAATTACCCAGTACATTACTGGTACTTTATTTTATCGACCCCGTAAGGATGAAAGGCAAAGTTAAACTCGGCGGGGTTTGATCTCAGACCGTAAGAAGAAGAAGAAGGAGAAGAAGAAAAAGAAGAAGAAAAAGAAGAAAAAGAAGAAAAAGAAGAAAAAGAAAAAGAAGAAAAAGAAGAAAAGAAAAAGAAGGCGGGGGAGGATGAGGGGTGAGTGATCCATTTTCCAAATTAATGCCTCAACAAATGTAGATTTGTGAATCTAATCTCAGTAACTATGACAACGAAGACTCTTCTAATTAATTGTTCTGAGATTCACTACGTAATTATGTATGTGTAAACCAGCCAATGGAATCTCGTAATATGACCAGAAACACGTGCACAATTTCAGATGAAGAAACATTAATGTATGTGTATGCGTGTGTGTGTGTGTATGCGTGTGTGTGTGTGTATGCGTGTGTGTGTGTGTAAAGAAGAAATATATCTGGGAGTTTCATCTTCCAGTATATTTACAACGTAGAGAGAATTTTGTTTATAACTATGGTAAATAAAATTATTGAAGTTAAAATTACAAAATGGGTAATTTTAGGCGTACAATAAACACGCACATATATGTATGCATATACGTATGTATATATGAGTATATATGTGTGTGTGTATATTTAATTATATATATATATATATTATATATAAATACAAAAAGGAAAATGAAACAACAAAGCAAATAATACGATACAGAGAAGAAATATATTAGTTTAACGTTTGATATAGTAAGGAAAGTGTCTGTACGTTTCGGACAGTAGTCCCTCATCAGAAGGTAGATAGAATGAGAAATAGAAAACTAAATAGAAAGATAGAGAATGAGAAAAGGAAGGAACGGAAAAATATTTTTTGGGAAAAAAAACAAAAACAAAAAAAAAACAAAGGCACGTTTCTATTCAGTCAGCCATTTTGTGATAAGTGTGTAACTATGTACATATACACATATTTCATAAGTTGTAGAAACTGTGGTCTGAGAAAATATACAATTGCCCTCATTACAAATAACCATCGGTAAGCACTCTGACCACAGATTTGCTGTTTAATACATTTAAATCCTGTCTCATTGACTGGGTAAAAGAGCAACGGAGTAATAGTGAATATTTCCCCTATGGCCTTGTTTTAACTATATATATATATTTTATTTAGGTTTGTTGGTCCACTCAGGACCTTCTCTACGCAGACAGCTAACCAAAAGACACTCCACCACACATGACAGCCGCTGCAGGCTAGCCAACTGCCCCGTCAACGAAACAGACCTATGCCACCAGGCTTACGTCGTATACAGATTAGAGTGCGACAAATGCAGCAATTTCTACATAGGTAGTACCACCAGACCACTTCACATAAGAATAAAAGAATATCTCAATACTAACGCTTGCTCATTTAAGAAACACCTAGTGAAATGCAAAAAACATAATAGTTAGGATAGAATCTAAGGAAATCTTAGAATTAAAGAAGCACTAATTATAGACAAAACGCAACCGCCAATCAATAACAGACTAGAACTCAACGCCCAATTCTTAACATGATAGAGCACCTAGCCCCACACTTACACCTCCACGTACCCTCACACACACACACACACGCTTTCACCTCCACTTATTCTCTCAAACACATACACACACACAAAGACCAGTTTTAACATGATAGAGAATCTAGCTTCCACATTTACATATAGACATCTCCTCGCACGCACGCACGCGCATGCTTACACCTTCACGTATTCTTCCACACACACTTAAACATACATGCCCAAACCCCTTTTAAAGGGAGACAACTCTTTATTCACCTAACCTTCACTCTTTGACATTAGAAATAGAATGGAATTTCTATACCATTTCCTGTCAGCATGACTTGGCAAGCTAATTAGAACACTGGATTAACCCCTTACTTCCCTCCGAAGAAGAGATTATCTCGAAAATTAAGGATATTCAAATAAATTTAAGGTAAAAGACTAATTTTCAGCAATATCTTTTGCATTTGTATTTATATTCTATATCCACACCTGCATTGTTTTGGCCTTCTAACTCCAAACGTTTATACCTCATTACGCAATGTTTCAAGTAAACTACAATTTCCTTATATATATATATATATAAACACGTGTTTGTATAATTAAACATTCTGCCAATCCAACATCTAAGGAGTGGTACTTTATTTATCGCTCGAAAAAGGATGAAAGAGTCGAAGTGTATATTTATCTAAATACCTTCCCTTATATAAACAAATTTAGATTTTTTGTTTGTTTTGGTTCTAACATTACGGATACGTAAATGCATTCGTGAGTTTTATATCAAATAATGATTGTTTCTACTTTTGGCACAAGGCCAGCAATTACCCAGATATTACTGGTACTTTATTTTATCGACCTCGTAAGGATGAAAGGCAACAATAATATTCGATTTTTTTGCAAGCAAACAGATTCATTACTATGTATTTTAAGATGACCATCGCCATAATTTTGTTCTAGCGGTGACAGAGAGAGGTAAAATCTCTGTCACCGCTAGGAAGAAAGGATGGTAATGGTCATGTAAAAATCATATCGTAATGAAGCTGTTTGCTTGCAAACCAATCGAATATTATTACCATTCGATATAAAATTCACGAATGAACCTTCCATTATAATTTTCTGTAACTAAACTTCCTGTAACATCAACCTAACAACGAAAAGGTTATATTACAAAATATCTGGATATTTTCGATTATTTTCAGAATTATTTGAAACGTATTTGGGATGTTATTGATTGCAGGTTTTCTCAATGTAGGGCAGTGGTTCCCAACCTTTTATCTCTCATGCCCAATCTCAACACATAACAAATTGTTATCCACCAACTTTGATAAGAAAACAGTGATGATCAACTGCAAAGTGTAAACATATTGGTATATAGGTGGTGCCAGATGCACAGTAATATTTGTGGAGGAGGTGAGACAGGAGTTTCTGACAGTAATGTGTACCAAAGTTTCCTTGTGTAAAAGTAATAAGGTAAAACCTGAAGTTTGTTCTCATTAACATCATTTTCAAATGCCCCCCTAGATATTCAAATTGCACCCCTGTGAATTGTGCGCCCTACGTTGGGAATCACTGATGAAGGGTGACCTAGAATTACACAACAAACGCCACGTGGCGTGAACCATATTTAAGTCACCTCAATTTCACAGTATCATATGCAAAGTTCTTATAATAAGCAGGTCCGGATTTAGTGAAGGGCAAAGGCGGCAATTGCCTTGGGTCCCCCCACAGTGATGATGGTGGTAGTGGTGGGGCGGGAGGACCAGCGATGGCCGTAGAAATTTATTTGTGTTCTCTGGTGGGCTTTTCAGTTTTAGGATGGTTAGAATTTTTGAATTTAATACCTATATGTATAACTTCTCAATTCCATTACTTGTGCCAAGCTAACTTTGATATATAAAGTTGGGGGTGGTCTGCTGTGTTTTCTAAATGTCTGTGTATGAGCCCCCCCCCCCCCCCCCTTCCTCCCAGGTCTTAATCCAACCCTCATAAGAAATACTTGTTCAAAGTCTGTCTGTTTCAAAGTCTGACTAATGGCTCCAGATTTGGAGTTGTTTGAGGAGTTAATGATCTGTAGTAGAGAAACCAGTGTAGCAACCGTTGCATGCAGCCGTAACGTCGATATAACAACACCCAACACCGCCATCTACTACACTAGCTCTCTCTTTCTCTCCTCCTCCCTCTCCCCTTTCTTTCTGTCTGTCCCTCCTCTCTCTCCCTCTCCGAAAATTTACTTCGTACTTGACTAATCCATATCAACTATATAGTATTTCTCGCTTCGATTTCTTTCCTTCTCTCTTTCTACTCTGTCCAAACATCACTTCTCCCTGATTTCGTAAGCATTATGTCTTCTAAAGGAATCACCAATCGTCCTTGTTATCTTTTCAATATATATAAGGCGGTGGATTGGCAGTATCGGTAGAGGGTCGGACGCCATGCTTTCCAGCATAGTTACGTCCCTTTACGATCTGAGTTCAAATCCCGCCGAGGTTGACTTTGCCTTTCATCCTTACGGGGTGGATAAAATAAAGTACCAGTAATGTACTGGGTTATTGCTGGCCTTGTGCCTAAAGTAGAATCAAATATATATATATATATATATATATACACATACATACATATATATATGAGAGAAGGAGAGGGGCGTGTATAGCTTTGCCTTTCATCCTTACGGGGTCGATAAAATAAAGTACCAGTAATGTACTGGGTTATTGCTGGCCTTGTGCCTAAAGTAGAAACAAATATATATATATATATATATATATATATATATATATATATATATATATATATATATATATATACACATACATACATATATATATGAGAGAAGGAGAGGGGGTGTATAGCTTTGCCTTTCATCCTTACGCGGACGATAAAATAAAGTACCAGTAATGTACTGGGTTATTGCTGGCCTTGTGCCTAAAGTAGAATCAAATATATATATATATATATATATATATATACACATACATACATATATATATATGAGAGAAGGAGAGGGGGTGTATAGCTTAGCCTTTCATCCTTACGCGGACGATAAAATAAAGTACCAGTAATGTACTGGGAAATTTGCTGGCCTTGTGCTAAAAGTAGAAACAATTATGTCTTCTATAAAAATAGTCGCACGAAATTCCGTTCTCGCCGTCTCTTTCTATATAAATATATATACATGTATGTCTGTGTGTTTCATTTTGCAGTGTAGTAATTATATATATATTACATAAAGCATATATTCTTTCTCGCCTGGAATAACTATAGGGTGCAGTCTAATTTTCAAACAGCTATACACCCCCTCTCCGTCTCTCATATATATATGTATGTATGAGTATATATATATATATATATTGAAAAGATAACAAGGATGATTGGTTACTCCTTTATTACATTTATTGGTTGGTGACGCGCGTTTCGCCACTGATCAGTTCAAGGACCTATACAGATATAACCTTGAGTTGATCAGTGGCGAAAGTGTGTGTAGCTATGTATCTATGTATATATATATATGTATATATAACAAAGAACGTGTGGTAAGATACCAGGTGGACCATAACGCACCAGAGTACTCAATGCTTAAGATAGTAGAGCGGGTAATAGGAAACGAGTCAGGACCCCGACGGCTGAGTTCGGATCTAGCTATCGAAACGGCCGGTGCTCAGCCGTCGCGGCCCTGACTATTTTCCTATATATATATATATATAGTAATAATAATAAACGTGAAGATCCCGTTAAGGGTGTAAGCAGCGATTCTTTGCTTAAACTTTAATCTGTTATTTTAATATATGTACAAAACGCCAGCACCAACAGTTTTACAAGATATGTCAACATGAACGGACCTGTTATTTTTATCTAAATACATTTTTTTTCAATTCCAACCCAACCGTCCCCTCGATCTATCTTATTTCTCATTCTTCCTTCTCATGAAGGACTAGCGTCCGAAACGTTAAGCACCTCTTCCGTAATATATCCCTTCTATATACTGTACCGATTGTGTTGTTATTTCTGTTTATCTTTTACACACACACACACATATATATATATATATATATATATATATATAGCTATATATATATATATAGCTATATATATATATATAAATATATATATATAGCTATTTCTACACGAATCTACTCAGTAGTAATAATTGTTTCTACTATTGGCACAAGGCCAGGAATTACCCAGTACATTACTGGTACTTTATTTTATCGACCCCGTAAGGATTAAAGGCAAAGTTAACCTAGAATACTAATAGAACCATCCTAACTTTTATATAATATAAGAGGATAATTATAAATGAATAGCAAGCTTGAAACTAAAATAAAATTAAGGTTGAAAATAAAGCTTTAAAATAAAATGAAGGTCAATAAATAAATAACAAATAAATAACACATAAAGAATACATGAATAAAATACACACAAAGAAAGAAAAATAGAAAAGAAAACAAGGAAAAAGTTAATGATAAAATATAAGAAGAGATGCAAAAAAAAACAACAAGAGGCTTGGGATGTGAAAAGTACCAAGATACGATTATGCCAACGCCTAGTATATATCAGAAAATTGATGGTCTTACAGAGATATTTAAATAAAAATGTAACACAGTATAAACTCCTAAAAGCGTTGCGAAGAAAGGGATTCCAAGTATTAATATAGCTAATAAAATGTGGGTAGTAAGAAAGAAGAATTTTAGTGTTCCTAGTTAATCGACGCAATGAGTGTTGCCAGCCATATAGATCTCCGCCGTAATCCAGAAGTATGGGCTTGCTTCCTAAGGGTGGATTACGTAACAAAAATAGGTGGTTGGTTAAATCAATTTACGAATGGAATGTTTCAAAGTAATCTAGAGTATATGCGTGTCTGTTTTAGCTTTAATATGTCTCCGGGTAAATGTTTATAACTTATGTCAGAAAACTGTGTGATTCCTATTAGGAGCCTCACGTGGCTCCATGTGTTAAGTAGAGATGGATAGAACGTAAGCTACTTCAGGAGTTGTGCGGTGTTCTACCTAGAATCACAAGAGATGAGGTTACTTTCCATATCGCTTGAGGAAATTTCCTGTCCTCAGGTGCAAATTACTTTTGGTTCCCCGCTGAGTATCGCAAGATTTTCATTCAGAGACTGCAAATACAGTAACTACATCTGCCTGGGGGAACATCACGAACATTAGTCCATTCTAAAGAGTAGAGTGTCTGAGCTAAGTTAAGCTTCCAGATCAGCTCCGAAAGCGCCTGCGTTTATCGATCCAGATAATAGTGAGGCATGGATTTTGAAGCTAGTCGATGCTACTCCTATGTACCTACACGTCAAGTTGAGGGCAATAACCTTACACAGGTAAACCAGATTTTTTCACCAGGCATTCATTCAACTGATCTAATACCAGATTGAGTGGTCGATCTTAGACCTTGGCGCGACTGAAGATTTCAACAATGTTAGAATTATCTTCAACCAAAGGCTAATAAAAGAATGATGCAATAGATAGGAACTTGCTGCAGAATTTTAACAAATGCAGGTGTTTTGTGGCATCGAGGAATGGAAGACGTAAGTCCACGTGCCATAGATTGCATAGCAATGTAATAGCTGCATCAGATGGTGTTCTAGGAATGTTATTAAATATTACCTGCATTAGACTAGGAGCCAATCTACAAAAACTGGCTAATCTTTTATCCTTCAACGCTGTAGATTCCGGATCTAATCAACAGCTGCTATCCTGGCTAAAGAAAATCAAGATATGAAGCCAATTATATCATTGGCTTTCCACTGCATATCGTTAGCTACGAACATTTAAAATATGGTAATAGTAACTTCCATCGCTT
>OZ024755.1:25137371-25152371 GCA_964016885.1 Eledone cirrhosa
ACGAACTTATGACCTTCACATCATGATCCAGACATCATAACGTTTTAAAATAAACTGCTTTATATTATAGAACTAGGTACGGTTTCAGTCAGTTTGGTACCAAAAGACTTTAAGCAGTCAATGCATTATGGTTAAATCTGGGGGTTGGTAAGGATTTTACAACTGATGAAAGAGATCATTGAAGTCGTTATCTGTAATGTTTCTAGAGAAGTAACTATCTATATTAAGAATTATTAAACGAGGGGGTTATTTATTTAGTAATTTATAATAAATCTAAATTAAATTGATAAATTAAATTAATGAAATTAAGCTGTCGGCAGTGCAAGTGATACATTTATTAAGGATATTTACTACTTGGTATCGTTAACAAGGGCTAAATGTCAATTAACTTGGATATATTTTTGTAATGCCTTGGCTTCAGCATTTAGCAGCCAGATGAAGGGAGATAGATGTAAAAACCAAACTCGCTTTCTTGAATGTGGCATTCGTGCCAACCCTTACCTATGGTCATGAATCTTGGGTACAGACCGAAAGAATACGATCGCAAATACAAGCGGCCAAAACGGGGTTCCCGCGGATGGACTTTGAATTAACGTTGCTCGATAGAGTGCGTAATTCGGAGATCAAAGTATCGATTTATATAAAGCCACTACTTCCCCAAATTGAGATATCACAGTTCCGATATTATGGACATGAGGTTAGAATATCTCAGGAAAGAATTACAGGACGGAGTTTACCGGCAAAAATCAACCGGCAGGAGACTTTGGGGTAGACCCCGAGCAAGATGATTGGATAACATCCATGAGCTCAGCTGGCCTCGCTTGGGGATTCAGCAGGATCAGTTGGAGTGGGTTACGGCTGAAAGGACCCGCTGAAAGGAGGGTTTGAGAAGTCTGGCCCCTCGACTTTCTCAGAAATAAATGGGTGCAGAAGATGTTTTTGTAAGGAATCCTGAGTTTTTCCGTCATTTCGCCATGGTTGTAAAAGAAGGGGCTTAATCTTGAAGAGAACGGGCGGGTAGCGGTTTTAGTAACTGATATAGTTAAGAAAAAAATTGGATATATATATACACAAATTTTTTCTTAGCTATATCAGTTACTAAAACCACTATCCGAAAGAGAAAATGTATATATATATATATATACACACACACATATACACATTTTTTTCTCAACTATATCAGTTACTAATACAACTACCCGCCCATTCTCTTCTCTCCTAGATTAAGCCACTTTTTACATACATACGTATATACATAGTGGAGTGGTAAATTTCTCGACTGAGCCAACACGTCTGACGAGCAGGTTAATGTTGGAGTCATGTCTATCACATCGATGAGGTTCTAGAGCCAACCATTTGAGAAACATTTGTAACGGTCGATATACAATAAGAACATTTGCTTAATTCCGTTTTAAACAAATAGTAACTTAACTCCAGTTACTTGCCACACACTCCACAACAGAACCACGAACCATCCCTCTCAATTTTACTGTTAATAATTGTTTCTACTTTTGGCACAAGGCCAGCAATTACCCAGTTCATTACTGGTACTTTATTTTATCGACCCCGTAAGGATGAAAGGCAAAGTTAACCTCGGAGGGATTTGAACTCAGATCATAAAGGGGAGTAACTCTATGCTGCAAAGCATGGCGTCCAACCCTCTACCGATACTGCCAATCCACCGCCCTTTAATAATAATAAGAAATGTGAAACAGGGAGAGTAAAAGAATATTCTTAAAAGACTCCAGTTGCATTTTCAAATTCTTTTCCTTATATTTTTACTCGTGTGGGACATTCAAGAAAAACCTTATTTTCATATATATGTAAGCATATATATATATATATATATATATATATATATATATATATATATATATAAAGTTATATTTAAATATATATAATGAAATAAATATGGTTTTATAAATATAATTTCCATTTATTTAATATCGTATATATATATATATATATTATAGAAGGAGCTTCTACAGGACTAGTACCGTTTCATTCAGATGAAATCTTCAGGAAGCAGTACTAGTCCTGTAGAAGCTCCTTCTATAAAATAAAAAAATTTTACTCTGCCATGTATTGAGTACCTTACTTACTGTGGTTATCCCCGACTCAACCCGGGACCTACGTATATATATATATATATATATATATATATAAAAGAAAGTAAAGCTTTTCTTAAATGTCCCAAAGAATTTGAAAATGCAACTGGAGTCTTTATATATATATATATATATATATATATATATATATATATATATATATATATATATATATATAACGAAAAAGGTGTGGTAAGATACCAGGTGGACCATAACGCACCAGAGTACTCGATACTGAGGGTATATATGTATAGGAAAAGAGTCAGGACCTCGACGGCTGAGATCCGGCCGTTTCGACAGCTAGATCTGAACTTTAGTTCAAGTTCGGATCTAGCTGTTGAAACGGCCGGAGCTCAGCCGTCGGGATCCTGACTCTTTTCCTATATATATATACATATATATATTAAAATAACAGATTAAAGTTTAATTAGGCATACATGTATTTAAAATTGAGTGACAGAACTGCAAGTGATTAGCAATTTTTAGACACCCTAATCAATGAAACAATTGTTAATACTGTAAATAAAACCCTTTTTGTACTGTTGACCACGTTATTCTTCACTCTTTCACTATTATTACTCCAAGATTAACCTGCAGAGGAATTCCCGAGAAGTCGCCACCTAACTAAGGAAACCTCTTGTTGAGTCAAACAACGCCGTACGTTAAAACTATCCACAATACGGAGTATTCACAACCTCTAACTGGATTACCTATAACGATAATTTGTTATCCCATATATATATAAACTTATATATATATATATAAACATATATATATATATATAAACATACAAACGTCGTGCATGAAGTTCGAATTGTCGAACTAACTGAGCGCCGAGAAATTGAATTTATAAGTAGATGTAGGGAGCTCATATATAAATATACATACATACATATGCGTGTGGCTGAGTGGTTAGAGAATTGGATTCACAATCTTGAGGTTGTGAGTTCGATTCCTGGACCAGGCGATGCGTTATGTCCTTGAGCAAGACACTTTATTTCACGTTGCTCCTTCTACCTGGAGTTGCGACCGATAGATAGTATTAGCAATTGGAAAGACCAACGGAAACATTGTTTCCTCGGTCCGATTTGACGAAAGTCGATCGAGTAAAAAAAAAAAAAAAAAAATACATACATATATACGTGTATATATATCTACACACACACACATTTGTACGTACGTACACGCGTGTGTGTGTGGTGTGTGGTGTGGTGTGTGTGTGTATCTGCATATATATATTTATATATGAGCTCCGAGAAATTGAATTTATAAGTAGATGTAGGGAGCTCATATATAAATATACATACATACATTATATACGTGTATATATATCTACACACACACACACATTTGTACGTACGTACACGCGTGTGTGTGTGTGGTGTGTGGTGTGTGTGTGTGTGTGTGTGTATCTGCATATATATTTATATATGAGCTCCGAGAAATTGAATTTATAAGTAGATGTAGGGAGCTCATATATAAATATACATACATACATATATACGTGTATATATATCTACACACACACACATTTGTACGTACGTACACGCGTGTGTGTGTGTGTGTGTGGTGTGTGTGTGTGTGTGTGTGTATCTTCATATATATTTATATATGAACTCCCTACATCTACTTATAAATTCAATTTCTCGTCGCTCAGTTAGTTCGACAGCCGTTTCATTGTGCCCTTTGCAGATGCAAACTCATACACACAATATGAAGAGAGGTGGATTTCCATGAAAACATCTATAAACATCGCACATTAAGATGCACATTTGTGTTACTGTTCTAGCGAGTGCACAGAGGAATGCAATAATTCAAATCACATCTCGAATCTTCTTCGGAGCATAACATAAAACGTAAATATTAACACTTTCATGTCTAAAAATAATATATTACTTATGTATTCCCTTGTGTTCTGTCAGATAACGAGATTATATATATATATATATATATGTATATATATATGTTTATATATATATATAAACTACCTACCTACTCAGACACGTAAATCTATGATATATTTATGTATGAGTCGGCTAAATAGTCCTCAATGCAGAACTAGTGAAACTATTTATAATAAAGATATGATTAAATTGTTGCATCTCATAATTTCACAACGGTCGCTCTTCACGTCTAAACGCACACAAATATGCTTGTGAAAACGTTTTTTGTGCCTGCCTGCCTGCCTGCCTGCGTATGTATGTATGTGCGTGTGCGTGTGTGTGTGTGTGTGATACGTGATAAAGTTATATCTGTATAAATAGAGTGTGTAACCGAGACTGTATCGACATGCACAAATATATGCACATTTCTAATATGTAGGAATTTAAACGCCAGAAAATATGAATTTCCCTATAAATTGGAAAAACGGTAAACATTTTTAATCAGTTTTTGGACGCTTACTGGACTCTCATCAGAAGACGTGTACATCATCGATTTCTAGGTGGGAATCTCATTATCATTCGTTTCTTGTGCAGTGCATATCGTACCTACTATATCGTACCTACTATATACACACGTATTTATATATTTCAGTTCTTCTTCTTCTCGTGTCCACAAGAGTGTCAGTTACAAAGCTTGGCTAGATGTGGTTCCACCACAGCTGAACACATTGCTGTCCTTTCTCATTAAACCCTGCCAAGTCCAGTGTTCTAGTAGGGGGCATACCAGGAGGTGCTGCTTAGTCAATGGTTCGATGCTGCAGTCACACACAACATCCCCATCCTTTAAATAAAGAGGAGCGTCCACGCCGCGGCCCCGGGATTATAGATAAGATCAACAAGATACTGCTAACACTATCACTTGCAACAATTGTATATTTCAATGAAACGACGTAGATAACTTCGACAAATATTTCTTTGTTTGTTTCTTATATTTGTTTTTATTGTTACATATTTTGCGTAACATATTACACTAATAATAATAATAATAATGATTTCTTTATTATTTATTTATAATAATAATAATAATAAATATATATATATATATATATATATATATAAACAATCCCCTGCTGTCAGCTTGTTCTAATTTTGATGCATTGGAGCATTTAAGAAAGCGGTTAAGTACTCTATGGTGTTAACTTCAACACAGCCGACTAATATATATATATAGAGAGAGAGAAAGAGAGTGAGTGAGAGATTCATATATATATATAGATTCAACACAGCCGACTAATATATATATGTATATATATATAGAGAGAGAGAGAGAGTGAGTAAGAGATTCATATATATAGATTCAACACAGCCGACTAATATATATATGTATATATATATAGAGAGAGAGAGATAGTGAGTAAGAGATTCATATATATAGATTCAACACAGCCGACTAATATATATATATATATATATATATATATATAGAGAGAGAGAGAGAGAGTGTGTGTGTGTGTGTGTGTGTGTGTGTGAGAGATTCATATATATATATATATATATGTGTGTGTGCGCGTGAGAATGTATTTGTTCATTTTTCTATGTGCAATTTCTGCTGATATCACACACACACACACAAAATGGCGGATATCTATATCTATTCCATAAGATTATTAAGATTGATTATTACAAATTACGTTAATTTGATTTCAATTTTGCTGAAATTCTCAAGGTTCGTCCTAGCTACGTCTAAAATGTTGTTTTTTTTTTTATTTCACACAGAGATAACAAGTAGAAACATTTTCATCGTGAACGGCTTAAAACTTTTTGTCTATGAAAATACTTAATATGAATGATTTTCTTTGCTACTTTAAGATTCGTATGTCTGAAGAAGGGAGATAATCATGGGGGCTGAAATGCAGAGCACTAAACAACATGGTCTGGTAGACTTGTTGAATAAGATTAGGTAGTGCAAGATCATGAGTAGCAACAGAAGGCAGCAAACCTGTCTTCAGCGAGTCTCTGATAGGGTGGAGAGGGGGGGGGGGGTGAAGAGTACATATATATATGAAAAGATCCCCAACGGCTGAGCTTCGGCCGTTTCGACAGTTAGATCCGAGTACTCTGGTGCGTTATGGTCCACCTGGTATCTTACCACACCCTCTTTGTTATATATATATATATATATATATATATATACATACATAAACCTACTCTTGTGTTCTGAGCTTCTTGAATCACCTTCTCAGGCATTCTCTCTCAGCCCATGTTTCTTTCTCTTCTTCCTCTCCTCCCAATAATCAGTAATTCAGAAACGAAGAAACAGAATTTAAAGCCTTCTGTAGCTGTAGGTCTTCTCTGACATATATTACAAGTACCACACTATAACAAGTACCTCACTATAACAAGTACCGCACTATAAGAAGAACCACACTATAGCAAGTACACACTATAACAAGTACCACACTATAGCAAGTACACACTATAACAAGTACCACACTATAGCAAGTACACACTATAACAAGTACCGCACTATAACAAGAATCTCACTGTAACAAGTACCACACTATAGCAAGTACCACACTATAGCAAGTACCACACTATAACAAGAATCTCACTATAACAAGTACCACACTATAGCAAGTACCGCACTATAACAAGAATCTCACTATAACAAGTACCACACTATAGCAAGTACCGCACTATAACAAGAATCTCACTATAACAAGTACCACACTATAACAAGTACCACACTATAACAAGTACCACACTATAGCAAGTACCACACTATAACAAGAATCTCACTATAACAAGTACCACACTATAACAAAAATCGCACTATAACAAAAACCACACTATGACAAGAATCTCACTATAACAAGTACCACACTATAACAAAAATCGCACTATAACAAAAACCACACCGACTGTAGAAACAACAATGTCGACAACAGCAACAACAGCAACAATAGAAACAAAAGACAAAATATGATATTTTTAAAAAGAAGACTAACAAAAACTATAAACCATATTGTGAGTAAAACCTCACAGAATTATTAGTGTCTCTCTGGGAGGGGGTGTGGTGTGGAAGGGGGTGGGACGTAAAAGGGGGTGGTGGTGGATGGGGTGGGACGTAAAAGGGGTTCTTGGTGTGTCAGGTGTGTGTGTGTGATGGGGGTTAGATATAGAAGGAGGCTGGGGTGGTGTTGTGTCTGTGTTATTCAGTTCTATAATCTTGGGATTTTCCTGAGTATTTTTACATTAAAATTCCTGTCGAGAGTGCTGTTCAACACACCACAATACACACGTGTGTGTGTATGTGTATATATATATATATATATATGTGTGTGTGTGTGAGAACATATGTGGGTGTATGTACATATAGATTAAATATACATACATATACGCATTTATATATATAAATACATACAGCAACATATATACATACATATATATATATATAGAATACTATTAGCTTCTCGCTAAAACAATTTCTATACCTTTCATTTATATATATATATATATATAAAGATACGTATACACATATGTGTGTATATAAGTATATAACGTATATATATATATACGTATATATATGCATATATATATACATACACACATGTGTGTGTGTGTATGCATATGTATGCGTATATATATATATATATATATATATATATATATATATATTCTGGAGGAGCGTGTACGTATTAAAAGACGAATTATTTTCAAAAAGCCGATACAATGCTGACTTGTAAGTCAGTTACAACTCAGCATAGACATATATCTCTCCATTTCTCTTAACTTTCGAAAATGGCGAAACCGCTAACGTTATAAATTAGTGCAAATTAACCGTCTTAAAGACTCCAATTGCATTTTCAACACCACACACACACAGACACACACATATATATATATATATATATATATAGATGTGTGTGTGTGTGTATGTGTTCAAATGTATTTGTAGAAAATTAGCCAACTTTCATTAAAAACAGTTTAATCACAATTGTTTCTGATGTTTTAAGCAAATGCCTCGTTCTGTGGCTGGCAATTACAACCTATAAGTCTGTCTCTCTCCTTTGAGGTTTGATTGTATGGTTCCACTTTTGATAGGGTCGGACGCCATGCTTTCCAGCATAGTTACGTCCCTTTACGATCCGAGTTCAAATCCCGCCGAGGTTGACTTTGCCTTTCATCCTTACGGGGTCGATAAAATAATGTACCAGTAATGCACTGGGTAATTGCTGGCCTTGTGCCTAAAGTAGAAACAATTATATATATATATATATATATATATATATATATTAGCTAGAATCGTACTTCAGCTCAGGAATTAACGAAAATCAACTTCCGAAATATATATATATATATTTTCAAGTGAAGTCATTCTTTTCCTTTTTTTAAGTATATATATATATATGTGTGTGTGGATATGTATATGTGTGTGTATGTGTATGTATATATATATATATATGTGTATATATAAATCTGTGTGTATATAAATGTGCGTGTGTACGCGCGCGCGTTTGTTCCGACTCTTTCCGTTTTGAGTTCAAATCCTTCTGAAGTCTATTTTGCCTTTTATCCTTCTTAGGTCGATAAAATATAGTATCAGTCATGTAATTGGGTCGATGTAGTAGACATTCTTCTCTTGACAAATCGTTGGCCTTGTGTCTGAATTAAGAATCACTACTAAGTCCGGCAGAACCGTTAGAGCGTCGGTGTAGGTTCCAGCTCTTTACTTTCTGAGTTTAAATCCCGTCGAGATCAAATTTGCCTTTCTTCCTTCCGGAATCGATACAATAAAGTACCAGTCACCTACTCGAGTCGATATAATCGACTTTCATTTCCCCCTAATTGCAGGCCCTGTGCCTATAGTATAGATCATTGTTTCTATCGTATATAGTAGATTTTGTGTAGATAGTGAGCGTGCGTGCGTACGTGTGTGTGCCCAGCGGTTTTGATCTCTCTTCCGTACGCTTCCTCATTTAATAACATGCTTTATAATAATAATAATTCCTTTTAATTTTATATTTTTATTCATATATTCTCAAGAACAACCAAAGTGCAATATTCATTACTCCCAAGTAGCCATTTTTCTATAACAGTGCATTTCTGCGGGTAGATGGGGGTAGATCGTACACCTGTAGTTTCTCGTTTCCGCCCTATGCAATTCTATAAAACTCAACTTCAAAGTTTCTAAGACTATTAAACTGAAATGGCCTTTTCTTAACTACTTATCTAAGTGTCTGTCCATCGGAAGAAGGGAGGGCCTTTTCTAACTGCTTATCTGAGAGCCAGTCCATCGGGGGGAGGGCTAACAAAAGACGTTCCATATGTTATGCATCATTTATGTGTATATTAAACAGAAGTGTTGTTTGAAAGTGTGTGTGTGTGGTGGTGGGGGCTTCTGATTCGTTATAATCATCTTCGTCGTCACAACCATCACTACCAACACCACGTGTGTGTCAGTGTGCATATATATACACATATATATATATTATATATTTATATATAATGCATGAAACTTCATTGCTCGGTGGGTGGCTGTAGGATAAAATAGATCTTTTTATTCATTTGTCTCACATGTTTCATGCTGTTCGTGTACAACATTGCTATATATATATATATATATATATATATATATATATATATATATATATCGTTTCTGAATTTGTTTAGCAAGATTCTTTATCTGAAATCGTGTGTTGAAACCGATATTGTTATACTTTGGGAGGGTCATGTTGCCAATAAGAAACACACGCACCAGTTGCTTTCACTTCAATTTATTATAAGAAATTTATAAATTTAGGAATTTATAAATTTCTGGTTGGTTGGTTGGTTCCACAACCAGATAGTTGTTTATATATTGTCAAAGATCTTTCGTCACACATTCCGTGACCTCTTCAGTGACTGGGGATTCTTTTCTTTGTTTTTGTGCCTCTCCTTTGTTCTGTCCTACGCCATTTTGTTTCTGTGTGTGTGTGTGTTGTGTGCTCAGTCTGCGCATGCGCGACATCCGGGTGTCTGTGTGTGTTTATATTTGTTTATTTACATGTTACCGGTTGGTTGTTTGTTCTATGTGTGTGTGTGTTTTCATTTTGTCCTTAATTGTAAGTTGTGATGTTGCTGTTCCACTCATATTTTCTATTTAAACAAATAAATAAACAAATAAATAAACAAATAAATAAACAAATATAAACACACACAGACACCCGGATGTGACGCATGCGCAGACTGAGCACACAACACACACACAGAAACAAAGTGGCGTAGGACAGAACAAAGGAGAGGCACAAAAACAAAGAAAAGAATCCCCAGTCACTGAAGAGGTCACAGAATGTGTGACGAAAGAACTTTGACAATATATAAACGACCATCTGGTTGTGGAACCAACCAACCAACCAGAAATTTATAAATTCCTAAGTTTATAAATTTATTATAATAAATTGAAGTGAAAGCAACTGGTGCGTTTGTTTCTTATTGGCAACATGACCCTCCCAAAGTATAACAATATATATATATATATATATATACAATATCTATTCAATGACTATCCAGTGACTTTCGAACCGATAAGGTATGATTTTCATGGGTATGTCTCTATTTATAAAACAAACTTTGTATTTTATCTGATGAAAGCGTACAAATGTGCCTTGGTACCTTTGAAATATATATAATAAAATAAATATGGTTTTATAAATATAATTTCCATTTATTTAATATCATTGGACATTTACTCCAGTAAACTGTTGAGTGCTCTAAATCAGTTATAACCATTTATATTTGTTGGACTTCCGACAAATTAAATACACCTTCTTTAGGAAAGGTAAAGGAAATGAGAGTGTTCTATGTAGGCTATATATATTATATATATTATTTCAAATACAATTCTAACTCGATCAGATCTTCAGAAACTGTTATAAAAATATATATAACCGGCATAGGAATAAGAATACAAGTGAAATCATAAACTCGTCATCTACGCTAAAACTATCCATAATAAGAAGTATTCACAACCTCTAATTGGATTACCTAGAACGATATTTTGTTATCCCTTATATATATATATATATATACAGGGAGTGTAACATGAAGTAGGTTCACCCAGGTGAGCACTCGATGTTTAGGTTCATGTCTGTAGCGAGGCATAGTGTTAGATAGAGTGTAATATAATAATTGTTTCTACTTTAGGCACAAGGCCAGCAATTACCCAGTGCATTACTGGTACTTTATTTTATCGACCCCGTAAGGATGAAAGGCAAAGTCAACCTCGGCGGGATTTGAACTCAGATCGTAAAGGGACGTAACTATGCTAGAAAGCATGGCGTCCGACACTCTACCGATACTGCCAATCCACCGAGTGTAATATAATAATACAAGGAAGATTTGTTAAGCCTTCATTACGTTTATTGATTGGTGACGCGCGTTCCATCTGTATCGATCTGGCCCGACTCTGGAATCAAAAGCTCGTCGGACCTCTGTTGTAGTGATATATATATATATATATATATATATATATATGCCATCATTATCATAATCACCACTAACACCAAGGCAAACATCCTCCATAAGGTTGCTCGCATTAATGGAGAAGGCATAAGAACAAGCTGCCGCCGAAAGCACAAGAGGAAGACCTCTAAAACTAAGTTGGACCAAAAATATAGGGAGTCACCCCCTCCTCAACACGTTGTTCATAGTAGTTAAGGGCTAAAACATTTCTATGAGGGAGTCTGCTCTCTATAGAATTCCATGTTAAATATTATCTTGAGGGCGATAGATGGTGTAAGTCGTTAGAGTGTCTGACAAACTGCTTTATTGATTTTGTTCCTACATCCTCACTTCAAATCCTGACAAGCATCTGTATATTCCTCCAATTCAGCGATCCTGTTACTAGGAAGTTGCATTGTTGGATTGTCGTTCAATCAATGCCATGAATCTAGCTTTCACATGGATGCTCCACTTCATTTGTCCAATAGAGACGTTGAACAACTTTAAGATATTAATCCAAGGGATTCTGTTGGTATGGCCACTTCTACTTCACAAATAGCATCATCTTTGTCATGATAGTGTTTAGACAGCTGTTGTAACACCCCATAGAATGGTTGACTATGTAACCACGGAGCAGTCTTCAGATATTTCCGTCATTATAAGAAATGTAGAGAGGATTCTAAAAATGATTTATTTCAACAAGAATTAAAATAGCGTGGAGAGAGCAATTGCTTCTCCGGAACTACTAAAATGTTGGGGTTATTTACTTGTTTTTGTTGAGAAATTTGATATTCAGGATTTTATCATTACTACAATTGGTAACCGATAACAGGATTACAACGACAGAGAAAAGCGTGTGTGTGTGTATATACATATATATATATATTTATACATACACACACACACATTCACACACATATTTATATATATTTATATATTTATATATATATATATATATATATATATATATATATATAATGTGTGTTGGCATTGAGAGAGTGGGTTTACATGTATATTCTATTCCTTGTTCATCTACGTTTAGCCAGCTATAATTTCTATTTTAATTACATTAGGCAAACATATCTCTTATGATTAGTCTAGTCACATTAGTGAGTGATGTCTGGAGGATTCCGGAGCTGAATGACTTAAGTAGCAACGTGAAACTCTAAATGATGTACGTTAGACAATAATGTAAACAGGATAATTGACAGCAAACTCTCAACAATATAATGATTAATATAGAATATCGAGTCGGAAGAGACAGATCTTACAAATTACTTGTTATCCATACTCTCTGTAAACAAACATATTTTTTTAATGAAGTATACCACTGACTTGCCTTGCGGCGATCAATTACAGACCGTCACATCAATTACAGACCGTCACATCAATTAATGAAGAGGACTGACCTATTGAACGGTCAGAACATCGAAGGGTCGATTCCTGGGCCGGCGGTACGTTGTTTTCTTTACATAAATACTTTCTTCTACTCTGGTATCCAGTGATATGACTGCGGGCACTCGAGAAACCTAGAAGATGCCAGCTAAAGCTTCATAGGTATAAGTTGTAACATAATTTTCACCATTTCAATTATAATTGACACTCTATATATTTTTGTAGCTGGATTTCTTACAAGCGAGACATACAGAAACAGAGAATGTTTGTTGGATGTGTCCTTCTTGTAACGAGGCAAAACCTAGTTGAGGTTACATTATCGAGCTGTGGACACTAGTTTTTATTAATATGTTGTGTATGTTCAGTTTAGAATAGGTAAACTACATCCTTAAGTGTCATAAGAGGCGACCAAAAAGCGTTGGTACGACAAAGGACATCTGGTTGTAAAACATTCCTAAAATTAAAACCCATGGTAAGCATGGTACCTTTCGTGGGCCTGCGTTCGTATAAATGGTACTATGTCGATACAATTCAATATGGGTGTAAGACTCCGCCAACGGTGTTCTTTCACCTCTTTTGTTCACAATCTTCATGGACAGGACTGTCATGCTTAGCTAGGATAGAAGTGCTATGAAAACCGGTAAGTGTAGGATCAGTCGAATGATATTTGCAAACGACATGGTTCTACTTAATACGTCCAAATGTTATATCAAACATGCATTGGATATGTTTATTGTCGAGTGTTGCACGGCAGGAATGACAAATCAGTGCTGCGATGACATGGACAATCGTCCTTTCAGGAAAACCTGTGCAATACTCTCAGCATTTCTCTGGTGCTCCACTGACTCAGTTGGAGAAGTTCAATTATCTCAGGGCCGTTTCAACGGGTGGTGAAAGGCGGGAAAAGGAATTAAATGCAAGAATTTCGCCAGCTTCAGCACTCGGCAAACAGAAAGGAGGTAGATGTAAGAGCTACACTCGCTATCTTCAGTTTTCGAAACAAGGTTCACATGCATATATATATATATAATTATAAAATAACAGGAGGTTGGACTGGTGTAATTCTTTAAAGGTTTATTATACGATGATCATTTCAATGACCGGGTTCAGTATGAACCCGGTGACATCATCAGGTATTCGAAATATAACAAAGGAATATAATAGACAAAATCCATGGGGCTGACAATCAGAGACATGGGGGTGACCGAACATTTAGCAGATTCTACCCTGGTCGGCCGCCCTCTAGTATATATATATATATATACATTAACACTTCACACAAAGTAAAATATTTCGTTTTAATCATTTTCTAACCCAGAAAAAAGAGAGAAACAAATAAAAATTAAAAAAAAATATTTGTCTTCCTAATAATCGTCTTTTTCTCCCTATTTATATATATATATATAACGAAGGAAGTGTGGTAAGGAACCAGGTGGACCATAACGCACCAGAGTACTTGATACTTTGGGTAGCAGAGTGGGTAATAGGAAAAGAGTCTTGATTCTTTTCATATATATATATATATATATATATATATATATATATATATATATATATATATATATATATATATATATATATATATATATATATATATATATATATATATATATATATATATATATATATATATATATATATATACGTGAAGGCGTGTGGCTGAGTGGTTAGAGAATTGGATTCGCAATCGTAAGGTTGTGAGTTCGATTCCTGGACCAGGCGATGCGTTATGTCCTTGAGCAAGACACTTTATTTCACGTTGCTCCTTCTACCTGGAGTTGCGACCGATAGATAGTATTAGCAATTGGAAAGACCAACGGAAACATTGTTCCCTCGGTCCGATTTGACGAAAGTCGATCGTTAAAATATAATATATATATATATATATATAGTGCGGATATAAATTTCTGGTACCCATTTACGTGTGTTGTATCGAGGCAAATAACTGTCAACCCTGGGATTTATACACAACCTGAACTATTGAGTACGCTGGGAAACCTTATGCTAGTCCCGTCAACCTCTTATATATATATATATATATATATATATATAACGAAGGAAATGTGGTAAGGAACCAGGGGGACAATAACGCACCAAAGTACTCAATACTTAGGGTAGTAGAGTGGGTAATA
>OZ024755.1:25157371-25164871 GCA_964016885.1 Eledone cirrhosa
GTGAATATATATATAGTTTCAAATATACGCTAGATACTGTCACAAGTGCTTATTATATCAGTGTGATATAACTATTCTTACGTACTTCATACAACGTCTTATCACCATACAGAAATTCCTCTCGTCTTTTCTCTATTTCAACAGAATATATTTGCTCTCTCTCTCTCTTTCTCTCCTGTTAATAACAACGATATACAGCAACAAAAACTAACATATCATTGTCTAATAGGTAGACAGACTGTATATGTTATCTATTTATTTGTTGCAGTTATAGTATGTATAATATTTCTCCTGTTTTGTTTTTTTCGTTAACTCTAATCTCTTAAGTTTCGCATGCGTTTTCTCACTTAATTTTTTCTTTTGTTTGCTTCGTTCTTTCATTCTTTCTTTCTTGCCCTCCACCCATCCCTGTCCCTATTATCGCCGTTTATCTGACACTTTCTTTAAATGTTCCTGTGTGTGTTTTTTAAGCGGCAGTTAGTTCTGATATACCGCCAAGATAATGGCAATTAGCAGAATTAAAACACGGCTAACTATTATTTTCAATTATATTCACATTTTCGTGTTTACACATGCACAAACATAATCTCCAAATAATATTTGAAAATATATATAAAAAATAAAGTTATCGGACAAATATTTATAAAAAAAAAATGTAAATATTTGGAGATATGTATAAAGTAAATGATTAAATGGTAAGGAGAATATGAAAAATATAAGCTGCTGCTGCAAAGAGTACATGTTTATTGAATATATATATATATATATATTCAATAATTATTTATTATATCTATACCATAGTGTGTATATATATATTCAATAATTATTGATTATATATATATATACCATAGTATATATATATATATATATATTATTTATTATATATTACACACACATGCATACGCACGCACACATTGTGTGTGTTTGATTGTTTGTTTTATACAGTTTATTTCAACTCCTTTTATGCATTATCAAGCGTATTTTCCAATATATTTCCCGTGTTTGTGCTATAATCTTCTTGAAGTTAGTCTCAAAGCTGTTCTAATTTAAAGGAACAGGCTACAGAAGTTAAAGTGTATTTTTCTTTTCTTCTTCGAAATGTGAAACTTCAGAATTTTAAAGGTAGAGACTATATATATTACAAAAACAATTTTAGCGTTGATTAACTGCCGAATATACATTAGCTGAAGTGAAATCCTTGGTAGATCTTTTCTAAGGTCAATGGCGATCCTGGCGGTGACAGAGCTTATTAGCCTGCATTACGGGTTCAACGTCCTGGAATGTACAATGAAGAAATATATATATAATATATATATAATATATATATAATTTGTTTCTACTTTTGGCACAAGCCCAACAATTGTCTCAGTGTATTACTGGTACTTTATTTTATCGACCCCGTAAGGATGAAAGGCAAAGTTAAATTCGGTGGGATTTGCACTCAGACCATAAAGGGCCGTAACTCTTTGCTGCAAAGCATGGCGTCCGACCCTCTACCGATGACTGATAATCACATTTGTTGCCCAATGAATACAAATGTATACGAAAGTCAGCAAAACTAGTGTTTTAACATCAAATAAGTATAAAATATGTAAACTTAAATTTAAGCAAGCTTGTGACACCAACGATACAAAATGAAGCTGTTCCTTTGCCACATCTCACATAAACCACGTTTCCGAGATTTCCAGCAAGGAAACATGTTGGATGTTCTAGCAATAAGCCACTATCAAATTTGATATCCTATCGTCTGCAGAAGTGTTCTTCCAGGATTCTTAGTTTTTTGGTAAAATAGTTCTCTCTTCTATGTACACCCAGGCTATCTGGTAAACGACTCAAATGGCTGTGGGGATAATGTAGTGTTATGCTCATTTTACAGCCAAGTTTACAAAAGAAAGAAAGCATATTCTCCAGTAGTTCCCCAACATTTTCAGTTTATAGATCCCAATGATATTTTTCACACCCATAAACTATGACCATGCGTGTGTCTTAGCGTTCTCCATCTTATCGTTTACCATATACGAATATTTAATTCTACAGATGCATTTAGATTTTCGGGCAACTCATAATACCATTCCAGAAATATAATAAACTAGAAAGAATGATGTATACAATATCTAAAAAAACAAGTAAAAATCAAATGATATTTTCTGAACCAATGACCTGAAAATATTCAGAATCAGGTCTAAAATCTCAAACACTAAGGGCAAATTGTTTTTATTTCCTGGTGTAATTTGCATATCTTTTTAGAATTATATTAGAGTTTCGTAAATTGCCATTAATCATGCAACTGAAATAAACGGTGCATGACAGTATATATGACGAATATTGTGCATGTAGGCTTTGTTTATGACAAAGTGGGATGAGCATTTTTCTAAGGAGAGTATTAAATTTGCTACGGTAAGATTCTATTGTTATCTTAGCACCTTTAATTTCCTAATGCATTGTATGGTTTTCAAAATTATTTAAATGTATATTTCGTATTCAACAATGAATCTAGCAAACAACACTGTTAAATTTATATATAATTTAGATGAGATGGTTTTAGCAAACGTAAAATTACATGTAATACTAATTATTTGTACTTTCAAATGCTCTCGTTCTCATATGTACACAGCTGTACATACACACACAACAAATCATCACACACACAAATAAAATATAAACATCGGCGGTTCATTTAATTTAATGACTTAAAAATGACCGAAATAATACAATCGTGAATACAAGCAGCCGAAATGGGATTCCTCCGAATGGTCTTAGGAGTAACGTTACTTAATGATCAGAGCAAAATGGTTGGATAACATCATGAGCTTGGCTGGTCACACTTGGGGATCCAGACGGATCAGTTGGCGGCGGTTGTTTCAGACAGAACCTAATGGACAGGACCGCTAGAAGGAGTGTTTGAGGACTCTGACCCCACGACCCTCTCAGGAATAAGTGGGTGAAGAAGAAGGCTTACAAAGGAAACCTCTTCAAGATGGTGATGTTGAAAGATTTGAATTCAGCACAAGAAGTCAATGAAAAACTTCCTGGTTGTATCTATTTACAATTAGATGGAATGAGCTAACGAGATTTTAAATGTTTAATCATGGAATCAGAGTAGCAACATCGATCGATCTTTGGGCTGCTTGACAAACACACAATCCACATTGCTAGTTAAGATTCTTACTAAAATGTAGACGTATATATAAAAAAAATAGATGATCATCGGATTGAACCAAGGAAACTGTTTAGATTTGTCTTTCAATTCTCGGTCGCCGCTACTGAAAGAGGCAGGATTTGAACTCAGAACGTACAGAGCCGGAGGCAATACGGCAGATCACCTCATCCAACTCTTTAACAACTCAGCCAGTCAATCGTTCCTTTTGGGATTGATAAATAAAGTTTATCGCGTTGGTATTTAAACATAGAACACTTAGACAGGCCAAAATATCTCAGCATTTAATTTGATGTTCTAAGGTGATCTACCTCTGGGTCTTCTGCCGTTTGCCTTTGCCTATAAAAACCTGTCCTGCGATTCTTTCCTCAGACATTTTAACTATATGTCTATAGTACCACAGCTGCGATCTCGATGGGGAGAAGTGGCGGCTCTATCTGGAGCAGCTCCCTAATCTCTGAGCTACAACCCCTATTGAGTAACGTTACTCCATCTGTATTTACATAATAGCGGTTCGACAAAGTGAAATAGATAAAATAACAGACTAAGTAAATAATTCTGGGATCAATATAATCAGCTAAATCTTTCATGCTGGTGTCCCAGCATGGCCGCAGCAAAATAATATGGCATGCTCGTGAAACCAGCTATAGAATCCAGTAATTCCTGTAATTATATAGGACATGAACGAAAGGTAGTCAGGTAGTATGAGTAATTATAAAATATTAGTCTAAGGTTGTGCTTCAAAATAACTTTAAAGAAAATAATATCAACCCTGAAACATTTTCTTTCCATCCCCGTCTCTCCATTTCAACTGACACACCAGGTCACTTTTTACCTCCCTCGCCTCTACTGACATTATAGGGTAGCTATTACCTCAACTATTTACCTCTTCAACTTCATCGTTTCAATATCATTTTCCAATCAGTTATCTGTCGACAAGCGAAAGAAAAAAATTCAGAAAAACTCCCCCCCAAAAATAAAATAAAATAGAGTAACATGTCTTAAATTTCACAAACTGACTTCCACAAAGAATGCATTTGATTAGGTTTGCATTTTATAGGAAAGTGAATAGCTTTCTTCTCGCATCTTCCATTGTTCACCTGGCGGGCCTCTGAAAAAACAGTTCTGTCAACAACACAACGTTTTATGAGATTTGTTACCTAAAAATACTAACCTGTATGTCTTAGCTAATTATTCCCGAGCACAATTTTCTACCCTTCAATGAATAACAGCTAAACTAAATACCACTAACTATGCAAATTCACAGAGAGCTATGTATTTACTTACAACATTGTTATGTCTTTTATTTATTTATTTAGAAACTTAATGTTCCAAAAATATAAATAGCCACCATTGCGTAGATTTTGAAGTGTTTAGTTTTCGGTGGAAATATTAGGAAATTCTAAAAGTGGATAGCCAAAACAATAACTTTAAATATAAATCTACATATATTCTGAATAGTTTGACTTAATTTCAGGATGCAGCAAACAGCACATTACTTCTTAAATATAATTACTAACTCTTCCTCTTGAAAGATGTCATTCAAACTATTTGATCCGTTAGTTTAACACGCGGTCTCACATCAAGTCACTTGTCAGACAAGTAGAACACACGGTCTCAGATCAAGTCACTTACTATACAAGTACAACTGTGGTTTAAATCAGGGGTTCTCAACCTTTTTTTCGCTGTGGACCACCAATATAAGTAATTTTTTCCTGTGGATCACCTAAACTTTTAAATCAGTAGATGTTTTTTTTTTATGAATTAGAAAATGCTATTATCATGTCGCAGTGCCTAAAAATCTACGCAAACAGCTGAAGTCATACTTATGCGAAGAATAAGAACAGCGCTTTAAGTCAAATGCATGGATAAAAAAAGAATTTGCTATTGAAAATTTTCTGTGGACCACCTGAATTTTCCTGTGGACCACTAGTTTAAATGACTCTTTCTTGATGTACTTGCTTTAGTTTCGACACAGTCTCACATCAAGTCACTTGCTAGACAAGTACAACTGTGGTTTAAATGACTCTTTCTTGATGTACTTGCTTTAGTTTCAACAGTCTCAGATCAAGTCATTTGCCAGACAAGTACGACTCCTAAATTCAGGTCATTATTTGGGTATGTGGAATGCTCAGTCACCTGCACGTTAAGTTCAAGTTGATCGAACAATTGGAAAATTCGTCGTCAGAGGCGGCTGTAACAGTAGAGAGAACAAGATGGAAGCCAGAACAGCTAGAGAGGGATGGGTGAGCGATAAAGAAAGAGTGAAAAAATATACAAGTATACATAGAGAGGGAAAGAAGGAGAGAGAAGAGGGAGAGATGTTTGAATGAGCGAAAACGAAAGACATATATATATATACAGAAGAGATGGGGAGATGAACAATTTGTTAATGTCTTAACGGTAATCGAGAGCTATTTGCTGTTATCTTAAACATACATGATAAGGAATATCTGACTCCAATGAACCAAGACTTACATTTACAGACGACGCGCATATACTTGCTATTATATATATATATATATACATACACGCGCGGAAACACCCACTATTTACATACACACACACATATATATATATGTCTGCATGTGTTTATATATATATAATTGTTTCTACTTTAGGCACAAGGCCAACAATTACCCAGTACATTACTGGTACTTTATTTTATCGACCCCGTAAAGATGAAAGGCAAAGTTAACCTCGGCAGGATTTGAACTCAGACTGTAAAGGGACGTATAATAACACACACACACATATATATATATATATATATATATATATATATATATATATATATATTCGTGAGAGAGAGAGTATAGTGCGTTTGTGTTATTTTACCGTGGTATATCATCTGAGTGAGAAAACAATTGTTCAATTAATTGACTAAAAAAAAAAAAAAGTATATTACTTATACTTAATTTCTTGACGCTGAATGAAGGGGTCATTTGAAGAGAGAAGTGTTTAGACAGCGTTCTGAACTAATTACAACCAATTACAACCGATGGATAAATGGTTTAAAGAGGAATGGAATGGATCTCCGTCGGTTGCAATGAGGAGTATTCCAGTTGTTAAAATAAATTGCAATTCATATGCAAAGTGGATGAGTATTCTACAGACAGGTGTAACCGTAGCGCAATTCTCGGGGAAATTCAGCATGAAGACTGGTTCGTTGAATTACAGGTAAACTCCATCTTGAATTATAGTGTGGCTGAGTATTTCACAGATACGTGTGCACTTTCATAATTCTCGGGGAGATTCAGTGTGATATTTTATGTGAAAGGTTAACCCATTGAATTACAAGGGTTTTTCGTTCGACGGGCTTCCACACATTTCCCGTCTACCTGATGTCTCTCACAAGCCATGGATCGACCTATGACTATGCTAAATGGGATTTGCTCAAACTACACAATGGAATGAACTAGGAATCTTATGATTGTGAACTTGGCATTGAGCTATGTTGTGACTATATATATATATATATATATATATATATATTAAACGGCTGCATCACAAATGGGTGAGACGTTTTAAGATACATTGCACTCCAGCCTAGCAGTACAAGTTTCACTTTTTGCATACCAATCCTTAGGTTTACAACAGTCACAATGATGTTAGTTGGTTCTGATCGACAAGCGATTATATATAAGATGTGTTAAGTGATAGTGTGTGATTATATATATATAACATACATACACTTATATATAATATAAATATAAATATAACAAAAATACACATACATATATAATATATATATATATATAGAGAGAGAGAGAGAGAAATTACACAAGCGTTTGTGTGTGTATGTATGTGAAATGTCTTCCGTGGGAGGGCGTTATCTTCTCCACTAGTTCAATCTACTTAAATAAGAAACGTAACCGATGTACAACAATCTGACTGTCAATGATAAAAGGATTTTTGTATGAAACATAACAAAGGGCAGAACTTCTTGAGATGGGAATACTCACACTCAATACAGACGTAAACATACAGCCACGTACACACATCCTCAACAACACAGATATATAACACACACACATACGATGAAGAACACATGATACGAGATTGTGCGCGCGTGTGTGTATATATATATAAATAGAAATTCAGCGAGAATCGCATTTCGGCGGGTAGTAAAAGCGAAACGAAACGCAAATATCAGAGTTATGCTGGCAAGCGTTCCATAGTTAAAAGAAACAGAGCTAAACAATATGTTAAAACGCCATACAAACTGGAAAAGTGGTCAAGAAAGCATTAACCACCTAAGCCAAAAAGCATATCAAGCTAAACAGATCAAAACAAAATAAATAATAAAAAAAAAACAGACCTTGACCCATTGGAATTGATGG
>OZ024755.1:25177371-25179871 GCA_964016885.1 Eledone cirrhosa
TGACCCCAGAAGTCCTGAGGGTCAAGACAGCGGTAAATTGTAACTACAAGGTCTGCTCATAATACAGAGAGATGGGGAGGGCGAGAGAGATGGGAGGGCGAGAGAGATGGGGAGGGCGAAAGAGATGGGGAGGGCGAGAGAGATGGGGAGGGCGAAAGAGATGGAGGCGATGACAGTAGGAGTTCGGCTCTTCCTTGTTCGGACACATTGGTAAGCAATGTCTTTATATCAGAGACTACTCGGCCATGCCAGCCTCCATTCAAGTGTGACATACGTGTCAGACTTAACGCTATTCCCCGCCGTGTCAAACCTAAAACACGCTGACTCCACCCTCCCTGTCCATATCAAACCTAACTCTCATCGTCTCCCCACATCCCCGTCCAAAATTATATCAATGCTGGTTTTATTGCAAGTTATATTTTTTTCCTGTGGCAAACGATGAGGTCATCCAATCCTTATCGTTATTATAACATCATCAGAATCTTCCTTACCTTCCTCATCCTCATTATTATTATCAGTAGTAGTAGTAGCAGTAGTGGTGGTAGTAGTAGTAGTGGTGGTGGTGGTAGTAGTGTATCTGTTGCTGCAGTTATCGTTGTTGATAAAATCCCACAAAATATAAAGTTCGCCCAAAATAGTTTTATAGTTATAGGAAGTAAACCTAGATGAAATGCGTGTATATATATACACAAACACACATTATATATATATATATATATATATACACAAACACACACACACATATATATATATATATATATACACACACAAACACAGAGAGAGAGAGTATAAGGAACAAATGTAAAGTACGGTGTAGATGTTTAAGAATCCTTTAGTAATAGTTTTATTAATAAAAGATTCTTGAACATCTACACCAAACATCGTATTTATCCTTATTCTACATATACTTCGTCACGGACTGACAAAGTATATCTAGAAGAAAACACATGACGTTGAGTGCATAATCGAATTACTGATACTGTAACTTACAATTAGTAGTTTTAACTTGTACTGTAACAGTTAGTAATCCATACCATGTGGTGTCTTGCTTAGATAACAAAAGCTATCGTGTTACGATGTGTCACCAATATTTATAGAGGAACCCTGTACTCTAAGTCCTTATCATGGATAGTATCTTAGAACTGCTCAAACTAATAAATCGTGGGGCCATCAGTTCGAACATGATGAAAACTTAGCCAAGTTTCTCTTGTATCACACTCGTCTTGAATTGGATGATCTCACTGGAGAACGTAGTCCTAGATAAATCATATCCAGTGAAAGCAATGATGTACTATAAATCTTAAATTAACTACCTTAACCTATAAGTGATAAAGGCGTCAATTTCAGCAAACGTAGCCACTCGACTTGGTAGAAATAACTGTCAAATCTTTAAACGTTACCCGGTCGTCTAAAAAATGAAGACTACATTGGAGATTCTATAATATCTTTAAAAAAACGAGAAGGGCACGACTGGAATGCATTTTTTCATATATCTCCTAGATCGGGGTTTACCTGTAAAATCTTCCTCTCCGCGAGACGAAGTCTTTTTTTTTTCTTGGAACACCAGTGGTCGCTCATGCATGCACATTTCCTCTGTTCATAACAGAGGGGGGGGGGGGGGGGAGAATTCGAGGGGGGTCGAGAGAAGTGTGGGGGGGGGGGGTAATTCGAGAGAGAATGGGGGGGGGATAATTCGAGAGAGAATGGGAGAGAAAGACAGGAAAAGTTATAAAAAATATATATGGATTGTATGTAACACTGAGATAGATGGGAGGGAGATATGGCGAGGGAGAAAGATATGTAGATAGGGAGATATGAAACAATGTTACTAGAAAGGGAGTAAGTAAAGAGAGAGAGGGTTATCTGTATATATTTATCTGTTGTGTATATATTTATCTGTTGTGGCGAGTGGTGTAAAGTAAAGATAAGCCGTCACTTCCATTTCTCTTTACTCTTATTACTCAGTGATATTGGAAATAGTTGAGATTTTACACACATTGGCACTCTCCTATCTCTTATCAACTGAGGGCTATCTAGGTTGATAGGAGACTTGTAATCTACTATCAACCCGGGCCAATGTTTGTGTCTAAATAACTTAATATATCTTCTTTATTTGAAGCATTGTTGTGCAAAGAAAATGTTTGTGGTTTAACACACACTGTCTCAATGAACCCAGGCTCATTTGTGTCTAAATATTAAGTTATTTACCTTGATAATCTACTCGGCAGGGCTGTTCAGCTAGAGAACGGGTTGCCGGTGGCAGATAGTGATACAGCTACTAGATATGATGGTTAGTTGTGATATAGGCGGGCAGCAGACGGACGAATAAGGAAGCCCGTATCAAGAGCGGTAAACTACTAGGGGAGATGGAGCAATGGGTAACATCTGTAGCTTCCAAGAAAACTCCCACAACCAAACGGCGTAGCTATTTCGAGGCCGCCTCTAAAAACAGCCTAATCTTCGCGGGTTTGAGAAAGCTTTGAACCATTGTTGATTGAAG
>OZ024755.1:25184871-25192371 GCA_964016885.1 Eledone cirrhosa
GGTGAATTGGCAGTATCGGTAGAGCGCCGGACACGATGTTTTGCGGCATAGAGTTACGGCCCTTTGCGTTCTGAGTTCAAATCCCACCGAGGTTAACTTTGCCTTTCATCCTTACAGAGTCGATAAAATAAAGTACCAGTAATGCACTGGGTTAATTGCTGGCCTTGTACCAAAAGTAGAAACAATTATATTAAGTGGCTGAGTATTCCACATAGAGTCTTTATTATAGTTCGAGGGGAGATTTAACTTTAAAATGTGGAACAATCTTTGCCCATTGAATTAGTCTTACGTGTTTATTTTCATTTATTTTTTTCTAGCTGAGTGTGCTTAAACAACGTAAAGTATACTGTCTTTCTCATGGATAAAATGTATCAACGGGAATCGAACTCTCTACTTTACCTCTGATCCACATATCTTCACTATTATACCATTAACCCGTTTGAGAAATGAGAGAGACACAGCTTTCACAATTTCCTATTTTTGCCTCTACAAGATACAATATCCCTTCTTTATATAAAAGATGTTCTTTTCAGAGCAAGAGATAATCTCATCTAAGCGAGTAATGTGATACGGTTTCAAACTCAGGTTAGGAGTATTTTTTATTTTACTGCTCTTGCCTTTTGGGAATGACACGAAAATAGAAACTTCTTAATTCTTCTTTCCTCTAAAAACATAAAACTATTTTAACATGTTAAAAAATAAAAGCAATCATACAAGATATACGTGTTTCTTGTTTAACTGCAGTTGTTTATTTTATTTTTACTTTGAATTTATTTTTATCTCATCTGTATAGTTCGGCTTCTCTTTCAAACGGAATCATTTACATAATAGATAAGGCACTCGTATTGTTAGTTGCAGTAGAATTTTTTAGCGATCTTAAAAGAAGAAAATGATCAATTATTTTATACTTCGGTTCAAGGTTTAGCCATAATTTAATGATAATTTTAGATTAAAATACTCCAGAGCAATGCTTCGTTTTAACTACTGCAAAAAAAAAAAAACATTCAGCATAGTTAAGTTCAGCAAACAGCTGTGCTGCTTTTATGAAACGCTATCAATTGATATTCAAACAGGATCAGAGGGCTAGTGAGTTGAGTAATCTCATTTTACGCCGTTACAGTACAAACAAAAATAAAAAATTTTTTAGAGCAGCTGAAAATACGATTAATAAATATTTAACTGAACTTATATAAACACACACACACACAATATATATATATACGAGGCTGCGCTAAAAAGTTCATAGGTTGACTATGTAGGAGTGGTGAGTGATAAAGCTGTGAAATCGTCCATGCATTAATTTCAAATCTTAATAACTGAATTGTTTCCTTCCAGATAAATTAACATCTGACTGTTCAAAGAAGACTTCAAATGTAACTAGTAACGACTTCTCTTGGAAATGGACAAAATTTGGCGTCGAGGTTCTATCAAGTACCTGCAGAAATAGGGGTACCCTCAAATGACATTCATGCTGATATGGTTGCTACATTGGGGGATGATGCTCCAGCACACGAGTCTTTGATTTCAATGACCGCTGTGTGTGACTAGCTTTCAACTGGTTGATCACCCACCCCAACCATTCTCCTGATTTGGCCCCATCTGACTATCATTTGTTCCCCATGAAAAAACTCTTGGCTGGAAACCAGTATCATAGTGAGAATGACGTCATATCTACTGTTGATGATTTCTTTTTGACCAACAGGATGGAGGTTTCTTCATCAATGGGATCCAGGCCCGGCAAAACCGATGGAAGGAACTTTATGACCACAAGGGGGACTACGTTAAAATTTAAACCTCATTTGGTCATATCCCATGAGAGTATCTTGGTCGGGCTATGAACTTTTCAATCAGCCCTCGAATATATACACATATATATGTGTGTGTGTATATATATATATGTGTGTGTGTGTGTGTGTATACATGTGAGTGTGTGTGTGTGTGTATATATACATGTGTGTGTGTGTGTGTGTGTGTGTGTGTGTATACATGTGTGTGTGTGTGTGTGTGTGTGTGTGTGTATACATGTGAGTGTGTGTGTACATGTGTGTGTGTATATACATGTGTGTGTGTGTGTGTATACATGTGTGTGTGTGTATACATGTGTGTGTGTGTGTGTGTGTGTGTGTGTATACATGTGAGTGTGTGTGTACATGTGTGTGTATATACATGTGTGTGTGTGTGTGTATATACATGTGTATGTGTGTGTATACATGTGTGTGTGTGTGTGTTTCTTTGAGGTTTATTTAGATTCTTTGCAGAATACAAGCTGGTCAGTAACAAAGTGAAAATACAATTCCGGGGGTTTGTAAATAAGTGAGTCAGTGCTAGCTTATATTTCAGTGTGTGTACTTGCACTGGTATGTGTGTGTATGTGTATGCGCTTGTACTCGTGTATGTGTATGCGCTTGTACATGGATGCTAGTAGCAATGAGAATAGGCATGTGGTTAATTGTTGGGATAATAATGGAAGATATATATAAAGAATATCTTTCAAAGGCAATATTATAAATTGCAAACGAAATACGTGTTATAGGAAACCTGATAGTTGAATCAATACAACACATTCAATACAACAGGTAATCAACGTAAATTTAAATAAGTTTATAAAATCACACAATAATAAGAGAAACATTTTATACGTGGAGGCGCATGGCTAGTGGAAAGGGTGTTGGACCTATGATCATAATGCCGTGTGTTCGATTCCTGGGCTTGGTTATGTGTTGTGTTCTTGAGCAAAACACTTCATTTCACGTTTCTCCAGTATAACCAGCTGAAAATGAATACCAACAATAACTGGTGGTTTAATCCAGCGTCCTGTTTAGGGAGGAGTTTTATAGTTTAGGTAACTTCGCGCCACGAAACCGGGATAAGTACCAGCTTTACGTGCCTGATGACTTGAGACAGACCTTAGGTTAAACTTTATACTATTAATATTAGTTTTGAATATCAAATGGTTATAATTGATGGATTCGTTATAGTTAAAATTGGGATGAACTTACGCGAATTGGAAAATTCTGTCAACTCAGCATATAATCCGTTTTACAAGTTAAGTGGAGATATCGGTTCAAAGTTAAATTCATGTTGTAACCGATAATGAATGTGTTGCCTCTTCACATTTCAGTGTTCATGAAATTTGTTACAATTGTTTATGTCGATGTGGAAGAAATTATTAGATATGTACACTGAAGATAAACAACAATATTGAGTTGTGATGTGATGTGATAGCTGCTACGTAAGATAAACTGTTAGCTGGTGGTGAGAATTTGCTGTTAAACATAACTGTTGTATTACTGTGAAATATAACTTGTATTACTGTGAAATATAACTGCTGTATTACTGTGAAATATAACTGCTGTATTACTGTGAAATATAACTTGTATTACTGTGAAATATAACTTGTATTACTTTGTGAAGCATAACTTAGTCCACTCGCCACATTATTTTCGCAGGGCAGTCGGCCGAAACAGAACAGAATCCGGAGAAAACACATAGAGCAAAGACCAGAGATAGAAGAAACCGGAAGTGAAAAATGACCTTCTTTTACAATGAAACAAATGAGTTCATGACTACGTCATGCCAGCAGAAAATTTACTTCCCCCCGTACAGAGCATAACTGTTGAGCCGTATTCACTTCTTGGAACATATAGTTCAGCCACAAATATTTTAAGCATTTTTATATAGGATGATTTTAAAAATTGTATATCTTCGATTAATAAAAATACGTTTTATTTGAAATTAGTATTTGTAATTTTTATGTGTAAAATCTCTGGAAAATCAAGACTTCCACACTTCCTTAACCAAAGACCCCAATACAACCAGGTTTGTTGCTGTTATTAAAACGATTTTTTTTATTGTGCATTGGATAAAGAATTCATGTCTATAGAGGAATGAGAATCAGTGTTGCAAAGACTGAGACACCTCCCACTCAAGGAAGCCTGCACAATGCATTCTACGTGTGAGTCGAGTTCCACTGAAGCAGTCAAGTATCTCGGGGCCATGTTCATGAGTGGTGGAAGTCGGGAGGCTGAAACATGTGTAAGAATTGTGAGAGCTGGTGCCGTAATGCGTCAGCTTTAGCTTTTGGTCATCAAAAGAAGGGATGTAAGTCAAACCCACTAGCCTCAATTCGGCATTGGTTCCAACCCTTACCTATGGCCATGGATCTTGGGTAATGACCGACAGAATACGATTGGGAATACGTCGGAGAAAATGCTTTGCGGTATTCGTTTCGGCTCTCTGCTCTCTGAGTTCAAATCCCGCCGACATCAAGTTTGCCTTTCATCCATTACAGGTCGATAAAAAAAGTACCTGTATGCCGGCCTCCCACGCATATCTGTCGTTGTCCGTAAAAGGAGAGTAAGATTTGCTAGCCACTGCCATCGTGACCACCTATGAGGCTGTGTCCCCATTAGTTCTTTGGAAACCACAAGCAGTCACTAATAACAGGGGACCCATGCTCTCCTATCCCGATGTCATCTCCAGAGATTCTGGTATTGAAATCCAGGATTTGGCAGCAGCAATGAACGAAAGATCCACGTGGAGATCAATTGTTGAGTCGATTTCGGCTGAGGCCGCTGGATGACGATGATGAGTACTAGGGTCGATTCTTCCTCTATATCTCTTTGTCTCTCTCTCATTCTCTCTATCCTTCCTCTATATCTCTTTGTCTCTCTCTCATTCTCTCTATCCTTCCTCTATATCTCTTTGTCTCTCTCTCATTCTCTCTATCCTTCCTCTATATCTCTTTGTCTCTCTCTCATTCTCTCTATCCTTCTCTGGAAAAATATGTTGTATTCCGACCTTAAGAGGAATGTACTCCGTCAGGTTTAAAAAATGCCCTCGAAGCGCCGTATGTTAATACGGCGCTTCTACGACTTCCTCGAGAGTTACTGCACGATACATATATTAGCAGCAGCAGTAATAGTAGCAGCAGCAGCAGTAGCAGCAGTTGTAGTAGAAGTAGTTGTAGTAAGAGCAGCTGAGCCACCACTCTTTGTCAACAGACAGAAACATGTAACTTAATATGATTCAGTCTCAGTACCAGCACAACTCAAACTTAGTAATTTCGTTATCAGTGCTGTTTTTGTGACGTTGAGCAGTCATCCCAAGTGGTCTAGTGGTTAGGATTCCGCGCTCTCACCGCGGCGGCCGGGGTTCGATTCCCCGCTTGGGAAATGAGTTTTTTTATTTTTTAATCTATCATCATCATCATGGTTTAACGTCCATCTTCCACGATAGCATGGGTTGAACGAGTTTGTCCAACTTGAGGCAAGATTGGTCGGGTGGCCGTGTCTCGCTCGTACAAAACTGTTTCTGGCAGGTTTTCTACTGCTGGATGTCTTTCCTAACATCAACCACATTTACAGTGTGGACTGGGAGCCTTTTTACCGTGTCCCCTATAGAATTTAAGTTGGCGTTGTACCTGATAATATTTATAGAAATTTATTAGTTACTAATCTACATTTAAATTGGTGTCTTTCTTAATGTTATACACCGATGTCTGTTGTGAAAGTATAATTGTTTCTACTTTTGGTACAAGGCCAGCAATTATCCCAGTGTATTACTGGTACGTTATTTTATCGACCCCGTAAGGATGAAAGGCAAAGTTAACCTCGACAGGATTTGAACTCAGACCATAAAGGGACGTAACTCTATGCTCCAAGCATGGCGTCCGACCCTCTACCGATATTGCCAAACCACCTCCTTGTTGTTAAAGTCCATTCGTGTTGATGTAGAGAATTTCAAAAGGATGCCCTATTAGAAGCAATGCAAAAGCTGTAATATAACGAGGGTTGCAATGTCCACAGTATATGCTATCTACAGGAATGTACAATTGCTTTGTTTTGTCTTTTGATGTTATATGTAAGTCTGTATGAGCTATATCACTAAACACACACTATCCAAGCCCAACACTTCTGCAACGAGAGAGACAATGGTGTTGTCTGGTCGTTAGTTTTCTTTTATTGTTGCTTGTATTGTGTCTCTGACACATGAGAACTGTGTGAAATGATATGGATTACATACACACACACACATATGCTCTCATGAGCTGCAAGCAGAGCGTTGAGTCGGTGCTTATCCCAGTTTCATGGCGTGAAGCGATTGAGAGGTCAAGACTCCCCCCGGGACACTACACCAGTCAATCACAGGCTATTACTGGTACTCATTTTTCAGCTAAGTATACTGGAGTGACGTGAAATGAAGTGTTTTGCTCAAGAACACAACAGGCAAACCAGCACAGGAACCGAACCCACGACATTACGTTCGTAAGTCCAACACCCTTACCACTAGGACATGTGCCTTCGCTATATATATGTGTGTGTGTGTGTGTGTGTGTGTGTAATTAGATTTACGTCTATATCTGTATATTTGTATGTGTATAAATGTATCCATATAAATATATAAATAGGAATGCCGGCAATCTCAGAATAAAGCAATTACCAGTACATTACTGGTACTTTATTTTATCGACCTCTTAAGGATGAAAGGCAAAGTTAACCTCGACGGGATTTGAACTCAGACCGTAAAGGGAGTAATCTATAATGATAGCTAAACTGAAATCCCGTATGAACAATAGACTAGAATTCACCACCGAATGGCTGATATATACATACACAGTAACACACTTCATTCCATTAAATAACTTAGATCATCTGCCAGATATATATACACAAGTTTAGACATATATATGAGGGCGTCCAAGAGATATCAATATCTGTTGGACTCCTTCATATATATATATATATATATATATATATATATAGGAAAAGAGTCAGGACCCCGACGGCTGAGCTCCGGCCGTTTCGACAGCTAGATCCGAACTCCAGGATATAGCTGTGGAAACGGCCGGAGTTCAGCCGTCGGAGTCCTCATTCTTTTCCTATTACCCACTCTACTACCCTGAGTATCGAGTACTCTGGTGCGTTATGGTCCACCTGGTATCTTACCACACTTTCTTTGTTGTTGTTATATATATATATATATATATATATATATATATATATATATATATATATATATATATATATAACATTTTTATTTTTAATTTCATTCGCACCGTTTCCTTTCGCTATATGTCTCTCCACCACTCCCCTACACACCCTTTGAACTCTGTTCCCACACACTTCTCACCTGAGGAAGGGCTTATGCCCGAAACGTCGTTCCCCACCACCACCCCACTCTCCAGAGCGTGAAATTAATAAACATTCGTTGTACTGCCTCTCTGTTTTGTTCCTGTTCAAATTTTTCCATTATATATATTGAGTATATGTTGGTTATTTACCGACACCTCAATATGCAGGTTGGAGCGCGCGACGAAGTACGCGGGTTGGTTTGTTTACTCTGGAGTAATGTAAAATAAGTAAGTCAAACATGTGAAATTTGGCTTCGTTTATTATAAATTCTCTGCTATATATATTTCAGTGACAGCTATTTATTGGCTGTGACCTCTTCAGGCACTCCGAATTAATGTGGAAAAGAAATATATATAGCAGAGAATTT
>OZ024755.1:25219871-25242371 GCA_964016885.1 Eledone cirrhosa
ACACCACCAACACTACCACCATCCCTACACCCACCACACACCACCACCACCAACACTACCACCATCCCTACACCCACTACACACCACCACCACCAACACTACCACCATCAACCCCCCCAATACACACCACCACCACCATCACCACCCCCACTACACACCACCAACACTACCACCATCCCTACACCCACCACACACCACCACCACCAACACTACCACCATCCCTACACCCACTACACACCACCACCACCAACACTACCACCATCAACCCCCCCAATACACACCACCACCACCATCACCACCCCCACTACACACCACCACCACCAACACTACCACCATCCCTACACCCACTACACACCACCACCACCAACACTACCACCATCAACCCCCCCAATACACACCACCACCACCATCACCACCCCCACTACACACCACCACCACCACCACCACCACCATCCCTACACCCACTACACACCACCACCACCAACACTACCACCATCACCCCCCCCCCCCAATACACACCACCACCACCATCACCACCCCCACTACACACCACCACCACCACCACCAACACTACCACCATTCCTACACCCACCACACACCACCACCACCAACACTACCACCATTCCTACACCCACCACACACCACCACCACCAACACTACCACCATTCCTACACCCCACCCCCACCGCCACCCCCACTACCATATTATCATCACTCATCATAATAATTATCGTCACCAGTATCATAATTATCTGTCATATCTACCTGGATCTTGTTACCATCATTATCACCATCTGAACTATCATCACCATCATCATTATCACCTGAAATATCATCATCATCATCATTATCACCTGAAATATCATCATCATCATCATTATCACCTGAAATATCATCATCATCATCATCATCATTATCACCATCTGAACTATCATCATCATCATCATCATCACCATCTGAACTATCAACACCATCATCATCATCATTATCACCATCTGAAATATCATCATCATCATCATCATCATTATCACCTGAAATATCATCATCATCATCATCATCATTATCACCATCTGAAATATCATCATCATCATCATCATCACCATCTGAAATATCATCATCATCATCATCATCATTATCACCATCTGAAATATCATCATCATCATCATCATCATTATCACCTGAAATATCATCACCATCATCATCATCATTATCATCACCTGAAATATCATCATCATCATCATCGTTATCTTAAATTCCATCATCATCACCATCATCACCACGCCTATCATCTTCATCACCATCTTAAATTCCATCATCATCATCATCATCATCAGTACGCTTATCATCTTCAACATCATCTTAAATTTCACCATCACCATCACCATCATCATCATCACCGCCACCACCACGCCTATCATCTTCAGCCACAGCAGCAACAAAAGTTCATCATCATCATCATCATCATCATCATCATCATCATCATCATCGACAACAGCAGCACCCACAAATGGATCAACGTCACCAACATCGTGATTATCACCACCACCATCACCATCATCATATACATCACCACCACCATCACCATCATCATATACATCACCACCACCATCACCATCATCATATACATCACCAAAACCATCATCATCATCATCATCATCATCAACAACAACAACTCTAAGATCATCCCCTACCATCTTTTCATTGCTGAAACTCATTTGTATATAATATTCCTTCGTTTGCAGACACACTTGTGTACATATATACACATACATATATATATGTACCACGCACACACACACACACATACACACACACATGTAAAATAAGGGGATTTGATTTAGACACAGGGCCAGCAACTTTGGGGTAGGGGAAGTCGATTAAATCGATCCCGGTGCGTTACTGGTACTTTATTTTATTGACCCCCGTAGGGATGACAGGCAAAGCTAACGTCGGCGAGATTTGAACTCAGAACGTAAAGGGACGCAACTCTATGCTGCAAAGCATGTTGTCCGACACTCTACCGATTCTGTTTGTCGACATATACACTTGTGTACATACACACACACACTATATATATAATAAGGAGTAGGAACAAGGAATCAATATAGCATCATTATGTTGATTCACCTGTGATGTGCATTTCCTGATCGATCACCTCGATGCACGATCGGTTTCAATCGAGCCCCACTCTGGTATCGATGCCGATCGTGACACGTGCGTCACAGGTGAATGATGTTATATTGATAGCTCGTTCCTATTCCTTATCATTGGTGGATTGGCAGTATCGGTAGAGGGTCGGACGCCATGCTTTGAGGTAGAGAGTTACGGCCCTTGCCACTCTGAGTTCAAATCCCGCCGAGGTTAACTTTGCCTTTCAACCTTACGGAGTCGATAAAATAAAGTACCAGTAATGTACTGCGTAATTGCTGGCCTTGTGCCAAAAGTAGAAACAATTATTATTTGGCAGTAATACACTGGGATAATTGCTGGCCTTTTGCCAAAAGTTATTATTGTTATTCGGCAATATAGGTAGAGCGTCCGACACCTTGCTTTGTGGCATAGAATTACGGCCCTTTACGTTCTGTCTTCAAATCCCACGGAAGTTATATATATATAATTACAACAGTGACATAAACACCGTTGCAATTATTTATACTAAACTCGTCCTATAGATATTTCTATATATGTGTGTGTGTGTGTATATATGTATGTATATATATATATACATACATACATATATACATATATATATATATATATATATATATATATATATATATATATATATAGTTCAAGAATAGACGAGACAATCACAGAGATGCAAAAAAACTACTATTAGTTTCAGGCTTGGGAATGAAGATAAAGAAAAAAGCGAGTAAATAAATAATTGTTACTACTTTTTGGCACAAGGCCAGCAATTAACCAGTGCATTACTGGTACTTTATTTTATCGACCCCGTAAAGATGAAAGGCGGGATTTGGTAAATAAATAATGTCTCGACGTAACGCACATAAGTCCTTAATTTGGAATGAGCAAAGTTTGGTGAGAGAGAAGTTTTATAAAATAGAGTTTGGAAGGTTGGACAAAAAGAAAAGGAAAGAAACAATACAATCCATCTGACCAGACTTGTCACATAGCGAGGACAACCCGTCTGACCCATACAAGCATGGAAAATAACCCGTTAAACGGTGTATATATACATATATATGTATATATATATATGTATAAAGAACAAAGAGGGTGTGGTAAGGTACCACGTGGACCATAACGCACCAGAATACTCAATACTTAGGGTAGTAGAGTGGGTAATAGGAAAAGAGTCAGGACCCCGACGGCTGAGCTCCGGCCGTTCCGACAGCTAGATCCGAACAGTTCGGGTCTAGCTGTCAAAACGGCCGGAGCTCAGCCGTCGGAGTCCTCACTCTTTTCCTATATAACATGACTGAATTATAACCATCAACACAGTCAAGGTATGTCAGACATCAATATATTTTATCTGATGAGGACGTACTGTTGAAATAGCTCAGTACCTCTGAAATATGTATAATAAAATATATTTGATCACATGAATATCTATATTTATTAATATTTTGAAGTAATATTAATAACTCCAGAAAACCTCTTGTAGAGAGCTTCTAATCTATTGTAAAACTTTATTCATTGATGAATTCATTGAACCTTGTTAAACTTTTAATCATAATTATATTTATATATATATATATATATGCCATGTGTATCCTGGTTTTTAGAATAGATACATCGTATCACTGCGTATCATAAGAGACGACTAAATGGGTTGACGTCCGGAAGGGTGTCTGGCAGTAAAACATTAGGAAAAGTGGATTTAAAAACGATTATGTTGATGAAATATATATATATTTATATATGGTTGGATTAAGCTTGCATGGGAACCCTGGCTGAAACTTTCACCAGGGTCCTTGGATATTATGTATGCTAAAAAAAAAAAAAAATAATTGTTGGAGGCCCTTTAAATATCATAGGGTCTCTGGCTATGGGCTTTGACCGTCACTGAGTATAAATATATATCTTACTCTTTTACTTGTTTCAGTTATTAGACTGGCTATACTAGGGCATCACCTTAACGACATTGAGTTGATTACTTAGACAGCAATTCTTCTTTTCATGCCTGGTATTTATTTTATCGATCCCTTTTTGTCGAACCGCTAATGAGGAGATACGAAAAAAACCCTAACATAAAAGAGGACATAGATTTACACATCATGGCCATCATTTTGAATTGTTTTTTTTTTATAACGAGCTTCTACACTGTCTCTGCCTACCAAATTACACTCACAAAGCATTGGTAACTTTAAGGTTATAATGTTAGACACTTTGCCTTCGAGGTTACGAATTGGAGGGGTGGGAGTGGAAACCACGTGGTTGCCAAGCGAACTCCTTAACTACTCAGACAGGTCTGCGTCTTTATATTTAAGAAAATCACATACACACACTCTCTCTCTCTCTCTCTCTCTCTCTCTCTCTCTCTCTCTATATATATATATATATATATATATATATATATATATATATATATATATATATATATATATATATATATATATATATATAATCAGCCCGGAATTATCCCGTAAGCAAAATAAGCATGTGCTTAGGGGGTGTCATTTAAAAAGGGGTCTCATTATCGTTTTTCTCCAGTGCTGACTTGTACCATGACACAATGTTGCAGATGTACCGAGGCCCATTACCTTCTCCATCATCTGATTTTTTTTTTCAGGGTTTAGGGCCTCCAAAGGTCTTAATCACACCATGATTTGTGTATATATATATATATATATATACATATATATATATATATATATATATATATATATATATATACTTTGTAAGCACTCTGAAACAGGTTTTGTTCCTTAGAAGTTCATTCCATAATCCATTGAGTGAGTAATGTATGCAAGCGAGAATATAGCTGATATTATAACCTCGTCAATATATATATATATATAAAATAATAATGATAATAATAATAATAATAATAATAATAATAATAATAATAATAATAATATTTGTAAATCGAACTTTGACAGCAGTACAGCAAGTACTATTCGATTTGTTTGAGGCAATGGCAAAACACTCAGTGGATCGAAAGTTAAAAGTAAAGCATTAAGTCCAGAGTTAAACACCGTAGAGAACTAAACTATACTACCACCCCTCCAATCTCAAAAGCGTGAACCTAATAAACTACCATTTGTACTGCCTCTCTGTTTTTTGTTCTTGTCTAATATTTAACTATATATATATATATATATATTGTTATACTTGGGGAGGGTCATATTGTTGTAATACTATTGCCAGAAATAATAACTGAACACACTCACTGTTTGGTTGATGATGTTGCAGATGTGCAACGAAAGAACTTTGTTAGACTATATATATATATATTCATATCTGTATTTTTGACTGCTGGTCAGTCAATGATAAACATTGATGGCCAAATGAATTAACTAAGGAGATATAAAAGATGCAGAAGCGTAAACCAACCAAACAGTGATTTCGACACACGATTTCATATCAAAAACCTCGCAAAACAAATTCATATATATATATATATATATATATATATATATATATATATATATATATATATATATATTGTGTGTGTTTAGTGTGTGTCCCAACATCCCGTCTGCTGTAGTCGGTGTCACTAAATGACTGCTGACAGTCCCCACAATCAACCCTCAAAAACTGATGCAGCCATTATAGTCACCACCAGAATTATGTCATTGACAGGAATATTCTTGGAAAATTAAATGGGAAATGTTAGGAATGTTTTACAAATCTTCACTATACCAATAATAAATTGGATTTGGAGGAGGTGAGGCAGTTTAATTTGCTCTTTCTTGGAAAAGCCCCAAATTGCCATTTCTTTATACACATCTGTAGTTACATAACAGAGTACATCTTTAATAATAGGAAAGTGTGAGGATTTATAGCCAGGATATAAGAGCTAAAGTTTGTACATTAGTTTACCATGGATGTTCTACTTTTCCACAACATTAGACATATTTATCTGAGGTGAGCAGCTGACACTGACCTTTATAACAAGGCAAGTCTTATCCTAGAGTAAACTAACGAGTCTGTTGTATTCAACGGATTGTTGTTTTTACTAGCAAAGGCACGTGGCTTACTATCATAGTGTTTGGTTCCTGGTGACATAATATATCCTTGAGCAAGACACTTTATTTCACGTTGTTCCAGTCCACTGTGTCCTTGAAGCTAGTCACTTTATTTCACGTTGTTCCAGTCCACTGTGTCCTTGAGCAAAACACTTTATTTCACGTTGTTCCAGTCCACTGTGTCCTTGAGCTAGTCACTTTATTTCACGTTGTTTCAGTCCACTGTGTCCTTCAGCAAGACCCTTTATTTCATGTTGTTCCAGTACACCGTGTCCTTAAGCAAGACACTTTATTTCACGTTGTTCCAGTCTAGTCCACTCAGCTGGCAACAATAAGTTGTACTTGTATGCATTCTTAATTAAAATACCGTGTCACACTGAATCTGCCTGAAAATTACGTTACGTCTCCACGTGTCTGTGGAATGTTCAACCACATGCATGCTCGTTTCATGAGCAGGATGTTCTGTTGTTTGAATGGGAACACTCGTCGTCACAACGGAGATCCAACACTATTTTTATAAGAATATTTCTTTGGTATTTCTTATTATGAAAGACGTGGATATTTTAAACACCGATGTGCCTTTAGTGTGACCGACAGGATAGTCCTACTGTGTGTATATATGTATGTTTGTACGTATGTATGTATATATGAGAGAGAGTCAGTTTCTAACATAGCCACAAGACTCTCTCATTAGAATTTACACAACATCAACTAGGTAGATATGTATGCATGTCTGCATGCATGTGTAGATATGGATGTTATTGTATGTGTGGAGGTGTATCTTTTGAGTTGTATGTGTGCATGTGTATATGCTCAGTATCTGTACACGTGTATATGCAGTTATTAGATGCAACATTTTTGGAATGTTTTACATATTTTTACTCTTCCATTAATGGATTGTACTTGTATTTTCCTAACTAGTTGTTTTCTTTCTGTTCCTGTGAAGCCCAGCTTCTCAAGATTTGTATTGAGGCAGTTACTAACATATCCGAGTGCCGCAATAATCACAGGTATAAATCTGAAGGTATAACCAGGGTGGAGTATCTGCAGATTTCTCATCAGTTCTGCATAAATATTCTCCTTTTCGCTAATCTTTGATATTATATTGGCATCTGCTGGACAGCTAACTTCCGGTACTGTGCATGCCTTCTTTTCCCTGTCCCACATCATAATATCTGGTCTGTTATGCCTGCATTTTATGGGGGATTTTACTGTAACATTCCACCAGTACTCTTTCATATTATGTATATGTATGTCTTTCACATTGATGTAGCTTTAAATGTGTTTATTATCGGGGCTATCTTTTCTACGGATTGCATTGTACAGTGTTTTGGCCACTACATCATGCCTCATAGGTAGATAGTACCGCGATGACATCTTTGGACAGCTGCTAATGACATGGGTGACATCTTCGATGATAATTCTGCAGAGTCTGCACTTGTTATCACATCTAGGTGTTTTGCCATACGTATGTATGTATGTATGTATGTATGTATGTATGTATGTATGTATGTATGTATGGGAGAGATGACCCCTTAGCCTTTGTCAAGGCAGAATTCTAGGAGAAGGAAAACTCTGATATAACACCTGCAACCCTGATGGTATCCAATGATGTTGACTTGTTCTTCTTTTTGGTAAATATCATCTTGGTTAAGAGAGTGGGACTGGCTTAGTGCAGTGCCTTTGCTCACTATAAAAGCTTCACGGCACAGGCATTGCTTTATATCTGGAGATCTCTCTGCACTTGTCGTCACATGGTACCATGGGTCCAGCACTATGTGTCAGTAATTGTCACAAGTGTAGTCTTTGTACCAGAGTTTTCAAGTCGCTGGCTGGACTAAAAAGTCACACTTGTTCAGCACATCGGTAGGGGTTCTCCTACATGGATATAAAGTAGTGGCCGTACTCGAAAACGAGTTGGCAGCCACCATGTATGTATGTATGCAGGCAAACAGGGAAGATTATAGAATAATTATGAAACATCCAAGGGACATACAGGCATACACATACATATACACATTCATATATTTTTCCACACATACATATACGAACACATCCTTAATGAATGTATATATATGTATGTGTGCGTATGTATGCATTATACATACATGTGTACGCATGTATGTACGTTTTATATATGTATACATGCATTCATGTTTGTTTAATGTATGTATGGTGCTTCTATGTACGTATCATATTTGAATGTATGCGTTTATGTATGATGTACTGCATGTATTTATCTATCTATGTGAGCATGTACCTATGTACGTTTTTATCTATGTGAGCATGTACCTATGTATGTATGTATGTATTTATGTGAGCATGTACCTGTGTATGTATGTATCTGTGTGAGCATGTACCTATGTATGTACGTTTGTATCTATGTGAGCATGTACCTATGTATGTATCTATGTGAGCATGTACCTATATATGTATCTATGTGAGCATGTACCTATGTATGTATGTATCTATGTGAGCATGTACCTATGTATGTATCTATGTGAGCATGTACCTGTGTACGTATGTATCTATGTATGTATGTATCTATGTGAGCATGTACCTGTGTACGTTTGTATTTATGTGAGCATGTACCTATGTATGTATTTATGTGAGCATGTACCTATGTATGTATGTATCTATGTGAGCATGTACCTATGTATTATACACGTGTATATATGTATCGTAATGTATATGATGTGTGTTTGAATGTATGTATGTTTGCAAGTGTTATGCATGGTTGTCTGTATGTATGTATGTATGTATGTATGTATGTATGTATGTATGCATGCATGCATGCATGCATGCATGTATGCATGTATGTATGTATGTATGTATGTATGTATGCATGCATGCATGTATGTATGTATGTATGTATGTATGCATGTATGTATGTATGTATGCATGCATGTATGTATGTATGTATGTATGTATGTATGCATGTGTGTATACATGTATGTATGTATGTATGTAAGATGTTCTTCTGGTTTGATAATTTTATACATTTTAACCAATAGAAAGAGAAAGAGAGTCGGTTTCTAACATAGACACAAGACTCTTTCATTGGAATTTACACAACATCAACTAGGTAGATATGTATACATGTCTGCATACGTGCATGTGTGTGTGTGCAGATATGGATGTTATTGTCTGTGTGGATGTGGATGTTTTGAGTTATATATGTGAATGTGTATATGCTTCGTATCTGTACAGTGGTAGCATGGAGAGGGGAGACTGGTTTGCATGGATGACTGCTGGTCTTCCATAAACACACCTTGCTCAGGGTTGTGCCTCGGAAGGGAACTTTCTAGGTGCAAAACGATGGGCATTGGTTACCAAAGGGGGTCTTAAATAATTGTTTCTACTTTTGACACAAGGCCAGCAATTATCGCAGTACATTACTGGTACTTTATGTTATCGACCCCGTAAGGATGAAAGGCAAAGGTTCACTTTACCTTTCAGCCTTAAATAATTGTTTCTACTTTAGGCACAAGGCCAGCAATTACTCAGTGCATTACTGGTACTTTATGTTATCGACCCCGTAAGGATGAAAGGCAAAGGTTCACTTTACCTTTCAGCCTTAAATAATTGTTTCTACTTTAGGCACAAGGCCAGCAATTACTCAGTGCATTACTGGTACTTTATTTTATCGACCCCGTAAGGATGAAAGGCAAAGTCAACTTCGGCGGGATTTGAACTCAGATCGTAAAGGGACGTAACTATGCTGGAAAGCATGGCGTCCGACCCTCTACCGATACTGCCAATCCACCGATAATAGCTACAAATAGCTATAGTCAGGGTACAACATCTGTAGGTACCACATTAGTTCACCTTGGACAGAATGTAAGGGATCACCGTCGGTCTGTATCTGTACATGTGTACATACAGTTATCACATACAGAATCTTTGCAATATTTTACTGTATATATGTATATATACGTATATATGTATGTATATATGTATGTCGAGCCACTCTTGAGTGCTACTGGTAACATGTAACCCAGTACAACCTGTCGCATGGTCGGGTCATTGGCGACTAAACTGGCAAGCCCACCAAGTTTACTTGGTGAGGAGGGTGATTTTGTACACCCTGCAGGACAAAAAACAAAACCTGACAAAGGGCGGAAGACCTCATAAGAGTCCACGACGGCTATCCGAAAGTGTGTAAATATGTATATACACATGTACCGCGCGGTTAAACCACTGGGAGTGAAGGACCCCTAGCCTTTGTCAGGACATTCTTCTAGGAGAAAGCAACTCAGGAAACTGGGATAACTCCGATATAAAACCTGCGGCTCAGTAGTTACCGATGATGTTGATCTTTTCTTTTTTTCGGTTATAGCCACTGTCGCTCAGAGAGTGGGATTGGCTCAGTGCACAGTCTTTCCTCACTTTAAAAAGTATCTCCACGCACAGGCATTGCATGATAGAATTAATTAATAATTATTAATAATGGTATATCGTGCAATGGCCATACTCGTTAACGAGGGGGCAGCCATTATGTATGTATGTATGTGTGTATGTATGTCTTTTCAAGTTGTATATATGGTTGTCTATCTGTCAGTCTGTATGTTTGTAGGTGTGTATCGTTGTATGTATGCATTTAACTTCGTCCTGTGTGTTTATGTATCCTCTTTGTGTATATATAAACCTTTTGTGTATATATATATCATTTTTATATATATGTACCTTTTGTATATATATGTACCTTTTGTGTACCTTTTGTGTATATATGTACCTTTTGTGTATATATATATATACCTTTTGTGTATATATGTATCTTTTGTATATATATGTAACATTTGTGTATATATGTACCTTTTGTGTATATCTATATATATCATTTGTGTATAAATGTATCATTTCTGTATATATATCATTTGTGTATATATGTATCATTTGTGTATATATATATATATATATATATATATATATATATATATGTGTAACTTTTGTGTATAAATGTATCATTTGTGTATATATGGAGCTTTTGTGTATTATATATCTTTATGTGTATATTTGTATCATTTGTGTATATATCTTTATGTGTATATATGTATCCGTGTGTGTATGTATATATCTTTGTGTGTTTGTATATCTTTTGAGTATGTATGTTTGTTATGTTCTATTTTCTCACCAACTTGTTAGCTATGTATATATATTATATATATACCAACTTGTTAGCTATGTATGTATATTATATATACCAACTTGTTAGGTATGTATGTATATTATATATACCAACTTGTTAGGTATGTATGTATATTATATATACCAACTTGTTAGGTATGTATGCATTTTATATATACTAACTAGATAGTTATGTATATATATTATATATACCAACTTGTTAGTTATGTTTGTATATAATATATACTAACTAGGTAGTTATGTATATATATATATATACACACGCGCTTGTGTGTGTGTGTGTGTGTGTGTGTGTGTGTGTGTGTGTGTGTGTGTGTGTGTGTGTGTGTGTGTGCGTGTAGGCGGGCGTGTGTATGTCAGCATGTTATTACGTATAGGGATCAGATTGTTCTGAATTTTCAAAGACTATATACATATATGTTATTTGTATGTAGGTATGTGTGTATCCGATATATACATGTATGCATGTATATATTTATGTTTGTGGAGTATGTACATATGTTCATTCGTTGTGTTCTTGAGCAAGACACTTTATTTCACGCTGCTCCAGTTTACTCAGCTGTAGAATTGATTTGCAACGTCATTGGTGCCAAGCTGTATCAACCATTGCCTTTCTCTTGGACATCATTGGTGGCATGGAGAGGGGAAACTGGTATGCATGGATGACTGCTGGTCTTCCATAAACACCCCTGCCCAGGATTGTGCTCCAGAAAGGAACTTTCTAGGTGCAAAACCATGATCATTAGTGATCAAACGGGGGCCTTAAATAATAGCTACAAATGGGAATCTATAGTCAGGGTACAACATCTGTGGGTTCCACATTAGTTCACGTTGGACAGAATGTAAAGTACCACCGTCAGTTTGCCGATCAACGAAATAACCAGGTCATGAATTTAACATCTAAGTGACAAGCATTCTACATAGCTATAATTTAATTCTCAGGGAGATTCAGCATGGCACAATGTATGACAAGGCTGGGTCTTAGAATTACAGGTGCAGTCCACTTGACGGACTTCCAATTCAGCGTCAGACAATGTATGACAAGGCTGGTCTTTAAAATTCCAGGTACAGTTCACCTGACGGGCCCCTAAACAGTTTCCGTCTGCCCAGTTTCACTCAGAAGAGAATGAATCGATCCGAATCTAAAGTAAAAAAGTTAATGAATGCTGGTGTCCCCTTTTCTCCCTGTGTATGACTCAATTGACATTTTTCTATCACAGTAGGTATCACTTTTTCCCCAAATAGTTGTTGTTGTTGTTGTCAAAGCTTATTGATGTATAGGTTTAACTCCTCTCCTATATTGTTGGTATAACACCTCACACCTATGTAGGTTTAGGTCATCTGTTGTTGGTATAACACCTCACACCTGTGTAGGTTTAGGTCATCTGTTGTTGGTATAACAGCTCACACCTGTGTAGGTTTATCATCTGTTGTTGGTATAACAGCTCACACCTATGTAGATTTAGGTCGTCTATGTTGTTGGTATAACAGCACACACCTGTGTAGATTTAGGTCGTCTATGTTGTTGGTATAACAGCACACACCTGTGTAGGTTTATCATCTGTTGTTGGTATAACACCTCACACCTGTGTAGGTTTATCATCTGTTGTTGGTATAACACCTCACACCTGTGTAGATTTAGGTCGTCTATGTTGTTGGTATAACACCTCACACCTATGTAGATTTATCATCTGTTGTTGGTATAACACCTCACACCTGTGTAGGTTTAGGTCATCTGTTGTTGGTATAACAGCTCACACCTATGTAGGTTTAGGTCATCTGTTGTTGGTATAACAGCACACACCTGTGTAGGTTTAGGTCATCTGTTGTTGGTATAACAGCTCACACCTATGTAGGTTTAGGTCATCTGTTGTTGGTATAACAGCTCACACCTGTGTAGGTTTAGGTCATCTGTTGTTGGTATAACAGCTCACACCTATGTAGATTTAGGTCGTCTATGTTGTTGGTATAACACCTCACACCTGTGTAGATTTAGGTCGTCTATGTTGTAGGTATAACAGCTCACACCTATGTAGATTTATCATCTGTTGTTGGTATAACAGCTCACACCTGTGTAGGTTTAGGTCATCTGTTGTTGGTATAACAGCTCACACCTATGTAGGTTTAGGTCATCTGTTGTTGGTATAACAGCACACACCTGTGTAGGTTTAGGTCATCTGTTGTTGGTATAACAGCTCACACCTATGTAGATTTATCATCTGTTGTTGGTATAACAGCTCACACCTATGTAGGTTTATCATCTGTTGTTGGTATAACAGCTCACACCTATGTAGGTTTATCATCTGTTGTTGGTATAACACCTCACACCTATGTAGATTTAGGTCGTCTATGTTGTAGGTATAACAGCTCACACCTATGTAGGTTTATCATCTGTTGTTGGTATAACAGCTCACACCTATGTAGATTTATCATCTGTTGTTGGTATAACAGCTCACACCTATGTAGATTTATCATCTGTTGTTGGTATAACAGCTCACACCTGTGTAGATTTATCATCTGTTGTTGGTATAACAGCACACACCTGTGTAGGTTTAGGTCGTCTATGTTGTTGGTATAACAGCACACACCTGTGTAGATTGATCATCTGTTGTTGGTATAACACCTCACACCTGTGTAGGTTTAGGTCGTCTGTGTTATAACAGCTCACACCTATGTAGATAACTGTTGCTTGTGGTGGTGATAGGATTAGCAGTATCTTGTCAATCTTGTCGATCTTATCAATACTCCCAAACCCGCGGTGTGGATGCTCTTACGATAATAAGAAGAAGACCTAAGTAGATTTAACTTGACTCTTATCTTGTCACAGCTCACGCCTATGTAGGTTTAGTTGATCTCCTATGTTGTAGTCACAGCTCATACCTATGTAAGTTTAACCGGCATCCTATGTTGTTGTTACAGCTCACACAATGTAGGTCTAGCTGGTTGTCCTGTTGTTGTTCCTGTTACAGCTTACACCTGTATAGCTTTAACTGGCCTCATATGTTGTCACAGCTCACACCAATGTAGGTCTAGCTGGTTGTCCTGTTGTTGTTGTTGCTGTTCTATCTCACACCTGTATAGCTTTAACCGACCTCATATGTTGTTACAGCTCACACCAATGTAGGTCGAGCTGCTTGTCCTGTTGTTGTTCCTGTTACAGCTTACACCTATATAGGTTTAGTTGGTCTCCTATGTTGTTACAGCTCACACCTATGTAGGTTTAGCTGCTTGTCCTGTTGTTGTTACTGTTATATCGCACACCTGTATAGTTTAACTGGCCTCATATGTTGTTACAGCTCACACCTATGTAGGTTTAGCTGGTTGTCCTGTTGTTGTTGCTGTTATATCGCACACCTGTATAGTTTAACTGGCCTCATATGTTGTTACAGCTCACACCTATGTAGGTTTAGCTGCCCTCTCATTGTTGCATAGTTTTTTGTATTTTAATAAGAGGGTCCTCGGTCCTATCATATATGGTGTATATATGTGTGTATGGATGTATGTATGAGTATGTATGAGTATGTGTGTGTATGTATGTACGTATATATATATATATATATATATATATATATATATATATATATATATATATATATATATATATATATATATATATATATATATATATATAGAGAGAGAGAGAGAGAGAGAGATTTACAAAATTATTATTTAAAACACCACAATTCAGAAGTGTTTGTATGTATGTATGTTTGTATGTATATATATATGTATGTATGATGTATGTATATATAAATATCTGTTTGTAGATGTCTAACTCTCTGTATATCGAGCTAACTTTCTATTCACAAGAAGATTTCAAATCACAACAAAGTGTAAACATATTCAAGTCATTAAAGTACACTATAGTGCAGACACGTTAGAGCACCGAACTACGCACCTTGTGTCATTTTGTTACGTCATTTCATATCAAATGTGTTCTGAATTCAAATCATGGCGTGTGTAGCATTAGTTTCGTCTGGATTGGCAGTATCGGTAGAATGAAGGACAACATGCTTTGCGGCATATAGTTACAACCCTTTATGTTCTGAGCGCAAATACCGCCGATAATAACTTTACGAGGTCGATAAAATAAAGGAACATTAACACTGATTTAATCGACTTTTCCTTTCCCTTCCAATTGTTGGCCTTCTACAAAACAGAAACAATTATTTTCTATATTTCTATAATGGAGGTGGAGTGGCAGTATCAGTAGAGGGTTTGACGCCATGCTCTGCAGCATAGGAGTTATGGCCCTTCACGTTCTGAGTTCAAATCCCGCTGAGGTTAACTTTGCCTTTCATCCTTATGGGGTCGATAAAATAAAGTACCAGTAATGCACTGGGACAATTGCTGGCCTTGTGCCAAAAGTAGAAACAATTATTTTCTATATTTGTTTCATAACTCTTTAGCATATAAACTGGCCCTATACGGCCAGTTTAAATTAAATTCTTTCACTCCTTTTTGTTCAAACCAGCCGTAAACAGCCACTCATACTGATGTTAAGGTATTATTCTCAAAATAAATAACATCATCAAAATCTCGTAGCTTTGATAGTATGCAAGATGATTATATATGATAAACCCTTTACAGTGAAAATACAATAGTAAATATAGAGTAATGTAGATGCTACAGGATTAATATATGATATCATACAAGCACAGCCATGTTTTCTCAAACACGTGGTATTTCTTGTAAGGGCCTTCTACTATAGTCTCCACCTATAGAGTGGAATTTAGTAGACGGAAAGTGGGTAGAAACCAGTCTTATAAATGTGTGTATCTGTGTTTGTTTATGTCCAGTAAATTAACGGTTCGACAAAAAGAGTTCGACAAAGTAACTGTCAGACTTGAACTAGGGTCAATATGATCAATTAAATCAAGTCCCTGCCCCGTTAGGACCCTAGTTAAATGAATGAAACAAGTAAAAGAATAAAATAACATCCTTCAGGAAGAATATCATTTCTTGCACTGCCCCTAGCGGGACTGGCGAAGGCGAATTTGTGTAACGTGGGTGGAACTAATATCACATGGGACTTTTGTTCGATGCACAAGTTTGTTGGATTTTCTCACCGATACACACATACACACACACATACTCTGACACATACACACTCTCAGACACACATACTCTCACACACACATACTATCACACATACGTGCTCTCACACATACATACTCTCACACACACATACTCTCACACATACATACTCTCACACATACATACTCTCGCACATACCCACACACACACAGATGTAAATGTAATGTATGTTTATATTCTTTCTTGTATTCTTTGCTTTTTCGCCATCATTGTCATGACATTCGTGTGTATATGTTGGTGTGTGTGAGTGAGTGAGTGTGTGCATGTAAGTGTGTATATTTTGTGTGTGTGTGTTTGTGTGCGTGCATTTACACACACACAGACACCCATGTATATATATAGAGATTATAAAGAGCCAGGACCCCGTCGAAGTTCTGATTCTTTATAATACAAACATACTCAACTACCCTAAGTATTGAGTACTCTGGTGAGTAATGGTCTAACCAGCTTCAAACTGAATCCATCCTGATTATATATATATATATATATATATATATATATATATATATATATATATCACCTTGATCACCTTGACCGACTCGTCTGTCGGGTACCATTCGACCCGCTGGTCTCAGCACGTGATGTTTTAGCCATACGATGACGCCATCCCACTGACTGGGCGGGCAGGCCGTAAGTCTAAAGTCTGTCTTAAGCCAGAAGGCTCATTTGGACGGTGCTTATCCCGGTTTCATGGCGTAAAGCGACTGAGAGTACAAGACTCCCCCTCCCCCCGGACAGGACGCCAGTCCATCGCAGGTTTAAACCTCCAGCTATTGCTGGTACTCATTTTCAGCTGAGTAAACTGGAGCAACGTGAAATAAAGTGTCTTGCTCAAGGAAACAACGCCTCACCCGGTCCGTGAATTGAACTCACAACCTTTCTATTGCAAGCCTACTGCCTATGCGCCTTCACACACACACACACACACACACACACACACACATACACACACACATATATATATATATATATATATATATATATATATATATATATAATAAAAAAGACGATTTGTTATGTCTTAAGTACTACAACTCTATACTATAAAGACATAACAAACCGTCCTTTTATTATTATTGTGGATTGGCAATATCGGTAAAGGGTCGGACGCCATGCTTTGACGCATAGAGTTAGGTCCTTGCCATTCTGAGTTCAAATCACGCCGAGGTTGATTTTGCCTTTCATCCTTATGGGGTCGATAAAATAAAGTACCAGTAATTGCTGGCCTTGTTTCAAAAGTAGAAACAATTATTATTATTATTACACTCTGCTTAGTACTGCACCTCTATACTTACTGGTGAACCCGTAGTAGCGTTTTCGGTGCCAGGAAATACGGTGTGTGTGTATATATATATATATATATATATATATTGAGTATATGTTGGTTGTTTACCGACACCTCAGTATGCAGATTGGAGGACCCCGACGAAGTACGTAGGTTGGTTTGGTTACTCCGGAGTAATGTAAAATATATATATATATATATATATATATATAAACTGAATATCTATATATATATATATATATATATATATATATATACATACTGTATATACATACTGTATTAGCCGGTACCTATTGTACATTCACTACAGTCCTCCCTCACATTAGTGTGTAAAGTTGGTCCGCCTATTTAACTGTATTACTAACCAGCTATCACAGCTGCTATACACTAACAACAACAACTAGATCAACATCCTCCTTATCATTTCTTACAACACACACACTTCCAAATATACTTAGATTCACATTTATATGTAAATATACACGAACTTAATCATGTGTATATATATATATATATATATATATATATATATGAAAATGGGGAGAAAAAGACGATTATTAAGAAGAAAAATCTTCTTTTTTTTCCTTTTTTATTTCCTCTTTTTTTTCTGGGTTAGAAAATGTTTAAAACAAAATATTTTACTTTGTGTGAAGTGAAGTGTTAAGGTATTAGTTAATTTATTTATTAATTAACAATGACATTTATTTATTTATTTATTTATTTATTTATATATTTAATAATTGTCTACTACCGGTTTCAGCATTTTATGCATTATCAAAGGGGGGAATTTGTATTGGTGTAAAATGTTGGTGATGTTGAACATGTTAAGGAAATGGTGAAGAAAGAATAATGTTATTTACAAACAAGGTTTTTGAAGTGAAAAGAAAAAAGAAAAAAAGGGGGTAATGTGGAACATGATAAGGTAAGGGGAAAGAAAAAATAATATTATTTACAGACATAGTCCTTGAAGATAAGCAGTTCGAAATGTGTTATTATGGCAAGAGTGCCTAGTTGATCCATGATGGAGACAAATGGTAGTCTGGGGTTTGATATGATTTCCCTTTTCAGAGAGTTAATATGCAGGCGGAGGTAATTCAGGGTGGTCAGCTAGTGGAGAGAGAGATGAGAAGGGGTAATTCATTTATATAAGGAAACAGATTAGGTAGGGTGTTAGGGAGGTAACTCTTTAGAGAACATAGGAATTAGGTTTTGGTTCATTGTTCGTTCCAGTTTTAGTTTAGTCCGAAGTTTAGTCCATTAAGTAGAAGTTGGAATTTGTTAATGAAGTACGTTTCCTTATTGGTACGATGGATGAAAGAAGCGTTGTCTATGAATTTGTAAATGGGGAAAAGTTTGGATGTTGGTTAGGTGTAGAATTGGCGATAATTAAAAGCAATCTTTCTGTAGTCCTGTATTTCGATTTGTAATCTATGGACGGCCATACGTTGTCAGAGGGTGTCTTTTGTCTGTCCTATGTAGTGCTCTTGACAATCTGAGCAGGTCAAAACAGATTAGGTTTATATATATATATATATATATATATATATATATATACATTATTAAGTTCGTGTGTATGTGTGTATATATATATATATATATATATACATTATTAAGTTCGTGTGTATGTGTGTGTATATATATATATATATATAATATATATAACGAAGTAAGTGTGGTAAGGAACCAGATGGACCATAACACACCAGAGTACTCAATACTTAGGGTAGTAGAGTGGGTAATATGAAAATGTTTAACCCCGACGGCAGAGCTCAAGCCGTTTCGACGGCTACTTCTATATATATATATGTATACTCGTATAATGGCATTGAGTGCTCAAATTGGTTACACACCAATGATCTATCTATCTACCTGTCTGTCTACCTATTTATCTATTTGACTGTATGCCTGTCTACCTGTATGTCTATCTATTTATCCATCCCTATGGATGACTGCCTTTCTGTCTGTAGCAAAAATGGTCCGAGTGATTGGGCCTTCTCTGTATATAAACCTGTAGGTTGAAAAAGAGAGCAAAAAGAAGAAAGGAGCACTTGCACAGCACGTTCCTGAAGTTGAGGGTTGTTCTATCGACGGGGTATAAAACAACCCATTTGTAACGCCTCCCCCCTATTGGGGATTTCGATTGTTAAATTTGTTTGTTTTAATAATATTTTTACACGACTGTGTGTAAAATCCCCGGCATGTGTCTTTGTATTGTCCCCTCTTCTTGTGCGCCCTTTTAGCAAATAAAGAAATCTATCTATCTATCTAGCTGTCTGCCTGTCAGTCTCTTTCTTTTTGTGTGTGTGTGTGTGTGAGAGAGAGAGAGAGAGAGATCGAGAGAGAGAGATCTGCAGTTCTATAGATTACACTATATGAGAATGTGTGTTTAAAATATAGTACTGTAAACATTAAATGAACGAGCACTCAATATGTGTACAGTATGTGTGTGTGCAGTTCTATAGATTACACTATATGAGAATGTGTGTTTAAAATACAGTACTGTAAACATTAAATGAACGAGCACTCAATATGTGTACAGTATGTGTGTGTGCAGTTCTATAGATTACACTATATGAGAATGTGTGTTTAAAATATAGTACTGTAAACATTAAATGAACGAGCACTCAATATGTGTACAGTGTGTGTGTGTGCAGTTCTATAGATTACACTATATGAGAATGTGTGTTTAAAATATAGTACTGTAAACGTTAAATGAACGAGCACTCAATATGTGTACAGTGTGTGTGCAGTTCTATAGATTACACTATATGAGAATGTGTGTTTAAAATATAGTACTGTAAACGTTAAATGAATGAGCACTCAATGTGTGTGTGTGTGTGTGTGTGTGTATCAGTACGGAACGGCATTGAAACAAAACTCTGTTTACGCACGAGTAATTCACTAATTACATTTATCTGTCTGTCTGCCTGTCTCTGACTGTTTGGAGCGAAACATGTGGCCATCTGTAACGAATTTAATTTCAATGTAATATAATACATATATATATGTGTGTGTATGTGTGTGTGTGTGTGTGTGTGTGTGTGTGTGTGTGTACGCGCGTGCGTGCACTTGTACAACCTTTTTATCTCTCCATCGTTCTACTTCGTTTCTCTCTCGTTTTCCATCGCTGTCTCTTTCTCTATTTCTCTCACTCTCTCCCTCGTTCTACTTCATTTCTCTCTCTCTCTCTCTCCATCTTTCTATCAGGTCTTTCTCTCTCACGCCCCCCACCCCCCTTCTCTCCATCGTTCTATCTCGTCGCCCCCTCTCTCCATCTCTCTCCCCCACACTCATTCTCCCACTCACACTAATTGATAATCAGTGTTTCCTTTCTCATTTCTTATTCCGCTTTGTCTGTTTGTATCTCTTCTTTTTCCTGTCTCACTCTCTCCTACCCTTTCTCCCTCTTTCCTCGCTTGTTCCATCCTCTCTCTCTCTCTCTCTATATATATATATATATATATATGATGATTTCTTGAAATGAAACAGTTCTAGTCATGTAGAAACCATTTCTATTAAATATTTATACTCTGCTATGTATTGAGTACCTTACTTACTGTGGTTACTCCGATTGAACCCGGGATAAACATACATACATACATACATACATATATTTATATATTTATATATATATATATATATATATATATATATATATATATATATATATATATATATCCCCGCTCCCTCTCTTTCTGTGTTTCTCTTATCTCTCTATCACTAGCATTCATAAATACTTCATACCTCCTCCTCGTCTATCTTCCCCCCCCCCCCCTCGCTATTCCTATATCTGTCGTTTTCCCCCTCGCTATCTCTGTCTCTGTCTCTCTCCTCATGCTTTTGTATCTAAAAAATACCTTATACTTCCACTCTGTCTATTTTATACCCCATCACTTTCTCTCTCTATATGTTTGTCTCCCACCCATTCACTACCTCTGTCTGTTTGCCTGTCTGTCTGTCTGTCTTCTACCCCTCATTATCTTTCTCTGGTGAATTGGCAGTATCGGTAGAGGGTCGGATGCCATGCTTTGCAGCAAGAGTTACGCCCCTTTATGGTCTGAGTTCAAATCCTGCCGAGGTTCACTGGGGTCGATAAAATAAAGTACCAGTAATACACTGAGATAATTGCTGGCCTTCTGCCTAAAGTAGAAACATTATCTTTGTCTGTCTGTCCCTCACCCCCTCGCTATATTTGTCTCTCTCTCTCTCTCTCTCTCTCTCTCTCTCTCTCTCTCTCTCTCTCTCTGTTTCTGACTCCCTACTGTCTCTGACTGTCTCTCATCCTATCACTATCTCTCCCTGTCTCTCTCTTTCTCTCTATATCTCTCTACAACTCTCCACCTCTCTCAATCTCATTCCCTCTCTACCTCTGCCCGTCCCTCATATCTCCGGGGCAGCTGGGGCCACGAGGCGAACTAAACTAAATGAGAGGCAACTTGGTTGTCAATCTTAGGGCCAAAAAAAGATATCTTCCACACCTAAGAAGCCAGTTGTTCTCTGAATGTCGCAACACACACCACACACACACACACACACACACACACACACACACACACACACACACACACACACACACACACACACACACACACACACACATCTATGCGACAGCATTACACTCTCCTTAGTGCTACACCAATATAATTACTGGAAACTACGCACCGAGTGCTCACTCTCGTGAACCTACAGTAACTGGACGTGACAATCCCTATATATATATATATATAAAGGGAACAGCGAGAGTTTAAACGCTGTTTTACATGTCCCTTTATTTACATGTCCCAACGACTTTCTTTAGCCGTTGCTCGCACCAACC
>OZ024755.1:25247371-25262371 GCA_964016885.1 Eledone cirrhosa
CATGCTTTCCACCATAGTTACGTCCCTTTACGATCTGAGTTCAAATCCCGCCGAGGTTAACTTTGCCTTTCATCCTTACGAGATCGATAAAATAAAGTACCAGTAATGTACTGGGTAATTGGTGGCCTTGTGCCAAACAAGTAGAAACAATTATATACACACAAATATATATATATATATATATATATATATATATATATATATATATATATATATATATATATATATATACAAGTGGAAGCTTAGTAAAATCGAAGCTTTGGCTGCGGCCTAGCAAAATCGACCTGAAATTAGGAATGAGTAGCAAAGCACTCAATAAGGGTAGGCCCTCACAGTAATAACATACGTTTAGATAGCTTGACAAATTGAAAATTGCGGCAGGCAAAACCCAGCCATACAATACCAAAACAACGAAAAAACTAATCAGGTTACAATGTGTGTGTGTGTGTGTGTGTGTGTGTGTGTGTGTGTGTGTGTGTGTGTGTGTGTGTGTGTGTGTGTGTGTGTGTGTGTGTAAAAAAAGATATGGGCGAAGACAGGGAAATGAACGAATACAGACAGTCCCTTGTTATCAGTCGATTAGAAATACATTGTTTCAGTCCTTTGACAACTGGCTCTAGTGCACAAATGGACAAAGGACAAATAAGAGAAACTTTGCCACTAACCCATGAGCTGTAACTAAAAAATATTGACGAACTCAACATATTGATTAGCCAAGAAGGAGAAGTAAATGAGAAGGGAGAAGAGATAGAGAATATACAATATATATAGCATATATATTATCATCACAGGTTAAAGGTTTAAGTAAACAATTTCTACTTACGCCTTAAAGCGGGATCTTATATATATATAATTCAAAATATTAACAAATGAAAGATATTCACATAATCAAAATATATGGTTTATTTATATATTTCAAAGGTACTGTGTTTTTTTATTTTCAGTGCGTCTTCATTAGATAAAATGTATGATTTGATATATGACATACCGCTACTGTCTTGATTATACAATTCCAGTATTGACAGTCTATATATATATATATATATATATATATATATATATATATATATATATATATATATAAATTATACAATTATCAAAGTTGTGTTGAAATCATTTAATAACTGACAATCGTTTCTTCCAAACTCTCGTTTGGAGTCATCGGAGCATTATCAATGTTTGCACATATAATTACCCTCCTATTCAACTGAACAATAATATAGATACATATAAATTGATGTTGTGAGCAACAGTTTCGTATTTACAGGGTGGAATGGATGTGACATATATTTTACGAGAATTGTACAATAATTGTACAAACATTCAAGTTAAAATTCAAATCAAAATTAAAATTAAAACCAAAAGCACGGAATGGAATACATGCAACAGTTAAAACAAGGGAATAGTCCAAATATTAAAGAGGCATTGAGGAAGCATTTTTGAGAAAGGAAGAGTGCGATAACAAATCATATGCAGGCGTGTGGATAGTGTGACTGCGTAAGTCATATATATTAACTGCTCAGTAAAACCACTGATGTTCATACATTGAGCTATTTCTCTTACTGGAAATAAAGTAATTAAGAAATTACTGACCTTCCTGTTTATAGTTGTTTATACTATATACATAACTATAAATAGTATTATTATTATTATTATATATATATATATATAAATGTAACATATTAAATATGTTAGAATTATGTGCTTCTCAATAAACAAGCTCAATAGACATTATCCAGAGCAATAAGTCAAATGTAAAATATATATGTATATATATAGAGAGAGAGAGTAAGAATCATATATCTAAAGAAAACACAGTAATACAATATACTGTGTTTTCTCTGGATATATGGTTCTTTCTCTATATATACATACATATATCTTTTACATTTGACTTATATATATAAACATACAAACCTTATCGAGTCTTCTCTGGATTTTAGATTTGTATTTATTATCACTTATATATATAATATATATATCGTATATAGCGGCTTATAAGATGCCTGGGTTTATAAGACGCACTTCATTTAGAGCAGGTATTAAAAAAATGGGTTGAAACTACGAATGTTAGGTGAAGGGTATAAAGTTTGTACATCCTATTTTTTATTGGCAGTATCGGTAGAGTGTCGGACGCCATTCTTTGCAGCATAGAGTTACGGCCCTTTATGATCTGAGTTCAAATCCCGCCGAGGTTAACTTTGCCTTTCATACTTACGAGGTCGATAAAATAAAGTACCAGTAATGCACTGGGATAATTGCTGGCCTTGTGCCAAATGTAGAAACAATTATTATTCTATTGCGTAATTCTAGTTGCAATATTTTAGTGGGAAAATATGTTTACTTTATTCTCTACATGGAATTTTTTGTTGAAATATTTACTACATTTTTAAAACAAAAGTAAGACAAGTGCATATCGATCGAAGATATCGATTATTGATCACCTATTGTTTGAAACTTATTCAGACTCTCACCTATCAACAGATATAAAGGTATTTTGTGGTGTGTGGGTTATATCTAAAGAAAATTACTCTGATGAGTAGCTCCTTGTCTTTCGTTGGCTTTTAGCGGAATCAGTAATCAATAATCGATGACTTGAATCGATTTCGACTTGTCTAACGTTCTCTTGTAGGTGTGAAATACTATTGTCAGAAATATTACTTACTCCACCTTAAGTATGTAGAATTTTTGCTGAGCATCATTTGTATTAAATATGTGTACACAATACTGTTTGTTTCTCAGACAATATATGACTCTCTCTCTCTCTCTCTCTCTCTCTCTCTCTCTCTCTATATATATATATATATATATATATATATATATATATATATATATATATATATATGTGTGTGTGTGTATGTGTGTATATATATATATATTTAGGAAAGTAAAAAAACAACGCAGGAGTACAAGTTACAAAAGGTATTAGGTTCACGCTTAGTGAGAGTGGGGGATATATATATGCATGTATATATATATATATATATATATATATATTGGTTTCCAGCTGTTTATGGGGGGCCAATAAATTGTGATCATGAAGAGATGTTTTCAGTGAGATTAGGCGGCGAGTCCTATAGTTTTTTTTGGGGGGTAGGTACTCATCGCGTAAGATTTCCTCGAAGAATCTGTTCAGATCAAAGAATCATTTATATATATATATGTATGTATGTGTGTATTGAACACTGAAAATAAAACAAACGTCGGAGCCTTTCAGAGGGTTGATTGATCGTGGTGGATCGATATATCGATGAAACAGGTAGCGACCTAACCACTACCTACTAGTCGATATATCGGTCTACCAAGATCAACCAACCCTCTGAAACGATCATAAAACAATGAACTAATTAACTACCGAACACCGACTTTTTATTTATTTTCATTGTTCAATACGCACGCACACGCACCCCCACCCCCCATACACACATATATAGGACTAGCGTCCGAAATGTTAAGACCCTCTTCCCGCTATTTCAAGCGTTAACCTAATATATTCCTTCCACACCACAACCCCAAACAACACTCCACACATCACACCACACACCATATTACATCCACACGGATCACACAGATTAAATTGATCTGCTGCTGCTACTACTACTACTAATAATAATACTACTACTACTACTACTACCACTACAACTATTACTACTACTATTCACTCTACCCCTACCAGAGCCACGTGTATATTTCCACTCTTACTCCATGTACATGTACGAATGAGTGCTGAAAAGGATCAGTTAATTATGATTTAATTCAACATATTCCCCTCTCAGATTCACACACTTATTGCAGCGGTCCTACCTCCCCAGTAAAGGTAACAGTCTTGTAACAGCATTGCAGCGGTCCTACCTCATCAGTAAAGGTAGCAGTTTTGTAACAGCATTGGAGCGGCCCCATCTCCCCTGTAAAGGTAACAGTTTTGTCACAGTATTGCAGCGGTCCTACCTCCGCAGTAAAGGTAACAGTCTTGTAACAGTTTTGCAGCGGTCCTAGCTCCCTAGTAAAGGTAACAGTTTTGTAACAGTACCACCTCCCTGTAAAGGTAACAGTTTTGTAACAGTATTGCAGCGGTCCCACCTCTCCTGTCAAGGTAACAGTCTTGTAACAGTATTGCAGCGGTTCTACTTCCCCTTTAGAGGTAACAGCTCTACCCAATCGCGATATCCTTAAAGACAGGCACTTTTCATCGCCCCCTCGTATATCACCCACCCCCCTCCGTTCTCTCTCCTATATCTCTTTCCTCTACTTGTTTTTTGTAACTAATCCTACCATCTCTAATTCCATGTGTCTAACACACGTGGGTTTGCCTACAAAGACAGAAAACAGCACAGCTGCCATGACTTTCGGAAACATGTTCTCACGCTCAGAGTTGCTGAAGCATGGAACAAACTACCTGCATCAGTTCTTAGCTGCCGGGACACTGCATCCTTTAAAACTCCCCTGCTTCCTGAAATTCGCCAACACTACACCTAATACTCCCCTCCATACACTTGCATGAATGTATCTGTGAGTATATCATGCCTCATACACTGTTCCCTTTCCTGATATTTGTACATTATTCTATGTACTATACATGCACCTTTGATGAGTTGTAGTGCACCTGAGCACTGTACACAATAATTTGATTATTCATTCATTTTTCATTTCCTTATTACAGATCATGGCCAACGGCACCATACAACAGAAGGACACAACTTTTACCAAAATATTTGTCGGAGGTCTTCCATACCACACGTCGGATAAATCACTGCGGGAGTTTTTCGATCAGTTTGGAGAGATAGAAGAAGCGGTTGTTATTACGGATAGGCAGACGGGCAAAAGTCGAGGATATGGATTTGTAAGTATAACATCCAATTTTATTCAATATAGTTTCTCTCTCTCTCTCTGTATGTATGTTGGACCTCCGTCGACTACTACTACTACGATGTCACGTTGTGCTCCTGAGCCAAACACTACCTTTCAAGTTGCTCCAGTCAACTCAGCTGAAAACGTGTTCTAGCAACAGCGACATCTATGAGTAAAATCTTAGATGGACTGGTATCCAATGAAAACAATATAATATCTGGCTTGCTGAGCCTCTGGGCTGGGGACAGGATGGATATAAGATCTAGGCTTAAACCAAGATGGATATAAGTGCAAGGCTGGGTATATGATCGATATAAGATCAAGGCTGGGCATAAGATCGATATAAGATCAAAGCTGGGGTCAAGGTGGATATAAGATCTAGACTGGGGACAAGATGGATATAAGATCGATATAAGATCTAGGCTGGAGACACGATCGATATAAGATCAAGGCTGGGGACAAGATCGATATAAGATCTAGGCTGAAGACAAGATGGATATAAGATCGATATAAGATCAAGGCTGGGTACAAGATCGATATAAGATCAAGACGGGACAAGATGGATATAAGATCGATATAAGATCAAGGATGGAGACAAGATATAAGATCTCGCCTGATTATCTTCTAGGCATGAGACAAAATCGAGATGAACTGACCTGATAAACCGAAAGACTTGGGATAAAACTGAGATAATCTCTGGCCGAATGAGACTCTAGGGCTGGGATAGGCTTTAACATTTTAAAACTATAATTGGTCTGTAGTCTTGTTCAAGTGGCCGAGCATTACACAGACAAGTATACCTTTAACGTAGTTCTCAAGGAGATTCAGAATAAGCTTCAGTGTCATAGGGCTGAACCCTTTGAATTACAGACGCTACTCCTTTTTGAAGGAAAGTCGATTAAATCGACGCCAGTGCATTACTGGTACTTTATTTGATCGATCCCGTAAGGATGAAAGGCAAAGTTAACCTCGGTGGGATTTGAACTCAGAACGTAAGGTGGCGTAACCCTATGCCGTGAAGCACGGTGTCCAACACTCTACCGATTCTGCCAATCCACCGCCCTTGTAGTAATAGTAATAGTAATTTGAAAATGTGAAGGTGCGTTGTTTAATACTTATGGTGTTCGAACCAGTATCGTAAGGTCTGGAGTTTGTAATTGACGTTTGAGGTGCTACAAATTTTCATATTCTTTGTTTAGTGTAAGGAGACCACAGTGGACACCATTATTCAAGGTGGTGGTTGAGGTGGGGTGGGGGGGGGGGAGTAGAGAAGAGAAGGGTTATGTCGTGGATATCTCTCGGCCGGAAACTTCGGAAAATCCAAGAACACATCCTGCGGGCCATGTCAACTTTCTTGTGTGCATGCCTTTGTATGTATAAATATATATGTGAAAATATAGATGGGGATTTTACCAGTTTTAAACTATTAAGAGCATTGTTCGGTAGAATACTCGATACTTGGTATATATACTGGAATTAGCTAGAGCTCTCAGCCCTTGCTCCGACTCTTTTTAATATGATCTATAAATATGCGTATATATGTATACACACACACACATATATATATATATATATATATATATATATATATATATATATATATATATATGTGTGTTTATATATATGTATATACGAGTGTATACACACACACACACATATGTATGTATATATATATATATATATATATATATATATATATAAACTTTGTAAATCGTTAAAGATTTTTTTCAATCTCTAGAAGAATATAGCAAAGAAATTCTTTGTTCAATAATCCTTCACAGATGGATTGTATCTTGAATTCAAAGGTCTATTTTTTTTATGACGTCGACTGAATATGTACTTTAAGAATATGAATATGTACTTTAAGAGTACACGTGTAGTGGAATACACAACCACATACTCTATGATACAAGATAAACTCTCACTTTCTGTGTTAAACTGATTCTGCTTTAGAATTATATTAAGGGTACACTTTCATTGACAAGTTCAACGTTTATTTTATTGAATAAGTGAATGTTCATTGTTGATACTAAAAGAAACGATCGACTTTCGTCAAATCGTGCCGAGGGAACAATGTTTCCGTTGGTCTTTCCAATTGCTAATACTATCTATCAGTCGCAACGCCAGGTAGAAGGAGCAACGTGAAATAAAGTGTCTTGCTCAAGGACATAAAGCATCGCCTGGTCCAGGATTCGAACTCACAACCTTACGCTTGCGAATCCAATTCTCTAACCACTCAGCCACACGCCTTCACTACTGTTGATACTAACGGAAGATTAATTATCATGTTTCTCAGAATGCCACGATGAAATGCACTCTGTAAAATGGTAGGTACCACGATAAAATGTACCCTGTGCACTCTGTAAAATGTTTGTTCCGGGACCGCGATAAAATGCACCCAGTATGCTCTGTAAAATGGTCGTGCTGGTATCACGATAAAATGCACCCAATGCACTCTGTAAAATGGTTGTTCAGGTACCACGATAAAATGCACCCTGTATACTCTGTAAAATGGTAGTTCTGGTCCTACAATAAAATGCACCCAGATAACTCTGTAAAAGGGTTGTGCTGGTACTAAGATAAAGTGCTCCCAGTATACTCTGTAAAATGACCGTGCTGGTACCACGATAAAATGCACCCAGTACACTCTGTAAAATGGTGACTCTGGTACCACGATACAAATCACCCAGTACACTCTGTGAAGTGGCTGGCAATAGTAAAGGCATCACACCGATACAAATATCCCGAAATGGAATGTATATGCAAAACGTGGTCATCTGACCTGTCTAGTTTCAGAAGGTGACCACACATCCAACCAATGTCTCCATGGAAAACGGTCATAAAACAACGATGATTGTGACGAATGAAGCAGCTTGGATAAAATAAACTGCAGGCATTCAGTTGTGTACTTTGAGTTGTATACCTAACTGTAGAGACCTATATAGCACACACTCAACCCTCTCTCTCTCTCACACACTATTGCTCTCAGTTTCTCTTTCGGAAATACGCCTCACATCATTTGCGAATGTTGCCTAAGTTAAGCAGTTATCCTATCCAGGGGGAAATCAATCTCACACACACCATCATTAAAACTACAGTCAAGCATCAGGAATTATGAGTCTCTTGAGGTTCCAAATGATATTTACCGTTTTCAAAACTCATTTATTTCTGCCATGGTTAATAGTTTCATTAGTTTCAAAGTTGGAATTTTAATATTTTTGGCGAACTTCGCGATTTTCAAAATATGTCTTATCTCTTAATATATTTATTAGTATTATTTAAATGACTTTTTTTTTTTTTTTTTACAAAATCTAAAAATAAATAATTTCGGTTAATAAAGAAAGAAAACTTTCATAGCTAGTACACATGTGTAAAATTAGATATGCATAATCACCTTTATAAGATTATTGTATGTACTTACGCACCTGTATTTACGCTACATACACACACATATATATCTCATTCTCTTGAATAACAACCATTTTTCCTTTCACCTTTTCACTTAGCTTTCTTTTATATATTGATAATTCTCTCTCCTCCTCCTGATCTATTCTATTCTTCTTTTTCTCTGATGAAGTACTAACGTCCGAAAAGTTAAATGTATTTCCGTTTTCGTTTAAACGTTATACAAATAACATTTATCGTATTGTTTCTACACATGTTTGCTCTTATTACATTCTGGTGGTTGGTAACCTTGAATTCTGTGCGTGTGTGTGTGTGTGTGTGAGAGAGAGAGAGAGAGAGAGAGAGAGTGTGTGTGTGTGTGTGTATGTGAGAGAGAACGAAAGCGAGAGAGTGTGTGTGTGAGTGTGTATCTATGACATTACGATATGCAGACCCTTTCCCACTAACTAGTAGGCCATGCGCCCACTTTAGAAAAGAGCATGTTTACTAGGAGTATTATGGAAGCGAATCCAAAGGCGCAGTCTTCGTTCACACGTGAGAGCTAATGATCACTACATAATTACTTTGACCTACAAATGCTGTTGTCTCCATAAAAAAGGTCCGGGGGAGGAGGGGACACGTTAGAAAATACCAATTCATTTCCTACAGAATCTATTAGCATGGTGGGAAATGTGACAATCTATAAACCACACGCACACATACACACCTCCCTGCACAAACACGCACACACATTTCCCTGCACACACACACCATACGCACATTTACACATACATGTATATGTATGCATATACATACATGTATATGTATGCACATATATGTATATGTATGCATGCATATATATGTAATTTGTGTATACAGGCATATATGTATATGAATTGAGCTCACTCTGTGTTTGTATGTGTATATATGCGTGTATGTATGTATGTATGCATCTATGTACATGGTCGGGTCGTCGGCATGGGCATCACGGACGTGGCCTTTTAATCCTGCTAGGGACTTGTCTATGGCTAGCAATGACATGCATCACAAAAAGAAAATGTCACAAATCAAGCGATGCCTGTGCTTGAAGCTTTTTTAAATGAAGAAAGCCTCTGCACGGGGCCACACACACACATACATATCATCATCATCATCATCATCATCATCATTACCACCACCGTCTAACGCTATTTTCCCATGCCAGCATGGGTTAGACAAGGTCGTCCTACGTTATGAGACAAGTCTAGCCAGTTGGCCGCGTCGTACCTTGCTCAAAAGTAACTGTATTTTGGCAGGGATTTTACAGCTAGATGGCCTACCTAACACCAACCTCGTGTACAATGTGCATATACAAACATACATACATATATATACACACACACACATACACACACACACACACACACACACACACACACACACACACACACACACACACACACACACACACACATATATATATATATATATATATATGTGTGTGTGTGTCTGTTTGTGTGTGTTTATATCCCGAAAGGAGTCGTGTGATAAATAAATACAATGATTGAAATAATATGTAGTGATGTCGATATATGATATACTAAGTCATTTTAAGGTGGTGCCCCAACATGGCCGCAGTCTAATGCTTGAAACCGGTACTAATATAAAAGAGTAGCCTAGGTTTCTTCTTCTAAGGCCTAAAGTCCTTCTGTCCTAATAGGTTGTTAGCCTTTTTCATTGGTTATGTAATATCTACAAACTCTACATAAGTTATGCAATAGCTATATACGTCGCATATCATGTAGATTATGCAATACCTACGATATACTACGAGTTACGCAATACATGTGAGATATTGTGAAATAAGAACTTTATCATATATAGAGATATATAGTTCTTATTCCACTTTGAAAATTTGTTGTGTCTACATAATCTTTTTTAAGTAGTTAGATTCGATTTAATTTCGTCAAATATTAGCGATTCTAGACTGATATGTAACACATACGATGAAACACGAGGCAGTGTTATGCAATAGATGTTATTCCCACTCTTCTGGATTGTGATGTTTTAAATTAATTTTCATTAATCTTTTGATACCAAACACTCTCAAAAAGCCATTGGTTCTACATTACAGAACAAAAAATGTGTTTAGCCTTCAAACTTGCCTTGATTGAAACTGACCTATGATATTTGGTGTTCTAGATATGTTAATCTCACTTATCTATTTATCTAGCTACCTATCTGTCAATCTCTCCTATCTATCTATCTATCTATCTTCCACTTCGTCATTCTATAGAGGGTTGGTCCGCAGCAAGTGCGACGACGCGCTCGGTGAAACTCTAGGCGTAGAGGAAGATGAACTGGCCAGTCTGTTCGGTAGGACCTTCCGCCCGGGACCGATGGACAACTTCCAAAAGTCCCTGGCCTGGCAGTGCTACCGAGGAGCTCTACCAGTTCGAGACAAGCTCTACAGACATGGGCGCCCGGGCAGGGACCCTGCAAAAAAGATCTGTCCGAGGTGCGTGCGAGACGAAGAAACCGTCACGCACGCATTCATACACTGCCCGGGCGTCACTGACCTGTGGGGCTATGTAGAACGACTATTGTCGCGGGTGGGACCAATCCAGTTGACCACCGAGTCCATTGTCATGATCAAACCGCCACCCTCCTTCAAAAACGAAGGAGAGGCGGTTTTCCTTTGTGTGATAGCTATGGCGAAAGAGGTTGTATGGTGGACAAGGTTGAAAGGGCTGAGGTCAGACACCTTTCTCTCCGGCCAACAACTGATTCTTTTTTTCAAATACCACTTTGGAAGAAGAATCAGGATGGAGAGAGAGGTGCCGTACCCCAGCAAGTTTTATGAAAGGTGGGTGAAAGTGGCGAGAATGGCCCGAGTGAATGGGCCTTCTCTCTATATCAGCCTGTAGGTTGAGGAAAAGGAGGAGGAGAGGAAAGGAGTACAAGCTCTTCGTACTCCTGGAGATGAGGGTTGCACATTTTTTTTCGGGGGTATGTGTTACCCATATAAACTGTCTCCCTCTATTGGGGAAAATCGACTAACTTTTAAATTCCATCTGTGATAACATTTTACACGTTTTTATTGTATGTAAACTTCCCCCTTTGTATTTGTCCCCTTCTTTTGTGCCCCTGTGGCTAATAAAGAAATATATCTATCTGTCTATGTCTCTCTCTCTCTCTCTCTCTCTATCTATCTATCTATCTATCTAGAATAATACAATAATATCTCCTCCATTCCACAGGTAACAATGGCAACAAAGGAATCGGCAGAACGAGCCTGTAAGGATCCTAATCCTATAATAGACGGCAGAAAAGCCAATGTTAATTTGGCTTATTTAGGTGCTAAACCAAGAGGAATTCAGACAGGTAAGCTCTTCACACGTTCTTACTTCCATGTGAAATATCTATTTATTTACCCTATTTATCCACCTAGAAAACTAACAAAATAACCGATAACCTCTTTAATGCTGGAAGCGTGATTAAATACATCCAGTATTGTCAAGTAAAGTAGTTGGTGTTATGAAAAATATCCAGTTGTAGAAACAGTCTCAAACAACGTTTTAAGACTACGGTACTTCAGTTGTGTTAAAGACCCAACCACCCTAGTGCTGATGTATCAATAAAATACACCCAGTGTACTCTGTAAAGTAGTTTTGCTTGTGCCATGATTTAATTCAACTAGTGCACTATTTAAAGGGATAATTTTGGTAATAAAATGTACCCAGTAGAACCAGTAAATCGCTAATTCTGGTGCCCGGATAAAATACACCCAGTACACCCTTTATAGTGGTAGCACTGGTGCTACAATAAAATGCACCTGTAACGTGGTAGTTCTGGTACCACGATAATATTCACCCAGTACACTTTGTGTTGTAGTTGGCGTTAGAAAATCAATGCCAAATAAAGTGTTGAAAGGAAACTTCTATTGTGTCAAATACACAACTCCCTTCGTGCTGGTGTCACAATGAAATGCAATCAGTACACTCTGTAAATTCGTTGGCGTTAAGAAGGATTCCCAGCTGTAGAAACATAGCCTAAACCAACACTTATGTTAGTGATGTTGATTCTGGCCAATCAGGGTGGCTGTAGCTCCTATAAATTATTGACATGATCAGTATTGACATAGCTAACCCATGACAGCATAGAAAAACGGGCGTTGAATGTCTGATTATGACATTATTTAACCCCAGGTTAGAAATGACACATCAGAGTTATTGTACTAAATCTCTCCAAATTCTTAATTGTTTTCAAAGTTATTGGAAAAAAAATTGGTAGTTTCTTCAATTAGAAATATGATAACGAATAAACAATAAGGTGTGCGATTTCTTGGAGATTTCACTGTTGTTTCTAGCACTTATAAGCTCCCGCCTAGTGTCGGTGTTTAGATAATAACATATGCAATTTGCGGAAGACTTTAGCTGCTGTTTTTAACACTTATCGTTCCTCTTCGCATCGGCCACCTTCTTCGGTTCGCATGAATAGAAAGAGTGAAATAACCCAGTGGCGGGTAAATATCTATGAACAAATAACTATGTAAACGTTGGTGTCATGGGTGAGGGGCATGTGACAGATATACGCCCACACTTAGATATTTCTTATCAAATAACACGATGAAAGAGATATATACACACAAAGAACCGAACACATAACTTTTCAAAATACTTCATACACCAATAGTATTCAGATATATGTATGAAATGAATGTATCTATATATAGATTGTATACAGACAGTACACACACACATACACACACACACACACACACACACACACACACACACACACACACACACACATATATATATATATATATATATATATATATATATATATATATATATATATACATTATGAAGAGAGAAGAAACATTTAGATATAATTAGTAATAAAATGTATCATACCTAAACTGCTCCTAGATTCCTCGACTACGTAGTTTCGTGGCATAAACAAAAACAACACATCATAAAGATATAGAGTCCTTGCGAGGTCTGCCGACTTATCAAGAGGATACCTCATTTTACTAGCTTCAAGAACGCGTCTACACAACGTGAGAAAGAATCCATATATATATATATATATATATATATATATATATATATATATATATATATATATATGTGTGTGTGTGCGTGTGTATATATATATATATATAGTAGAGTGATAACAAAGGTTTATATAAGGAAAGGCTTCTACAGGACTAGAACTGTTTTCCTCGTATGAAATCATCAGGAATGCACATACGAATGAAACAGTTCTAGTCCTGTAAAAGACTTTTCTATATAAACGGCTGACGTCGCTCTACTTATGTATTGAGTACCTTATTTACTGGGGTTATCCCCCACGCTACTCGGGACCAACATGATGTGTGTGTGTGTGTGTGTGTGTGTGTGTGTGTGTGTGTGTATGTTTATGTATATATAGTTCAAGAATAAACAAAACAAATACAGAGATTCAAAAACAAAATCGTGTTTGGTTCACGCTTGGGAATAATTAAATGAGGGTTTCAACGTATCGGACGTATGTCGTTCTTCAGGAAATAACAAAGTGTGGAGAGAGAGGGTTGGATCAATGGAGTTAGGAAAACAAACAACAAAGCACTTTATCTACGATAGTGTCTGTTCACTATTGCTGCTAGGCTATGTCAACCACAAGAAATTGCGTATAACGAGGTAATAGATTCAATCTAGAAATCTCATTGCATTAATACAAGTTCAATACAGAGAGTACGGGATGAATATTAGCATAGTACCTGAACTACCACTTTACAGAGTGTCTTGGGTGCATTTTATTGTAGCACCAGAACTACCAGTCTAAAGGGTGTACTCGGTGAATTTTATCAGGGCACTTTACAGGTTCTACTAGATAAATTTTATCATTACCAAAATTACTTCTTTAAATAGTGTACGGCGTAGATTAAATGATGACGTCAGCAATACTACTTTACAGAATGCACTGGGTGCATTTTTTATGTATCAGCACTAGGGTAGTTGTGTCTTAAATATAACTGAAATATCGTCCTCTTAAAACGTTGTTTGAGGTAGTTTCTACACCTGGCTGGATGCTCTACCTAGCACCACCTACTGTAAAGTTCAACTTTTAAAAGCAGTTTACTACCCAGTCACCAATAATATGTATATGTTTGTTTGTTTGTTAAGGTAGGCCAGATACGCCAGCAAAACTTCGAAATAAACAGTCTCCTTTAATATCAAATATTATATTGCCTATATATATACAGTACATGAGTACTGAATTCAGTGCATTCATACTTGACGATCCTATATATATATATATAAAAACATGAGAAGAAAGAAGAATACTGCGTGGTTGCACATGGGTTACATATGATAAAATTAGTCCTTCGTCAGTGATTTGCCAACTATCATTGATATTTCATCGCATTAAAAATCATATACCTCAGGTTGGTGCGAGCAATAACTAAAAAAAGCTATTGGGACCAGTAAATCGCGTAAAGCGAAGGGGACAAGTATACAACATAGAAGGATGAAAGCAACGCAAAGATGGGAATATACAAGCAACATGGTTATCCGGTCAGCATAAGCAGGGTGGATTTCATGAGCGATCAGGATACAGACCGTCCGACGTGAGTGAGGTGTGAGCAAGAAGGGACCCACTACTAGCCAAACGGGAGGAAGTGAGATGGGGAGAAACAGAGAGTGAGTGAGTGGAAGTGCGAGGAAGAGGTCAGTCGAGAGAAAGTGTAACTGACAGAGGGGGCGAAAGAAGGTGAGAGAAACAGAGGGAACGGGGAAG
>OZ024755.1:25267371-25269871 GCA_964016885.1 Eledone cirrhosa
CTGATATGCCCAGTTCCTTGTTGGGTTGTTAATTCACTGAGGAACTGGAGTCATATCTATATATATATATATATATATATATATATATATATATATATATATATATATATATATATATATATATATATATATATTCGATATGTCTCATATGAAATAATACAGCCAATTTTCCACACAATACATTTAGTTACCACCCTGAACGTTTAATTAGGAATATACTCACTTATTTCCTAATGTTTGTTGAGTGAGTTGGAATTTGGCCGGAGTATCGCTAAAAGCTTTCTCCGATAATGTATTTATATATATATATATATATAAAAGCAATTTATATACGTATATATATATAATTTCATTTATATTCCGGCTCTGTAAAACATCTGATGTATTTACATTGAGCTATTTTTCTTACTGGTAATAAGGTGGTAATGAATTACTCACCTTTCCTGTTTATAATTATATATAGTGTATATATAAGTATAAATAATATTATTATTATTAACATTATAAGACTGCACTCTTCGTTATTGTTTTTGTTTTTTGTTTTAACTTATATATATATAAGGGCGGTTGACCGGGCTGGTAGCTGCTAAATGTTCGGCCGCCCTTATGTCTCTGATTTTCAACTGCATGGAATTTGTCTAATATATTCCTTTGTTATATTTCGAATACCTGATGATGTCACCGGATTCATACTGAACCCGGTCATTGAAATGATCATAGTTTAATAAACCTTTTAAGGAATTACACCAGTCCAGCTCCTGTTATTTTATAATATATATATACTCAGTATATATATATATATATATATATATATATATACTCAGTATATATATATATATATATATATATATATATATATATATATATATATATATATAAACAGTATATATATATTATTAGCCTTCATAATATTGAATATTAAAACTCTACTTCAGTATTGAGTACTCCTTTCTCTCAGATGTCAACCACATACGGATATATATATATATATATATATATATATATATATATATATATATATATATATATATATATATATATATGTGTGTGTGTGTGTGTGTTTGTATATATATATTCATACCAATGTAATGCAATATAGTACAGTGGTATACGTTAGTGAAAAAGTGCAAAGTAGTGTATAGTAAAAGAGTTGGAACGGTTCCAAAGATTACCTAAAATGGATGTTGGTTTAATCGTCAAGGTCATAACATCTTACACTACATCAACATCTCTTAATGTTAGCTGTCGTTACTGGGTTTGCTTCGGTTTGGTTTGGGTTTTCGTTTGGTTTGTACTAGGTCTGTTCTCCCGGGATTCTGGTCTATTTGAAAAACAAAAACATTGTAGATTTCCCAGGGAACTGCGTCTTATCCTTGGATATTCAGAAAATATACAAATACATACAATTACACATATACATACATGCATGTCCACATACATACATAAAGACACACACACATATATGTATATGTTTACATATTTATATATATTCTCTCTATATCAGCCTGTAGGTTGAGGAAAAGGAGGAGGAGAGGAAAGGAGTACAAGCTCTTCGTACTCCTGGAGATGAGGGTTGCACATTTTTTTTCGGGGGTATGTGTTACCCATATAAACTGTCTCCCTCTATTGGGGAAAATCGACTAACTTTTTTAAATTCCATCTGTGATAACATTTTACACGTTTTTATTGTATGTAAACTTCCCCCTTTGTATTTGTCCCCTTCTTTTGTGCCCCTGTGGCTAATAAAGAAATAAAAAAAAAAATAAAAAAATATATATATATAAATATATATATATATATATATATATATATATATATATATATATATATATATATATATATATGCATATATATATATACATATGCATATGTATATATGCATATATATATATATACACACGTATGCATATATATATATATATACACACACGTGTATATATATATATATATATATATATATATATATATATATATATATATATATATATATATATATATATATATACACATATGTATATATATATATATATATATATATACACATATGTATATATATATATATATATATATATGTAAAAGTTAAACAGAAATAACACAATCAGTACAGTATATGGAAGGAATATATTAGGTTATATATATATATGTGTGTGTGTGTGTGTGTGTGTGTGTGTGTGTGTGTGTGTGTGTGTGTGTGTGTGTGTGTGTGTGTAGATATCATATGTATAATGTATATATATGTATATTATATTTTCAAAATCAAGAACGCGTTTAAATATAAGTTTGAAATCATGGGGTTTAAATACACAACACGTCTCAGATATCCGAATGGTAAATGTCAGCAGAAGGGCACCTAAGAGTCATGACCTGAATTCAGCCCGACTCACTTAGTGTGTAAGAAGTTAAGGGCTGAAACACTCGCTTCTGGAAGGTGTTGGTGGTGGTGGGTTCTTGCCTGAAGACCTTCTGCTGTCCATCTCTTCTGAGAGTTTCTTACCTCCAA
>OZ024755.1:25282371-25284871 GCA_964016885.1 Eledone cirrhosa
TGTTTAATTAAAATATTTATGTAATCTAAAGCGTAGTGAGGTGAAGAAATTAATTACAGGTAAGAGCAATTACAGGTAGAATAGTTCAGGAAAGGTAAAATCATGAGTAATAGAAAGGTGAGGGATATAGAGAGAGGGAGAAGGGCAGAGATAGAGGGAGAGGGAGAATGGGGAATGGTGGAGAGAGAGAGGGAGAAGAGGAGAAGTAGTGAGGGAGGAGAGATGTAGAGATGTGGAGAGAGGGGGGTAGTGGTGGAGAAAGTTAGAACGAGAGAGAGAAAGGAAGATAGTGAGAGAGAGGGGCAGGGAAAGAAAGGCAGTGAAAGGAGTAAGGGGGGGGATTTAGAGCCTGGCCATGCTGGGGCACCAGCTTGAAGCAATTATAACAATCATATCGATGATCCCTGGTATTTATCGTTTCCAAGTTTGATTTTAATATTATCGACCTGTCTATTCCAACATGATTTGAACACAGAATGTAAAAGTATTCCGTCTGTATGTGTGTCTATATATATATATATGTATCTGTGTGCTTGTGTCTGTGTTATGTGTGTGTGTGCGTGTGTGTGTCTGTGTATGCATGTGCGTGTTTCTGTGTGTACGTGTTTATATGTGTATGTATGTCTCTATGTGTGTGTATCTGTGTGTGTGTATGGGTATGTGTACGTGTATGTGTGTGTGTGTACGTGTCTATATGTGTTTGTGTGTACGTGTGAAGTGTGTGTTGTAATATAACGGGTCTTTACACGTCTTTACTAACACACAACTTTACTTTTTTACCTGATCCTGTCATCCGATTGAGGCCATGCTGGGGCTTTGTTTCTTTATATATTTGTTTATTTATTTAGTTCCTATATTTGATTATAAAGCAGTGAATTGACAGAGTCGTTAGAATATCGGATAGAATGCTTTATGGTATTCGTCCGGTTCTCTGCTCTCGGAGTTCAAATCCCTGCGAGGTCAACTTTGCCTTTCATCCTTTCGAGGTCGATAAAAAGAAGCACCAGTCTAGTACTGGGGTCGATTCTTCCTCATTTTCTCTCTCTCACTTTCTCTCTTTCTCTGGAAGAAATCTCCTGTACTCAGGCTTGGAGAGGAATGGGCTCCGCCAAGCTTAAAATGGCCGACAAAACCCCGTATGTCAATGGGCTCCGCCAAGCTTAAAATGCCCGACAAAACGCCGTATTTCAATGGGCTCCGCCAAGCTTAAAATGTCCGACAAAACGCCGTATTTCAATGGGTTCCGCCAAGCTTAAAATGTCCGACAAAACGCCGTATGTCAATGGGCTCCGCCAAGCTTAAAATGGCCGACAAAACCCCGTATGTCAATGGGCTCCGCCAAGCTTAAAATGCCCGACAAAACGCCGTATTTCAATGGGCTCCGCCAAGCTTAAAATGTCCGACAAAACGCCGTATTTCAATGGGTTCCGCCAAGCTTAAAATGTCCGACAAAACGCCGTATGTCAATGGGCTCCGCCAAGCTTAAAATGTCCGACAAAACGCCGTATGTCAATACGGCGCCCCTACGACTTTATCAGGCGTTAAGGGACTATACATACATATTTGATAATAATTTTATATATATATATTTGTTTTGGGTGGTTTATTCAAGCTGTTGGAATTATACTTTTTGTTTTTACTGTTGTAGAAAAGTAACAATACAATTCATCACTATAAATAAATCACTCGATTTGCTGATATATAAATCTTATTTATTATGGTTAAAGCTTGTTAGTGTGGAGTTGCACATGCGCACTCAGTGTCTGATGATCTTGAGAGTGCGCAGGTGAAACTCAGCAGAAGGTTCGCCACTTAGCCGTAATCAATGAATGTTTAAACCAGGCATGGGCAAATGAGCCTCATAGGATGTGGCCCATGATAAGGCGGACCACAATACTAAAAAGTTCAAGGCAATTTTGAAATTAGGCGTGCAATTCAGAATGCCAAACGGGCCGCAGTTTGGCCATGAATGATTTAAACTCTATTTCGGTATTGAATTCGCATTCGCACGTCCGCCAATAATGCACCTAGAGATAGAGAGGGGGGGGGGCATGTAGAATAGTCGAACACAGTGTTGCGGCATATGTACAAACATTATTTGCATGCGGTGAATTGGCAGTATCGGTAGAGGGTCGGACATGCTTTCCAGCATAGTTACGTCCCTTTACGATCTGAGTTCAAATCCCGCCGAGGTTAACTCTGCCTTTCATCCATACAGGGGTCGATAAAATAAAGTACCAGTAATACACTGGGATAATTGCTGGCCTTGTGCCAAAGGTAGAAACAATTATTTGCATGTGGATTGGCAGTATCGGTAGAGAGTCGGACGCCATGCTTTGACGCATAGAGTTACGGCCCTTGCCATTCTGTGTTCAAATCCCGCCGAGGTTAAATTTGCTTTACATCCATACAGGGGTCGATTAAATAAAGTACCAGTAATGCACTTGGTAATTGCTGGCCTTGTGCCAAAAGTAGAAACAATTATTTACATATTACAATT
>OZ024755.1:25289871-25300796 GCA_964016885.1 Eledone cirrhosa
TATATATTTATATATATATATATTTATATACTATATATATATATATATAAATATATATATATATATATATATATATATATATAAATATATATATATATATATATATATATATATATATATATATATATATATAAATATATATATTTATATATATATATATATATATAAATATATATATTTATATATATATATATATATATATATATATATATATATATATATATATATATATATATATATATATATATATATATATATATATATATATATATATATATATATATATGTATATATATATATATATATATATATACTATATATATATATGTATATATATATAAATATATATTTATATATATCGAATACTCTGGTGCGTTATGGTCCACCTGGTTCCTTACCACATTTTCTATATATATATATATGTATATACAGGTGAAATTTCGTTATAACGAATACCATTATAACGAAATTTTTCAGTATAACGAAAGTTTTTTCAATCGTGGAGGTAATAACAAACAAACGCTCCTTTTGTTTCGGTCGATCTCGTTATAACAAAGTTTCATTACAATGAATTTTCTTTTTAATTCAATGAGTTTCTTTTTGGCGACAGTCATCATTGAGGCCTTTACTTTCACGATCTTGTCTGTGGTGCGTTGTCTGGGCATAGGATTCTGCTAAGGAGGTTTCATAGTTTGTTTTTTTCCCCGTGGGGGTGTAAAAGCTGATGCAATGGGTATCGCTGGTTGTTCTGCAATGCAATGCTTTTACAATTTAGTTCACGTGGTGCAGCTAAGATGTCTCACCGAGTCAAGAGTATTAAGTCCCCCTCCTTATTTCTCATTTCCCACATACCTTCATTGTAAGATTATATTCTAAAAGTATTTTGAATGTTTAGTATTTTCTGGCTTCTGGACTATTCAGTATTTTATGTTCAGATCTTTTAAAGCCTTTCTGTATTCATATTCATTTGATGTGCACCATTTATTTCAATCTATGAAGTCTATGTAATTCTTTTTATTATGGCTGTAGTATGTATGTAATAAAGACATCCATACTCCTACTTCTACCCGCCTATACACACATCTACACATACATACAAACCTATACATACACGTCTATATACACACATCTATACATACATACAAACCTATACATACACGTCTATATACACACATCTACACATACATACAAACCTATACATACACGTCTATATACACACATCTACACTTATATACCAACCTATACACACACGTCTATATACACATATCTACACATACATATACGTTTATATACACACATCTACACATACAAACCTATACACACACGTCTATATACACACATCTACACATACATACCAACCTATACACATACTTCTATATACACACATCTACACATACATACAAACCTTTACACATACGTCTATATACACACATCTACACTTACATACCAACCTATACACACACGTCTATATACACATATCTACACATACATATACGTTTATATACACACATCTACACATACATACAAACCTATACACATACTTCTATATACACACATCTACACTTACATACCAACCTATACACACGCGTCTATATACACATATCTACACATACATATACGTTTATATACACACATCTACACATACATACAAACCTATACACATACTTCTATATACACACATCTACACTTACATACCAACCTATACACACGCGTCTATATACACATATCTACACATACATATACGTTTATATACACACATCTACACATACATACAAACCTATACATACACGTCTATATACACACATCTATACATACATATACGTTTATATACACACAGTCACCTATATTCACACATCTATACATACATACACACCTATATACACACATACACACACACACACCTACACATACACATACCTGTATACACACACACACACGCCTACACATACACATACCTGTATACAGTTACACACTCGCATGTCAAGTACAACTAAAACACAGCTATGCTGCTCTTAATATATGTGGTCGTCAAAGTGAGCAACATAGCAACGACTTCATAGAGAAATGGAGAGAGGAAGAAAAACTATACATAGAAGTATACAAAATCTATGCGTAAAAGTCTACAAATCGTATACATAAAACTTATATATGTACCTAACTAGATAAATAATGTTATTTTATGAGAGCAAACTAGGAGCCGGTCGCCTTCACCCTCTCAACAAATGCCCTCCTCTTGACTGTGGTCTCCGGACGAAACAGGTTAATTCATACAACTAAATCCATTTTCCTTACATTAAATGAATGAATAGGTATGGTTGCTGTGGTTACAGCGCTTATTTTACCACCGCATTTCTTCTCATCAGTCCCACGAGGTGATGCCTCGGGTAAGTGACAGAGCTTTTTCTATAGCCTTGTCAGTGGAATTTGGTAGACGGAATGTGTGGAGAGCCCGTCTTTATATATAGATATATATATAGGAAAAGAGTCAGGACCCCGACGGCTGAGCTCCGGCTGTTTCGACAGCTAGATCTGAGTTCGGATCTAGTTGTGGTAGTAATTAGTCATTTGTACCATCGAGGTCCGACGAGCTATTGATTCCAGAGTCGGGCTAGATCGCGCGTCACCAACCAATAAACGTAATGAAGGAGTAATTATTCGTCCTTGTATTATTATTATACACTGGGTAATTGGTGGCCTTGTGCCAAAAGTAGAAACAATTATTATTATTATAAAGAAATATTGGGCGATGAATTGGCAGTATCGGTAGAGGGTCGGACGCCATGCTTTGACGCATAGAGTTACGGCCCTTGCCATTCTGAGTTCAAATCCCACCGAGGATAACTTTGCCTTTCATCCTTACGGGGTCGATAAAATAAAGTACCAGTAATGTACTGGGTATTTGCTGGCCTTGTGCCAATAGTAGAAACAATTAGTACCAGTGGGATAATTGCTGGCCTGGTGCCAAAAGTAGAAACAATTATTATAAAGAATTCATTATTATTATTATTATTATTATGTATACAATTCTGGTGTCTCTTTTTGTATATTTTTTTAATGGCAGGTGTAATTAGGCCATCTGTTACACAGCCAAGCTCATCTTCCGTGACCATCTCGTAAATCTATGTTTGAAATATATTCCACACCAGTAAACTAACGCTCTGCTCCAAATATCGATGTTAAATATCTGAATTAATTAGATCATTCCACCAAACAAGCGAACAATTTCTCTCTGAAATATTATAACACTAGAATTTTATTCAACACGTATATGTGTGTGTTTGTGTGTGTGTGTGTGTGTGTGTGTGTGTGTGTGTGTGTGTGTGTGTGTGTGTGTGAGCGCATATGCATTCATTTATATGTATGAGTCGACAGTTGATCGACTTTTGTCAAATTGGACCGAAGAAATAATGTTTCGATTGGTCTTTCCAATTGCTAATACTATCTATCGGTCGCAACTCCAGGTAGAAGGAGCAACGTGAAATAATGTGTCTTGCTCAACGTGAAATAATGTATCTCGCATCGCCCGGTCCAGGAATCGAACACACAACCTCACGATTGCGAATCCAATTCTCTAACCACTCAGCCGCACACCTTCACTATATGTATGAGTATATAAATATAAACGCTCAAACACAGACACACAAAAATACACACTCACAGACTTACAATCACACACACACACACACACACACACACATTGTGTGATGGACGGAAGTCGTTCAAATTCATATATAGATAATTTCAAAATGAAAAGAAAATAGTTGGAGGGTCTCTACATCCTTAGCTGGGTGGTATATCTTAATAGACCCTGCATTGGGCAATATAGCGAAAGCATTGCCGCGGAATACAACCGACGATACCCGCTGCATCAGCCATTTAACTTCACTGTACTACTTCCGCTGGCAAGATACCCTCCTCCCGAATTGGCGAAGGAAAATGGCAGTCTGGGAAACGAGTAGACCGGAAACCTCAAAGGCGACCGGCACAAAAAGGAAACGGTCAGTCAATGCCTGCTATGTATAAATATCATCCATCATTTATCATCACTACAAAACTGTATCATAGCAAGCAGAACGAAATCTCATTAATTCTAGTTGAAACTAGACACAGCTATATAGAGGTAACAGGAAGGAGATGATCGTCAGATCAGACCAAACAAACAATGTTTACGTTGGTATCTCCAGTGACGATACTATCAGCTACAATTCCTGACAGAAGAAAGGAGCTGATCATCAGATCAGACCAAAGTAACAATGTTTCCATTGGTCTTTCATTATTGATAGTATCAGCTACAACTCCTGACAAAAGAAAGGAGCTGATCATCAGATCAGACCAAAGAAACAATGTTTCCATTGGTCTTTCATTATTGATACTATCAGCTACAACTCCTGGCAAAAGAAAGGAGCTGATCATCAGATCAGACCAAAGAAACAATGTTTCCATTGGTCTTTCATTATTGATAGTATCAGCTACAACTCCTGGCAAAAGAAAGGAGCTGATCATCAGATCAGACCAAAGAAACAATGTTTCCATTGGTCTTTCATTATTGATACTATCAGCTACAACTCCTGGCAAAAGAAAGGAGCTGATCATCAGATCAGACCAAAGAAACAATGTTTCCATTGGTCTTTCATTATTGATAGTATCAGCTACAACTCCTGGCAAAAGAAAGGAGCTGATCATCAGATCAGACCAAAGAAACAATGTGTCCGTTAGTCTCTCCAATGATGATATTATCTGTCAGATGTATCTCATGGTGGAATGATATTTAAATTTAAAATACCCAGAGCTGAATCAGATACCTATTTGAAGAGAGAGAGAGAGAAGAGTCGACCTCTATACTGAAAAGTACTATTAGCCTAGGTGTGTTTTGAACTCAGGAGAGCAGCGCATTGTACCCGAAATGTTAATGATCTGACAACCTATATATAGGATGACTTAAAACATCACACCACACCGCACCACACCACAATCACAACATCACACCGCCGCCTTTATACAGACACATTTACTGACATAAAGACTGTCCCACATGTAAGGCAGCTTTCAGTTATGTTTTGAATGTGGAAACCAGGCAGAGTTCTGGAACAGCAAACTATGTAGTATCAAAACAAGAATGTAAGCCAATCTTTATCAGTAAATACATTCATAATAGGAGAGTGTAGGGGGGCGGGTGCTCACCTTTCTTAATCTTCTCGGAGATGTAGACACACGCATAGGCACATACACACACACACACACACTTATATATATATATATATATATATATATATATATATATATATATATGTGTGTGTGTGTGTGTATGTATGTATGTATGTGTATATATATATATATATATATAAATACGTACACGAACACACTCAAATACATCTGTATGAACACGTACACATGCAAACACACACATGCACAAATCTTTCTTATCTAATCTGTGAATGTTGACAATATATTTTAAGTTCACCAACCAATGCTTTAAATTGCATATAAAGACAATTTAATCACCAGATACCTTACACACACACACACACACACACACACACACACACACACACACACACACACACACACCTACGTACACACACACGTACGTACGTACATACATACAAAGATACATACATACATATATATGAGAGCCTCCCAAAAGTCAGCTCAAAAGTGACACAGAGGAGACAGAGGTTAGCTGGACATGCTCACCGACATTCAGAGTTGACATTGCACTCAGTGCTCTTGTGGGAGCCCCTACATTGACACACTGGAAGAGGAAGACTGAGGTTAACATATGTTGATGCCCTAAGGACAGACATTGGTCTGTTGGAGACGCAGGACATTGCAGCGATAATGAGGGACAGAGACCGCTGGAGAGAACTCGTCCATGGATCTCGGGAATTTTACCCGCCCTAGATATATATATATATATATATACATACATATATATATATATTTATTAAAATAACAGATTTAATCTGTTATTTTAATAAATATTTGCTCTACGGTTCTTATATATTTGATATATATTTATCCTTATCGAGCCCTCTTTGGATTTTAGTCTTCAAATTTATTATTATTATTATTATATATATATATATATATATATATATATATATATATATATATATATATATATATATGTGTGTGTGTGTGTGTGTGTGTGTGTTATAAGAAGTATATGTAGGTAGTATGTATGCAGGATGGGGAGTTAGCAATGTCGTTAGAACATCGGGTGAACTGGTTCGCCTTTCAGCGTTACGGGGTCGATAAAATAAAGTACCAGTGATGCACTGAGGTCGATTTAATCGACTTTCCCCTCCCCAAAATTGTTGGGCTTGTCCCTAAATGAGATACCATTATTCCGGCTTTCTATGCTCTTGGTTCAAACTATACTCACTCTCTCACCCCTTCTCGCTCTCTCTCTCTCTCTCTCTCCATCTATATATTTATCTGTCTCTCTATCTTTTCGTCTGTCTGCCTGTCCTTCTTTCTATCTTTCTCATTCTCCTTGTGCCTTTCTCTTTCTCAGTGCTGCCCCATTTCATCTGTTACTCTCTCCCTCTCACTCACTCTCATACACACACTCGCTCTCTCTCTCTCTCCCACACTCTCACTCTCTCTCTCTCATACTCTCTCTTACACTGACTCCCACATACAGTCTATTCCCCCTCACCCCCACACACATTGTCTGTATTTCTCTGTTACTGAGATACCAAGGTAATAAGGACGCACTGGGTGTGATATTCCTATTGTAATTCAGTAAATCTGCTGAGACAGGGGGACACTAACCCCTACACCAGAACTCTAGCTCTACACCTCCACCGGAGCACTAACCCCCAACAGCAGAACTCTAGCCCTACACCTCCACCAGAACGCTACCCTCTCCAAAAAGGGAGCACTACCACCCCTCCATCACCAATGCCGCCGTCTCTCAGTTCTCAGTTTCTACCCCATCCCTCTACCCCTTACTCATTTGTTATCTTAGTAAAGTAATACCTAGTCACTATCACCCACCCACACCTCTCTACACCCACCCACTCACACCTCCACATCTCTACACACCCACTCACACCTCCACACACACACACACACCCTATTCTCCACACACACACACACACACACACACACACGTAAATAAATGCGTGTATGTGTATTTGCGTACATACAAAAATACTTGTGTGTGTGTGTGTTTGTGTATGAATGTGTGTATGCATGTATAAGTACGTATGTATATATCTATGTGTGTATATATATTTATATATATATATAGTCATATATATATATTTATGCATCTATGTGTATAAATGTAAATAGATGGGTACGTGTATATATGTGTATATATATATGTGTGTGTGTGTGTGAGTGTATAGATGTGCATATATATATATGTGTGTAATATATATAATATATATATATATATATATATATATATATATATATATATATATATATATATATATATATATATATATATATATATATATGTGTGTGTGTGTGTGTGTGAGCGTATAGATGTGCATATAAATATATATATATATATATATATGTATATATATGTGTGCGTGTATATATATATATGTGTGTGTGTGTGTAGATGTGCATATATATGTATATATATATATGTACGGACGCGTGTGTCTCTATCAAACCTAAAGATTTGTCAGAATGAATAAAGGAAAGAGAGGAAGGAGGTGAGAGAGGTCAGAATTTACATTGATAAAAGAAAAAAATGGAAAGATAACTCTGGTTATGTTGTTAATGTTATAGTTACGATGGTGGTGGTAGCGGTGATGTTAGTGCCTTTAGCCGCAATGTGGGTTGTGTGATGGCGACGGTGGCGTTAGTGACGTTGTGGGTTATATGGTGGCGGCGGCGGTGTTACTAGCAATAGGGGTTGTGTGGTAGCGACGGTGGCGTTAGTCGCAATGTGGGTTGTGTGATGGTGGCAGTGGCGTTACTCGCAATGTAGGTTGTGTGAAGCAATTGAGAAATATGGTGGAGTTTGTTTTAATATCTATGAGAATAGTATTTATAATCTTGTGCATATATATATATATATAAGTTGACGGAACCAGCATGGGTGTCACTGCTAGGACCGGTTGCATCTCAGTGTACTCAATAGGTAATGTTAAATATACTCCCAGAGTATACACATAGTTATTCGCTTCAATACAACACACGTAATTATATATATATATATATATATTCAATTATATATATATATATATATATATATATATATATATATATATATATATATATATATATATATATATATATATATATACACACACAGAGGTATCCACGGTAGGTTGTGGGGTCTAATAGTTTGTAACTACCCTTACATAGATCAATAACTGAGTATCTAGAAACGATCGTAAAGCAGTGAAGTATATCTCTAATGACTTGATTTTTTATTTCATTGTTTTAACTTATATATATATATATATATATATATATATATATATATATATATATATATAGATGAGATTCTACAGGACTCTACATTCTGCTATGTATTGAGTACCTTACTTACTGTGGTTACCTCCGATTTAACCCGGAATAACGTATATATATATATATATATATATATAATTCAAGAAAGAAGATTGACATGGTTCGCTATACAATAAGGGCTTTATTCACATTGCTGACAATTGTTTCTTTGATCTGGAAAAGGGGTAAGGTTCTATACAAAACAGAGGTCATAGAAAAAAACGTAAGAATGGAAACAGCACCGAAATATATATATATATATATATATTTTTTTTTTCTTCTTTGATCCGTCAAAGTGACATTATTGAAAAAAGGAGAACAATTTTTAAAAAGGGGAGTTTTATAATGTATATAGAATATATAAAATATTACCGGTTTCGATGTAATCCATCTAATCAAATATTAAATATTACAATTAAAATTTTAAAAAGAATTAAAAGAATGTTGAAGGTCTGTTCATATTTCATGTTGGGAGGCAGACTGGGTCTTAGAAAAAGAGCCTTATATACATATAGAGGTAGCTAGATAGATATAATATATATTCTGCTTAGATGTCCAAAGATTGACTGATGAAAAGGGACTGTCCGTTTTATCGTTGTCTTTGTCCTGTGCACCCTCTGTTTTGGATTTGTATATATATATGTACTAACTTTTCGCACCATTGAGTACTTTCTGGCTACCTTAAACTACTCGATTGGTATCTGCTATACTGCGGCTACAACTTCGATTTATGCCTATGCCTATTACTATTATTATTAACCCCGCCGAGGTTAACTTTGCCATTCATCCTTGATAAATATAAGTACCAGTAATGCGCTGGGTAATTGCTAGCCTTGTGACAAAAAGTAGAAATGTTTATTATTATTATTACTATTATATATATATATATATATATATATATATATATATATATATATATATATATATATATATATATACATATCTATATACGCATATATATATATATATATATATATATATATATATATATATATATATATATATATATATATATATATATATACATATCTATATACGCATATATATATATATATATATATATATATATATATATATATATATATATATATATATATATATATATATATATATATTTATACATATACATATATAGTGAAAAATGGAACGGGAACAAAACAGAGAGGCAGTACGAACAAAGGTTTATTAGTTTCACATATATATATATATATATGTAGGAAAAGAGTCAGGACCCCGACGCAGAGTTCCGGCCGTTTCGACAGCTAGATCCGAACTTGTGTTATATATATATATATGATATAATGAGCCAGACAATTAGCTATCGCCTAGGGTTTAGAAAACGGCGAGCGAGCAGAATTTGGAAATTGAATTTCCGTAATTCGAAATATATACTCTTTGTGCTTTTACAGGTTTCTGAAGTATATATTTTCGGGTCACACGACTTTCAAACACACACATACCCGAACATACACACACATACTCGAACATACACACACACACACATCCTGATATATATATATATCAGGATACACAAAGAAAAAAATTAAGATATATGTACCTATCTATTTTTCTTTGTGACTATCTGTTTGTGTGTGCGTATTTATGTTATGTCTGAGTGTGTGAGTGTGTGTGTATCTTTGAATGCGTATCTCTGCCTAGGTGTGTGTGTATGTGTGTGTTTGCATGTATGTATGTGTGTATGTGTGTGCCCTACTTGCTATCGGCAGTGTGCCTACACAGTCCAAAGAAGCGGTATTCTCCATCTTCTACGCACCACCACCACAGCTCTCTTACCCCCTCTATCTGTAAATGTAGTAGCATCTGTTGGACGTTCATGAGGTTGTATGGCGGCGGCGGCGGTGGTGGTGGTGGTGGAGGAGAGGTTATAAACGGCTGCTTGAGATTCTAAGTTAGCTGAGAGCAGCAGATACCACATTACAGGGCGAGAATTTATAGAGAGGAGTCAGTGAATTTTATTAACGAACAGAAACCTAGAGAAATATTGAGGGCGAACTGGAACACAGTAAATATTAAATAATAATGGGAATGGTACAAAACATGGCAAACTGGTTGAATGTCACTTTCTATTTCATATATACACAGCGTGTGACAACTATCTCTAAACATGGTCTCTCTCTCTCTCTCTTATATATATATATATATATATATATATATATATATATATATATATATATATATATATATATATATATATATATATATATATATATATATATATATATATATATATATATATATATATATATATATATATATATATATATATATATATATATATATATATATATATATATATATATATATATATATATTATATATATATATATATATATATATATATATATATATATATATATATATATATATATATATATATATATATATATATATATATATATATATATATTATATATATATAT
>OZ024755.1:25300996-25310996 GCA_964016885.1 Eledone cirrhosa
TATATATATATGGAGAAGAAGTTTATGAAATGGAAATGCGGGTATAAAGAATTTATTAGGTAACAATTGTTTCTATAGTGTTTCTCCGGATTTTAAAACACACTTTATTATACGTTGAGCAATCTCTGACGTCGGTTGACTCCATCCAATGCAACTACTTAGTAACATTGGAATACAAATTTACTAATTCTCTCTCTCTCTATATATATATATATAGTAAGAGTAAGGAACCCGACGGCTGAGCTCCGGCAGTTTCGACAGCTAGATCCGAACGGGGCCCTGACTCTTTTCCTATTACCCACTCTACTACTCTTAAGTATTACGTACTCTGGTGCGTTATGGTCCACCTGGTTCCTTACCACACTTCCTTCGTTTTATATATATATTTATATATAGTTATGTATATATATGTATAATAATATGTGTAAGTCAAACACGTTAAAGTTGACTTCGTTTATTCTAATTCGCTGCAATATATATTTCAGTGACAGCCATTATTGGCTGTGACCTCATCAGGCAATAAGAATTAAGGTAGAAAAAAAACAGTAAAACATGGTGTTATAATGTGTTCTACCCTGTTAATTCATCCATATATCCAGCTCGTGGGTGTTTTGTTAGTTCTCAAAGGAACTGGAATCAAATGAGCAAGAACAAACGAATTTATATATATATATATATATATATATATATATATATATATATATATATATATAAAGAATTGTGATTGTAAGTTAATTAGGCTTACTGTCCCTTTTTGATGCCTTGTTTTTATGTCAATGCAGGATATCAAATAAGTTGTCTCAATAGTTTTATCTATAGTGAGTTCGCTCTGAAATATTCTTTTCGCAACAATTATTCATTGAGCGATTATTGAGCAGCTATTATATTTGTTATATAATAAGTATACCTATATACTTGTTATGTATATATAAATATGGGTTATGATTTGCTCTTAATAACACGTGGACCTATTGATTCAAATATTGATAGTATCTGCGCTTAAGGATTAAATCGTGCCCTTTTCCTTCGAAACAATTGTAAACAAATAAACACCTTTTCAAGTACTTTGGTTGTATTTTCTATTACTATAACTCTGATATATATATATATAAAGAGAGAGAAAGAGAGAGAGTGTGTGTGTGTGTGCGTGCGTTTGTGTTAGAGAGAGAGATGTATGTATATATGTATGTATGTGTGTGTAATTATATATATGTGTGTGCGTGTGTGCTTGTATTTATAGCAAATTTGCACATAAAAGCGTTACCCCTCCTCTTCAGCCACTCCGACATGCAATTTCGTGTGTTAGGGTGGTATTGTATCATACTGGGCTTAGATTACACGATTCAAAGTGTTACGACTGATATTTGGAGACAATACCCGGACGAAAAAAGAAGCAAGGAAAACGACACGGATTTCCTTGAGACCAGCTGTTTATTTTTCTGCACCTGGGCATACTACCTTGCACACGACGTTGGTTTACATTCCATAACTGGTAGATTCAGCATGATATAAGGTTCGATTATCGTAGCGGCCGCGGGCAAGTTATTTTTCTGCGCTTGAACATACTATGTTTTCTATGAACTTTATATATATATATATATATATATATGTGTGTGTGTGTGTGTGTGTGTGTGTGTGTGTGAATGGTAAACAGAAATAACAAATCAGACGATACAGTACATTGAAGAAATATATTAGTTTAACAGTTACAGAGTCTGAACGTTTCTGCACTAGTCCTTCATCAGAAAATAGAATTAGAAATAACGGAGACACACACACACACACACACATATATATATATATATATATATATATTTATACACTGCCAATACTGGAATTGAACCATCAAGACCGTTGAGGTATGTCATATATCAATTCATGTATTTTATCTGACGAGGACGTACTGAAAAAACAACACAGTACCTTCGAAATATATATAATAAAACATATATTTTGATTATGTGAATATCTTCATTAATGTATATTCCGAATAATATATATTTATATATATATATACTCTTTTACTCTTATACCTGTTTCAGCCATCCGGCTAAATATACATGTATTGTGGTCGCTATGTATTTCTAATAATTGTTTCTACTTTTGGCACAAGGCCAGCAAATACCCAGTGTATTACTGGTACTTTATTGTATCGACCCCATAAGGATGAAAGGCAAAGTTAACCTCGGCGGGATTTGAACTCAGAATGACAAGGGCCCTAACTCTATGCGTCAAAGCATGGCGTCCGACCTTCTACCGATACTGCCAAATGAATATTTCATATATGTATGATGACGCAGCTGTTGTATTTCTTGTCCTCATTAAGTTCCTCTACCTCTATGTTGGGTCTATTATAAGGTCTTTATTTAAACATATCCTGGTCGTATTTATAATAAAATACATCACCAACGATGTTTAATCAATATTTTATATAATCAACCATCGAGGACGATTCACCAAAATAATTAACTTTCTCGTTCAGTTGGTGTTTAGAACATAATTTAAGAAGCGGAAACATGTTGGAATTTTAAATATAAACATTTTAAGACGAATGGTTTTTCATTGTGAAGCCAGGAGTAGTAATGAGTTTAAGAGGAACACACACACACGCACACACACACACATACACACACACACACACACATACACACACACATATATATATATATATTTATTAAAATAACAGATTAAAGTTTAAGCAAAGAATCACTGCTTTCACCCTTAACGGGATCTTCTGAAACTAACCAGTTTCAGGAGATCCCGTTTAAGGGTGAAAGCAGTGATTCTTTGCTTAAACTAGACTGATACTATGGTAGTTTGACTGGTACTATGGTAGTTTGACTGGTACTGTGGTAGTTCGACTGGTACTATGGTAGTTTGACTGGTACTATGGTAGTTTGACTGGTACTATGGTAGTTCGACTGGTACTATGGTAGTTTGACTGGTACTATGGTAGTTCGACTGGTACTATGGTAGTTTGACTGGTACTATGGTAGTTTGACTGGTACTATGGTAGTTCGACTGGTACTATGGTAGTTTGACTGGTACTATGGTAGTTTGACTGGTACTATGGTAGTTTGACTGGTACTATGGTAGTTTGACTGGTACTATGGTAGTTCGACTGGTACTATGGTAGTTTGACTGATACTATGGTAGTTTGACTGGTACTGTGGTAGTTTGACTGGTACTATGGTAGTTTGACTGGTACTATGGTAGTTTGACTGGTACTATGGTAGTTCGACTGGTACTATGGTAGTTTGACTGATACTATGGTAGTTTGACTGGTACTGTGGTAGTTTGACTGTTACTATGGTAGTTTGAATGGCACTATGGTAGTTTGAATGGTACTATGGTAGTTTGACTGGTACTATGGTAGTTTGACTGGTACTATGGTAGTTTGACTGGTACTGTGCTCTCCCATTCATACACCATAACATTCAGGGAAAATGCAAGACAATTGTTGTACAAAGTGTGAGAAATAGCAACAGAATGCGACACTGAGATTATATACTTCGTATGTATGTGTATATATATATCTGTGTGTGTGTGTGTGTGTGTGTAATAAATCGCATTGGTGGTCCCTAAGACATTACAATTAGCCTTTAAAACAAGACCAGGATTTAGAAGTGAAAACAGAAGAGTTACTGATTAAAGGATCATTAATTTTATTTGGTAGAAATGGTCCCCACCCCCACACTCAGGATTTGTGTGCGGCTGGGTGTGTGTATTTACATGTTTGAGTATGTGTATCTCTTTGTGTGTGCGTGTTTACATGTGTGAGTATGTATTTACATGTGCTAGTATGTGTAACTGTGTGTGTGTGTGTGTTTACATGTGCTAGTATGTGTAACTGTGTCTGTGTTACATAAATATTTTTATCTACTTGTGAAATTTATGGGGCTTTTTTTTCTTCCATAAGACAGATGTAGAATTAACGAGTTAAGGAGTAGCTTACACACACACACACACACACACACACACACACACATACATATATATATATATATATATATATATATATATATATATATATATATCAGGATTAAACCAGTTTTAAATTAGTTAGACCATAATTCAATAGAGTACTCAAAATTTGGGAAAGTAAAGTGTGACTATATTAGAAATAGTCAGGTCCCGACGACTGAGCTCTTGCTCAACAGCTAATTCCATATAGACAGACAGATAGATAAATATATAGATAGATAGAAAGATAGATAGATATGTTTCTTTATTTTCCACAAGAGTACCCAAGAAATGGGACATTACAAGACGTGACGTGACGGCAGGGGTTTTACATAACAATTATGTAAACTTTAACATTAATATATTAAAATATAGATAGTTAGATAGATATGTTTCTTTATTAGCCACAGGGGCACAAAAGAAGGGGACAAATACAAAGGGGGAAGTTTACATACAATAAAAACGTGTAAAATGTTATCACAGATGGAATTTAAAAGTTAGTCGATTTTCCCCAATAGAGGGAGACAGTTTATATGGGTAACACATACCCCCGAAAAAAAATGTGCAACCCTCATCTCCAGGAGTACGAAGAGCTTGTACTCCTTTCCTCTCCTCCTCCTTTTCCTCAACCTACAGGCTGATATAGAGAGAAGGCCCATTCACTCGGGCCATTCTCGCCACTTTCACCCACCTTTCATAAAACTTGCTGGGGTACGGCACCTCTCTCTCCATCCTGATTCTTCTTCCAAAGTGGTATTTGAAAAAAAGAATCAGTTGTTGGCCGGAGAGAAAGGTGTCTGACCTCAGCCCTTTCAACCTTGTATAGATAGATGGATAGACAGATCGATAGGGTGTTACATGTTGGTAAGGCGAGAGGTGATGAAAAGTAGGGCGGTGGTTCTGGGATAGAGAAGTAATGAAGGTCGAAGAAGGTCCTATCTATGTACTCTACAACATAGATAGAAGCTATATAGATTGGAAATTACCTGTTTAGAGTAGTAAGACCACGTTCAGCTAAGAACTAGATACTTGGGAAAGTAGAGTGTAAGTATAGTGAAAAGTTTATGTATCTTTCACAGTTGCTTTTAAAACTTTCCCTGGTTTTATTCCAGTAATTGGCTTATTATTGCATGCCTACCTAGTAATTGGGATTAGTATTACTCAAATCTAAAGAAAATTATTTCCTGAGGAGGATGTTTAAATGTTATTGAAATGCTAGTTGATTTAATTAATTGATTAATCTACAAATTTTTATTGATGTTTACAATTGCATTTCGATAAATTGGTTATTCCACTAAAATCTTTGGTTATTCCACTAAATTGAATTATTATGCGCTCTATGTTTCCAAAAGTGATTAACGGATTAAGCTTTAACGTAGTTGGTAATAAATAAATGTTATATCCACTTCTATAGATCTCATATATATATATATACAAATATATATATATATATATGTGTATATATATATATATATATATGTGTGTATATATATATATATTTATGTATATGTATATATATGTGTGTGTGTGTATGTGTGTCTGTAAGCTTTAATTCCTTTAAATCTTCATCAACATTCCTTCACTCCCACACTCATAAACACCCCACCCCACCTCCCAGACACATCGGTATCTCTCTTATATATACAACACAACCTGATCTCAGTTTGACAATCGCCACCGACGAATGCGAGGAAGTTCTCCAGGAAAGTTAACCAGGAATCTTTAAAAATCTTCCCACCGAAGTTAACAAAGAAATTACTAGCTCTACCAACTCATAATATTAAAATATTATAAAATTAAATCAAATTATTTAGAACTACAAGTGAAGTCATTCCTTTCCTTTTTTTCAAATACATATAAATATATATATATATATATATATATATATATATATTTATATATATATAGTGCACAATCAGTGTATGTGTATAAGAATGTGATAATAGTGCACACTCTGACTTTGTATATAATATAACTGTGTGTTTAAGTAAATGTTATTCGTGTGTGTGAGTTCGTCAGTGCAAGAATACTTTAGCTCATTGCTTTAACTCAGGCAGAACAGACGATGTGTATGTGTGTATGTGTGTGTTTGAGTGAGAGAGAGAGAAAGAGAGAGAGAGGGAGAGAGGGGGGAGAGAGAGAGGACAGGAAACTAACAAGTTTCTACAAATGTTTTTAATAGTTTTTCAGCTTTAAAAAGATTTTTCAAGACGTATTTTCCGACCGCGTATGTTCTGTATCACACTATTTGGAACCGTGTAAGCTGCGGGATTCATTGTTCCACCAACAAATCAGCTTCCCCCTCTCTCAGATTTATTACAACCGTGGAGATTGCGGCAACCACTACACCACTATCTCCATCGCCACCACCACCCCACCATTATCGTCACCCCCACCCCCACCAACAACAATACCACTTCTATCACTACCAACTCCTCCAACACCACCACCATCACTACCCCAACATCTCCAGCACCGCCTCTAACACTAAGAACAGCTCCAACACCGTCACTATCATCACCACCATTATCACTACCAACATCTCCAACACCACCACTATCACTACCAGTAACACCAACACCGTCACCATCATCATCACCACCACCAGGATATTATTACACCTCCGATGTCACTATCTCCCCTCTCTCTCCATCCCTCCTTATCTTTTGCCCTCTGTAACTCCACTCCACCCATACACCCACACACCCCACTACCACTGAGACAAATTCTACCGAATTCCCACCACCACCATCACTATCAACAGCACTACTACCACCACCACCATCACTATCAACAGCACTACTACCACCATCACTATCAACAGCACTACTACCACCACCACCATCAACAGCACTAACACCACCACCACCATCACTATCAACAGCACTACCACCACCACCATCATCACTATCAACAGCACTAACACCACCACCACCATCACTATCAACAGCACTACCACCACCACCATCAACAGCACTACTACCACCACCACCATCACTATCAACAGCACTACCACCACCACCATCACTATCAACAGCACTACCACCACCACCATCAACAACACTACTACCACCACCACCATCACTATCAACAGCACTACTACCACCACCACCATCACTATCACTATCAACAGCACTACTACCACCACCACCACCACTATCAACAGCACTACCATCACCACCACCATCAACAACAGCACTAACACCACCACCACCACCACCACCACCACCATCAACAGCACTACTACCACCACCACCATCACTATCAACAGCACTACTACCACCACCACCACCACTATCAACAGCACTACCACCACCACCATCACTATCAACAGCACTACCACCACCACCATCACTATCAACAGCACTACCACCACCACCATCACTATCAACAGCACTACCACCACCACCACCATCACTATCAACAGCACTACTACCACCACCACCATCAACAGCACTATCAACAGCACTCCTACCACCACCACCATCACTATCAACAGCACTACTACCACCACCACCATCACTATCAACAGCACTACCACCGCCACCACCACCACCATCAACAGCACTACTACCACCACCACCATCACTATCAACAGCACTACCACCACCACCATCATCACTATCAACAGCACTACCACCGCCGCCACCATCACTATCAACAGCACTACTACCACCACCACCATCACTATCAACAGCACTACTACCACCACCACCATCACTATCAACAGCACTACCACCGCCACCACCATCACTATCAACAGCACTACTACCACCACCACCATCACTATCAACAGCACTACTACCACCACCACCATCACTATCAACAGCACTACCACCGCCACCACCACCACCATCAACAGCACTACTACCACCACCATCACTATCAACAACACTACTACCCCACCACCACTATCAACAGCACTACCACCACCACCACCATCAACAACAGCACTAACACCACCACCACCATCAACAACAGCACTAACACCACCACCACCATCACTATCAACAGCACTAACACCACCACCATCACTATCAACAGCACTACCACCACCACCACCACTATCAACAGCACTACCACCACCACCATCACTATCAACAGCACTACCACCACCACCATCACTATCAACAGCACTACTACCACCACCACCACCACTATCAACAGCACTACCACCACCACCACCATCAACAACAGCACTAACACCACCACCACCACCATCACTATCAACAGCACTAACACCACCACCACCATCACTATCAACAGCACTACTACCACCACCACCACCACCACCACTATCCCTATTATCACCACTACGACCAACACCACCACCAACACCACCACCACCGACACCACCACTAGCACCACCACCACCACCCTCCGTCAGTAAAGTTAGCATTTAGAAGGAATGTATTTCACAGAGAAATTGTTGTGGTAATGATGTTGTTGTTGTTGTTGTAGTGTTGTTGTTTGTGGTGAGGGTGGGGGTGTTGTGGCGGGGCTGTAATTGTAGTTGCTGCTGCGATGGTGGTGGTGGTCCTGCTGCTGCTGCTATTGGCGGTGGTGGTGGTGCTGCTGTTATTGCTGTTGGTGGTGTTGTTGTTGTTGTTGTTGCGGTGGTGGCGGTGGTGGCGGTAGTGCTGCTGCTATTGTTGGTGGTGGTGATGTTGCTGTTGTTGTTGTTGTGGTGGTGGCGGTCGCGGTGGTGGTGGTGGTGTTGCTGTTGGTGTTGTTGCTGTTGTGGTGGTGGTGGTGGTGCTGCTGCTGATATTGTTGGTGGTGGTGTTATTGCTGTTGGTGTTGTTGTTGTTGGCGGTGGTGGTGGTGCTGTTGTTGGTGTTGTTGTTGTTGTTGGTGGTGGTGGTGGTGGTGGTGGTGGCAGCAGTGGTAGTGTTATTGTTGTTGGTTGTGGTGGTGGTGGTGGTGGTGGCGGCAGTGGTAGTGTTATTGTTGTTGGTTGTGGTGGTGGTGGTGGTAGTGCTGTGTGTTGTTGTAGTAATAGAGGAGGGGGTGTGTTCTTCTTGTAGAAATAAGGTCACATTCTGTTGGTGGTGTGGGAACTAGTTGATAGTGGTGTAATGGTTATGGTGGTGGTGGTGGTGGTGGTTATGGTGTGATGGTGATGTTTGATATAGTTGTGGTTGTGGTGGTGGTGGTGGTGGTGGTGGTGGTGGTAGTTGTGGTGTGATGGTGATGTTTGATATAGTTGTGGTGGTGGTGATGGTAGTGGCAGTGGTATGATGGTGATGTAATGGTCGTGGTGATGGTTATGGTTGTGGTGGCAGTGGTGTGGTGGTGGTTATGGTGGTGGTTATGGTGGTGGTGATGGTTGTGATGGTGGTAGTGGTATGATGGTGATGTAATGGTCGTGGTGATGGTTATGGTTGTGGTGGCAATGGTGTGGTGGTGGTGGTGGTGGTAGTGGTATGATGGTGATGTAATGGTCGTGGTGATGGTTATGGTGGTGATGGTTGTGATGGTGGTAGTGGTATGATGGTGGTGTAGGTGGTGGTGGTGTAGTGATGGTGGTGGTGTTGGTGTGGTGGTGTTTGATGTAGTCATGCTGATACTCCGCGTTAATGGCGGTGTGGTGGCTGTGGTAAAGAATTTGGTGATTGGGGGAAGTGGAAATGTGTTGGATAACGGGATGAACGAATAAATGAGATAGAGAGAGAGGGAGGGGGGATGAGAAGAAAGGAAACATGTCCTCCCACCACACCCTTGTCTTTTCCATCTTCCATCTCATCATCCCTGACTCACTCTCTCTCTCTCTCTCTATCTATCTATCTATCTGTCTCTCTCTGTCTACACCACAACTTTAGCAACCAGTTAGAGTTACCTCTAGATTTTCACACACTAACGCTGCTTAATTCTCACCGACATATATACATACATGTATATATATATGTGTGTATGTATATATATGTATATATATATGTGTGTATGTATATATATATATATATATATATATATATATATATATATATATATACATACATGTATATATATATATGTGTGTATGTATATATATATATAT
>OZ024755.1:25318496-25320996 GCA_964016885.1 Eledone cirrhosa
CGGGGACAGTAGGGGCCTACAAGGAAGTCAAATGAAATATGTATTAACAAATGACAATAAACAATACAATTATAAAAATGAAAATTCCCCAATACGGATGAGTACGATTCGGGGGTGACTCAGAAACCCCACCAAACCTAAAACATGATCTAAAACGGTTTCCATGAGTGGCCGTTAACTTTGACCACCGAGCATATGCCGCTGTCCATTGCCGCGATCTAGTCGCTAAAGACGAGGCCGAAGACAGCTGCCTTGAGGACAGCCTCCAGGTATCAATGGTCGACTCTATCGAAGGCTTTCGATTAAGTCAAATTGATCACAGCCCCATCGAAGCCATGTTTACTCATCACCCTTTCTATGATGTATCGCATGAGGTTGAGGTTGTCATGTATGTAACTGATGGGGATTGCGCACGTCTGTGCCTCTCCTACCAGGCTCTCGGCAACATGCACTAAACTCCTTGCTAACACCTTGGCAAAAATCTAAAGCTCTGTGTTGAGCAGAGATATGGGCCCCAAGTTCTCGTCTTTCCTCATCAGTGTTACTACGCCCCGACTTACAAACTGGGAAGTATATATATATATATACACATACACACAGATATATGTGTGTGTGTGTACATCTATACACACAAGCATATATATATATATATATACGGAATTTCTACCCTGAAGTTAATTTTTTACCGTTTCGATACCAAATGAAAATATCTGTATGATTTAATTTGGTTCAAACCTATCTTTTTGTGGGAGTGGTTATGGTTTGATTGACAGTTAGAGGGGCCCTTAGCAGGGAGGGATTTTGTGATGTGACTACTCACTTAGGATACGAAATATTTGGCGGGAGCTGATCAAAAACAAGTGTATGGCACAACTGAAAGGCCCTTGCTTCTCCAGGTTTCCTTGGTGTTAAGCGTCTGAGATTACAAAACTCTCCTGGAAAAGACGACACAGTGAAACTCCCAGCTACTGCTGGTACTTATTTTCAGCTGAGTTTACTGGAGAAACGTGAAATGAAGTGTTTTGCTCAAGAACACAGCACCCAATCCGGTCCTAGAATCCACGACATTATGATCATTTGTTCAACACTGTAACCACTATACCACGCACCTTCACCTATGTGTGTTAGTGATATTGGTATACCTATCATTATGTACGCCTCATTCTTCAGGTTTTCACAACCTAGTTATAACAGTGTTGTGTAATATGTAGTTGACAGTGTTTCGTTCTGTGTTAGTGTTGTATGGGGTTTCTTCTATGGATTATTTGGAATATATCGTATTGTAGACGTTTGATGGATTCCTTTAGTTATATGTGTATATCGCTACTCCCGGGGTGTGTCTAATTGTTGGAATATCGTTATGTGGTATGCATGCATGTATATATATATATTCCGACCTCACACACTTACACCTCTCCAAGACAATGTCACTGGACCGAGAGCTTTGGCGCTACACAGTAATAGAGAAAACCCACCTTACCTAAGTACAAAGTGAAACCTACTACAGTCAGTAGGCACCTCTAACAAAATACACCCCGTCCCACTACCCCCACCCCATCCACACCACCCCTTCAATGTAAAGTTATGTTGGTACCACAACATCCAGCCCGAAACAAATGAGATCGTGTAGGTGTCACGACAAAAAGACACACAGTCCACGCTGTAATGTGGCCGTGTAGGTAACACGGTAAAAACCTCCCAGTCCACACTGTAAATGTGGTTGGTGTTAGGAAGGGCATCCAGCCGTAGAAAACCCGCCAGACAGTCCTATGCGAGCAAGACAACCACTCTTGCCTCAAGTGGGAAAACCCCCGTCCAAACCCATGCAAGCGTGGAATATGGACGTTACACGATGATGATGAATGAATGATGATGATGATGATGATGATGATATATATATCTAAAGTCTAAAGTCTGTCTTAAGACAGAAGGCTCATTTGGCCGGTGCTTATCCCGGTTTCATGGCGTGAGAATACAAGACCCCCCCCCCCCCAGACAGAACGCCAGTCCATCGCAGGGTTAAACATTCAGCTATTGCTGGTAGTCATTTTCAGCTGAGTATACTGGTCCAACGTGAAATGAAGTGTTTTGCTCAAGAACACAACACGCAACCCAGGAGTCGAGCCCACGACATTATGACCGTAAGTCCAACACCATTACCACGTGCCTCCATTATATATATATATATATATATATAAATGTTATCTGAGTTTTTCGAATATTAATAATAATACTCGATTCGTTTGCAATGGTGCAAACATCCTCTTTTAAGCCATGTCAGTAGAATGGCCCGCCATTCTTGCTCTTGTGTTGGGATGTAAACTCAGATTGCATTTATTGTATTTAGTCATGCCGAGCGATACATTGTTTACATATTATATATATATATATATATATATATATATATATATATATATATATATATATATATATATATATAAACATATATATATATGTTTATATTTATTTATATATATATAAATATAAACATATATATATA
>OZ024755.1:25323496-25325996 GCA_964016885.1 Eledone cirrhosa
CAATATAAACAGTTTTATAGATAAATATATTCGACATACCGTAATAAACATCAACTTCATTTGAAGAGGTTCACTGCTAGAGTGAACCTCTTCAAATGAAGTTGATGTTTATTACGGTATGTCGAATATATTTATCTATAAAACTGTTTATATTGTATTTTGTCTGATGAAGGCATAGCATATTGTTAATATGATATCCCCGAAATATATATAATGAAATAAATATGGTTTTATAAATATAGTTTTCCATTTATTTAATATTGTAAATATACTCCAAGTATTTGTCGAGTGCTTTTATATCAGTTATAAATATTTACTAGTTGTAACCCAACAATTTTAAATATAACTTTACATATATATATATATATATATATATATATATATACATACACACAGATATTTACAATAGTTTGTTCATTCCAACACTAATCTACTCAGTGAACTGTTATATGGGAGTGGTAGAATGGTAGTTATTAGTATATTATCAGTGAAGTAAACTGAGGCAAGAGAAATTCCATTTATTGTACTCAGGAAAGCAACGTAGTAAAATAGTGCCGTAATTTCTACTGGTTCAACAGCAATGTAGTATCTGGTGCAGAAACTGAGAGAACCATCACAGAAATAGCATAAACATGTTGAACAGAAAACTAATAAAGGAATTTATACAGAGATCAGACAAAAGCTAGGATAAATGTCTATACTGCTTTTAATATCAGCATGGCTGTAATTGGACCTCCGTCTCCTCCGATGATGCGCATTGCAGTTGGAACAATGGAATAGCTTACTTGTAAAATTGGCTGTGCATCAACAGAGGCCTCCATCCTTAATGTAGTTCTCAGGGAGATTCAGTCTGATATTGTATGTGATAAGGCTGGCTATTTGAATTACAAATACAACTTATCTTTGCCAATTAAATAGGATGGAGCAACGTTAGATAACGTTTCTTGCTCGAGGATACAACGGTTTGCCGGCAATCGAACCCATCACCCTACGATCGTGTTCCGAGGATTCTCAACACTGAGCCACACGCCATTACCATACCAGGAGAGTATGGACACAGTTATGGTTGAGTGATTAACCCGTCCTCTCCTTCGATCCCACAAGGCGACATCCTGGACAATTGTCTTTACCATAGCTTTGGATTGACCCAAGACATATAATTGAAATTGGGTAGAAGGAAACTGTGTTGAAGCTTGTCTGAAATATTGTACTTGCCACTGAAAGGCACATCTTACATTGTGTCAAGCTGACCCGACCTTGCAACTTACGGTAAAGATACAGGTGTCGTTAGAATATACAAACACTTAGACCTTAATTTCCCGGGTTAAATTGAATGCTAATCGTTGAAATCAACGAATGATCTACCAACTTTAGCGACATATTTGTTTCTACTTTTGGCACGAGACCAGTAATTATCCCAGTGCATTACTGGTACTTTATTTTATCGACCCACAACGATGAAAGGCAAAGTTAACCACGCGGCGGGATTTGAACTCAGAACGTAAAGGGTCGTAATTCTTTGCTGCAAAGCATGGCGTCCGGTCCTCTACCGATTCTGGCTAATCAGCTAAATAATGTAATACGTTCATGAGTGAGGTTTGGGTTGGCGGTATTATCAATCATATGTGGAGGTGCGTGGCGCTGTGGTTAGGGTATTCGACTCACAATCGTAAGGTCATAAGTTCGATTTCTGGTGGTGCGCTGTGTCCTTCAGTAAGACACACACACACACACACACACACACACACACACACACACACACACACACACACATATATATGTGTGTGTGTGTGTGAATATCCAACCTTATCGGTTGGATATTCACTGGATAGAATTCACTGACTATCCAGTGAATATCCAACCGATAAGGTATGATTTTCATGGGTATGTCTCTATTTATAAAACAAACTTTGTATTTTATCTGATAAAAGCGTACCAATGTGTCTTGGTTCCCTTGAAATATATATAATAAAATAAATATGGTTTTATAAATAGAGTTTCCATTTATTTAATATCATTGAATATTTACTCCCGTAACTTGTTGAGTGCTCTAAATCAGTTATAAACATTTATATTTGTCGGACTTCCAACAAAATAAATACCCCTTCTACTTATATATATATATATATATATATATATATATATATACAGGATTTTTTCATTCTGAGGATTGAAAGCAACATTTTTTGCTTTTAAGAAACCACTGGAAAATGGAATAATTGCCTTATGTTGATTATTACATAACTATATATATATATATATATATATATATATATATATATATATATATATATATATATATATATATATATATATACATATATATATGTATATATATATAATGTTACCACTCACTTTAACTCTATCATACGGACTCACATCAAATAATCTATTAGGAATATATATTAGTCTAGGCAAGGCCCAATTGGGTAATTTTAATGTTCTCGTACTGCAAAATAAACAATACACACACAATAGTGAATGTGTCTTGAGTGTGTGT
>OZ024755.1:25330996-25333496 GCA_964016885.1 Eledone cirrhosa
TCAGAAGATCCCGTTAAGGGTGAAAGCGATTCTTTGCTTAAACTTTAATCTGTTATTTTAATAAATATATATATATATATATATATATATATATATATATATATAAATATATATAAATATATATATATATATATATATATATATATATATATATATATATATATATATATATATATATATATATATATATATATATATACAAGTATATATAGTAATAATAATAAATTTGAAGACTAAGATCCCGTTAAGGGTGAAAGCAGCGATTCTTTGCTTGAATTTTAATCTGTATTTTAATATATATATATATTTATATATATATATATATATAGTAAAAAATTGAACGGGAACAAAACAGAGAGGCAGTACGAACAAAGGTTTATTGGTTTCATGCTCTTGAGATATATATATATGTAGAGAGAGAGAGAGAGAGAGAGAGAGAGAGAGAGAGAGAGAGAGAGAGGGGGGGATAGAGATGTCGTCTCTGTCTTACTGAGGCAGATTACAATGTCTGTCGTCGTCTCCGAACAATAATTATGTGAACTCAAAGAGCGAGATGTGTAGAGGATACCTCTAACTCAAAAGCTAACTGGTTGCTAAAAGTAAATTCTCAACAAATTCAACTGCTTTTCAACCACATTAACTTGATTTATATATTCGTAATATCTTTTCTTTTCCTTTCCCCCACTTACATGATATAGTACACCTTCTATACTCCTCTACTCCATACTTTAATAAATATTACCATATGCGTATTTCATACCACCACATAATACCATACTTCTGCTATAGCACACGAATACTAACTAGCACATGTATGAATTATTTCCCTTTGTTATAATACGTTTTTCGTAAACTACCGTTTCAGCACGCATTCCTTTTAATGGTATCGTATAAACTTGTATAAATGCCTGAAGTGTAGGTCACAAGGTTGATCAATCTTACTTGTGATATGGTCACTATTGGGCCTTGAGACCTTAGGTAGGGCTTTTGTATGACATAAATAAATAAATTATATATATATATATATATATATATAATATATATATATATATATATATATATATATATATATATATATATATATATATATATATACGTACGTGTATGTGTGTATATTTACACGTATGTATGTATGTATGTATGTATATGTATATATATATATATATATGTGTGTGTGTGTGATGTGTGTTTTGTCGGTGTGGATTGGGAGAGTATTTTGACAATTATATATAGTGGGGTCGATATGTTCGACTAAATGTCTTTAAGCCAGTACCCAAAAAACTCCTGGTGGCTTTCTAACGCCATTAAGTCGGAAAACGACTCTTGGTAAGTCTGCCAACATCAAGTCAGAAAACGAGCCCTGGTAACTTTCTGACACCATTAAGTCGGGAACGAGCCCTTGTGACCTTCTGACAATATCCAGTCGGGAAAGTGACTTTGTGATACCATCAAGTTGGGAAATGACTCCTGGTGACTTTCTGATACCATCAAGTCGTGAAATGCCTGGTGACCTTCTGACTCCATTAAGTTGGTGAACGAGCTCCATCAAGTTGGAAAAAGACTTCAGGTGACTTTCTGACACCATTACGTCGGGAAACTAGCCTTGGTGACCTTTTGACACTATCAAGTCGGGAAAGGAATCTTGGTGACTTTTTGACACTATCAAGTCGAGAAACGAATCTTGGTGACTTTCTGACACTATCAAGTCTGGAAAGGAATCTTGGTGACTTTCTGACACTATCAAGTCTGGAAAGGAATCTTGGTGACTTTCTGACACTATCAAGTCTGGAAAGGAATCTTGGTGACTTTCTGACACTATCAAGTCGGGAAAGGAATCTTGGTGACTTTCTGACACTATCAAGTCTGGAAAGGAATCTTGGTGACTTTCTGACACTATCAAGTCGGGAAAGGAATCTTGGTGACTTTCTGACACTATCAAGTCTGGAAAGGAATCTTGGTGACTTTCTGACACTATCAAGTCGGGAAAGGAATCTTGGTGACTTTCTGACACTATCAAGTCTGGAAAGGAATCTTGGTGACTTTCTGACACTATCAAGTCGGGAAAGGAATCTTGGTGACTTTCTGACACTATCAAGTCGGGAAAGGAATCTTGGTGACTTTCTGACACTATCAAGTCGGGAAAGGAATCTTGGTGACTTTCTGACACTATCAAGTCGGGAAAGGAATCTTGGTGACTTTCTGACACTATCAAGTCGGGAAAGGAATCTTGGTGACTTTCTGACACTATCAAGTCTGGAAAGGAATCTTGGTGACTTTCTGACACTATCAAGTCTGGAAAGGAATCTTGGTGACTTTCTGACACTATCAAGTCTGGAAACAGATAAAGGGGATCCCACGTCTGTGCATCAATGTGTTGTGTAATAATCCTTCATAATTAAAATATATATATATATATATATATATATATATATATATAACTTTGCCTTTCATCCTTACGGGGTCGATAGAATAAAGTACCAGTAATGTACTTGGTAATTGC
>OZ024755.1:25338496-25345996 GCA_964016885.1 Eledone cirrhosa
TTAGCCCTAATATTAATAAATATATATATATATATATATGGGGAGAAGTGCTACACGTAACATATATAATTACGTACAGTTTGATGGTGGGGGGGCCTTGATAGAAGTAGTAGCCAATTAGCCGACAAGCCACTCGCTATTGTATTAAGTGTGGACACAGGTATGATTGAGAGGGTTAATAGTCGTATAAGAGACGTGGCATACGGCCCCAGAAGTGCAATGAATGTCATAACGTTTCTAGACAAATATCAAGTATTTTATCTTTACACAAATCTACCTTTCACTATTTACAGACCTTTTATTTTTGTTTTACTTATTGTCTTCTGTGTTCATATAATAGTCTTCCTTTTGGTTTTATGCTGTCCTTGTCGTTGTTGTTTGTATTGATGTTGTCGCTGTTGTTGTTGTGTCTGATCAGAATACAACATAATTAAATACCGTAATAGAGAAACTATCAGCCACCATATTGACTTCATTTGAATCTAAGAAATGTCATAAGCTGAATCCACAGAGTACAATGAGTGGGCTTTGATCCTGTCAACGAAGGAGACAATATAACCTGGAATCCAATCTCTCGTCAAAACCATAGAAATTATGTCTGTGTCTGTGTAGAGTGGCAGAATCGTTAGAACGTCACTCTAGTTGTTAGAACACTTAGTTATGGCTCTTTAAGTTCTGATTTCAAATCCTTTTGAGGTCAATAAACTAAAGCGCCAGTAATGTACTGGGGTCCCTTTCAGTTCTGAGTTCAAATCCCACCGAGATTAACTTCGCCTTTCATCCTTACGGGGTCTATAGTATAAAACATTAGTAATACACTTGAATCGATTTAATCGACTTCCACTCCCTCCAAATTGCTGGCCTTGTGCCTAAAGTAGAAACAATTATTATTATTATTATTTAGACTATCGGACAAAATTCCTTGCGTTATTTGTTCCAGCTATTTACCTACTTAAGTTCAACTGTGTGATTCATGTTTCCACGGAGAGAGGGGTCAGTTTTGATCAAGCAAGTTCTTCAGTCTTCAATACAGAAACACTATATAGACGACTACATTATATTGTCAAACATATCTTCTTTAAGAAACTGTGCTATGATTTGAAGGAATTTGGATATTATTTCTAGCAGGTCAAACTACCATTTAGAAACTCCTCCTTTGCCTCTTATATTTTTCATTGTAAAGGCTCTTTCGTAGGCCCCTATATTTTACGTTCTTTCATTCTAGAACTTTTCAGTTCCCTCTTACTATCATAGAAAACCCCATATATCCACAGTATTCCATATTTAAAGATAATATGGTGTAATTTGAAAGACAATGGCTTTTATTTCTAGCAGGTCGATCTAATATGTAGATACTCCATCTTTGACTACCTTTACCTTTTTACTGTTGTTTCTTTAGGGATTTTTCAGTTCAGAATTACTGCCAACATCATTACTTACATCTATTAAAATATCTTACAATTTTCTGACTTGGAAGTTCTTTGGTATTCAACAACTTAATTAGTTAGTAGTTGTGTTTTATTAACGTTGCCTTTCCTCAAAGCCTTTAATTTCTAATTAACGATTTTTTTTTTGTGTTTTGTTTTCATTTTGGTGTCTGTCTTTTTATATATAAAAATATATTTATATATATTTTTCTTTTAATAATGTTTTGTTTCATTTTGAAATTAGTAAAACAAACATTAGAAATTTGATATTGTTCTTGCTTCTTGTGTGCTGATCTCTCACACTTATATCCTGTCAATCTGATACTCTCGTTCCTCCTCATTCTTTCATAACTTTCAATCATAAACATTCTTTCATTTCCTCTCTCTTTCTCTGAATACCTATACCCAGTTGCTTTACATACACCACCCAACACACACACACGCACGCACATGCATACACAGGTAACGTAATATAATGCGTAGATAGATTAACTGATTAACAAAGCAACAACAAACAATTCAAAACATAACTGTTAAAATATTTATATATTACATAAGTTTCAAACAACATTATATTCAGCAGCTAGTTTACGTATTTTATTATGGTAAACAACATAGAACCAATATTATAATGTGTCTTGTCATATTACCTTCAGTTTTCTGATCAAATAATCACGCGAAACTCAGAGCTGCAACAGTGTACTCTCAGTACAACACACACACACACACATATATTTATATATATTTATTTATTTATTAAAATAACAGATTTAAGTTTAAGCAAAGAATCGCTGCTTTCACCCTTAACGGGATCTTCTGAAACTCATTACTATATATTATTACTATATATTATTACTATATATAGGGCGGTGGATTGGCAGTATCGGTAGAGGGTCGGACGCCATGCTTTCCAGCATAGTTACGTCCCTTTACGATCTGAGTTCAAATCCCGCCGAGGTTGACTTTGCCTTTCATCCTTACGGGGTCGATAAAATAAAGTACCAGTAATGAACTGGTGATTGCTGGCCTTGTGCCTAAAGTAGAAACAATTATTACTATATATATTATTACTATATATACATATAGAGCGGTGGATTGGCAGTATCGGTAGAAGGTCGGACGCCATGCTTTGACGCATAGAGTTAGGGCCCTTGCCATTCTGAGTTCAAATCCCGCCCAGGTACATTGGGTAATTGCTGGCCTTGTTTCCAAAGTAGAAACAATTATTAGTATATATATAGGGAGTAGGGCTTATAAGGGAACAGATGAAGACTTCAAAAACATCATCTTTGTCCGATCCCTTGCCGTTTCAGTTTGGATTGCCTGGAGAACGTCATCTTATTACGTAATGAAGCTGTCTGCTGAGATCACGACACTAGTTCCGTGGAATCACGTGGCCACTGTCGTCATTGAAACATGTATCACAGCCTTATCAATACAGTACTTTAAAATCTCCAACTGCTTCGCAATCTCTTACATATATATATATATATATATATATATATACACGTATATTAATGTTCGATATAACCCATGCGTACATATGTATATGTATATATATATATATATATGTGTGTGTGTGTGTGTGTGTGCATACTTACATTTATGTATCAGCTGTGCTATGGCGAGAAATACAAATCTAATTATATATATATAATTAAAATTTGATTTCTCGCTCTCACATAGCGAGTTACATAAATGTATTTATGAGTTGTATAATGATAATAATAATATTCTATTCGTTTGCGAGCAAACAGCCTCATTGCACTGTTCTTTTATCATCACCGGATGACGGTGATGATAAAAAACATACCGTAATTAGGCTGTTTGCTTGAAACGAATCGAATATTATTATATTTATTAGTTACGTCCCTTTACAGTCTGAGTTCAAATCCCGCCAAGGTTAACTTTGCCTTTCATCCTTACAGGGTCGATAAAATAAAGTACCAGTAATGTACTGGGTAATTGCTGGCCTTGTGCCTAAAGTAGAAACAATTATATTTATTAGGTTAAGGGGCGGTGGATTGGCAGTATCGGTAGAGGGTCGGACGCCATGCTTTCCAGCATAGTTACGTCCCTTTACGATCTGAGTTCAAATCCCGCCGAGGTTGACTTTGCCTTTCATCCTTACGGGGTCGATAAAATAAAGTACCAGTAATGCACTGGGTGATTGCTGGCCTTGTGCCTAAAGTAGAAACAATTATATTTATTAGGTTATCTTTGCCTTTCATCCTTATGGGGTCGATAAAATAAAGTACCAGTAATACACTGGGTAATTGCTGGTCTTGTGCCAAAAGTAGAAACAATTATATTTATAAGGATTGGCAGTATCGGTAAAGGGTCGGACGCTATGTTTTGCAGCATAGTTATGTTCCTTTACGGACTGAGTTCAAATCCCGCCGAGGTTAACTTTGCCTTTCATCCTTACGGGGTCGATAAAATAAAGTACCAGTAATGCACTGGTTAATGCTGGCCTTGTGCCAAAAGTAGAAACAATTATATTTATTATTTGATACAAACCTCATATATATATATATATAATAGGAACAGAGAGAGGGCCCTGACGGCTAAGTTCAGATCTAGATGTCAAAACGACCGGACCTCAGCCGTCGGGGTCTTGGGTCCTGACTATTTTCCTATTACCCACTCTACTACCCCACGTATTGAGTACTGTTGTGCGTTAAGGTCCACCTGGAATCTTGCCACACCCTCTTTGTTATATATATATATATATATATATATATATATATATATATATATATAGGAACCAGTAAGACCCCGACAGCTGAGCTCAAGCCGTTTCGACGGCTAATTCTGGACGTTTTAGTCCAGAATTAACCGTCGAAACGGCTTGAGCTCAGCTGTCGGGGTCTTACTGGTTCCTATTACCCACTCTACTACCCCAAGTATTGAGTACTTTGGTGCGTTATGGTCCACCTGGTTCCTTACCACATTTCCTTCGTTATATATATATATATATATATATATATATATATATGAAAAACTCGAGTCATCCGAAAAGATAACCAGGTGGAAGTTCAGGTAGATTCCAGATAAAAATTCAGTTTCAGGCTTAAAATCCATTGTAGGAATCCAAGGAATTTGCGAGGTTCACATCAAGCGTCAAACTAATATATTTCTTCATCAGGAAAGTTTTCCTGGTGATTTCTTTTGAATGAAAGAGTTCTAGTCCTGTAGAAGCCTGTTCTACATTTCTACACACATATAATCTATATACAATGTATGTGCACCTGTATGTATATATATATATATATATATATATATATATATGTGTATATATATATATATATATATATATATATATATATATATATGTGTATATATATATATATATATATATATGTATATATATATATATATGCATGCTACTGTACGTCTGTATACATATATGTATGTACGTATACATACATACTTACATGTATATATATATATATATATATATATATATATATATAGAGAGAGAGAGAGAGAGAGAGAGAGAGAGAGAGAGAGAGAGAGAGAGAGAGAGATATACAAATATATATATATATACAAACACGTATGTGTAGATACATATATATATATATATGGCGTGTGTGTATGCTTGTACATTTGTATGGCAATATATTTATTTCTAGATGATTTGAAGCATAGAGTTACGTCCCTTTATGATCTGAGTTCAAATCCCGCCGAAGTTAACTTTGCCTTTCATCCTTACGGGGTCGATAAAATAAAGTACCAGTAATACACTGATATTGATGGCCTTGTGCCAAAAGTAGAAACAAATATATTTATTTCTAGAATATTACATAAATAAATACATACACATACATCTATCTTACTGCACACACACACACACACACACACACACACATTTCGGTACATATTAATCAATATTTCAACTGATATTTCTTCTCTTGAGTTGGTGGATTTGGTTTGTGTTTAGTACTATTCCAGACTAATTCTTAGTCACGAACCCTAGTGTTTGTTTTGTTGTTGGTGGTGATGGTGATTTTGTTTTGCTGTCTGTGTGACTCTCTCTCTCAATATTCGCTGCAGTACTGCTGCTGTTGCTACTACTGCTGTTGTTGCTACTGCTGCTGCTGTTGATGATGTTGTTGTTGATGCTGTGATTGTTGGAGTGCAGTTTATCTGTCTACTCACATTCGATACAATTTTACTTAGATTTATATAAAGTGGAAGGTGATATATGTAAGAAGACGTTAAACAATGCAAAATGGACTATAAGATGAAGACAATGGAAAAGTTAGTTACCTCGTAATCTTGTTTTTTTTTGGGGGGGGGGGGGGTTCGTCCTAATATTTCGGGACTTAAAATTCTCTTCACCAGAAAGAAACAAAACAAAGATTACTAGGTAACTAACGTTTCCTTGCCTTCATCTTACCGTCCATTTTTCATTGTTTCGTGCCTTCTTACATATATCACTTTCCATATTATATATTATATATAATGCTTCAAGCAAACTACAACATTTTATTAGATTTATAAATTGTTAGACACCATTAGTTTAACGCCTTTATTTATTGTATACTGACTGATGCTAAGTATAATGTTTGTAACATTGATTATTATTATTGTTATTATTGATTATTATTACGATTATATACTAGTACATAACCCATTGATTTTTCACTTCACGGAGGATATAATTAATTGTTTCTACTTTTGGCACAAGGCCAGCAATTACCCAGTACATTACTGGTACTTTATTTTATCGACCCCCGTAAAGCAAAGTTAACCTCGGCGGGATTTGAACTCAGACCGTAAAGGGACGTAACTATGCTGGATAGCATGGCGTCCGACTCTCTACTGATATTGCCAATTGGAGGGTATAATTAATGTTAGGTTTTTACATCGAATTTTAACGAAATTTTGTTTGTGGATTATATATATATATATATATATTCAATGAGTCAGGACCCCAATCTACTACCCTAAGTATCGAGGTCTCTGGTGCGTTATGCTCTACCTGGTATCTTACCACACCTTCTTTAATATATAGATATATAAAGGGTGAAGACCCCCTTCGGTCACGAATGACCATAGTATTTGCATCTAGAATGTTCCCCTGCGAGGCACAAATCAGCGCAGGGTATTTTGTGGATGACTAGCAGTCGCCCATGCATATATATAACGAGAGGCGTGAGAGAGAGAAAGCGTTAAACAACGTCACGGATTCGCCATTACCACTGCAATGTTAGATTCTCATAGGGTTATCGGGTTTCTGTGTGTTCATCAGTTTCTACAGTTTTCTAATTGATGCTTCCTCACGTGTGAATGTGTGTGTAACAGTGCATGTGTTTGGGCATGTGAATATATATATATGGGGAGTGGTATGTGTATATATATATATATGTGTATGTATGTATGTATGTTTGTATCTATATATGAAGGCCTGATGATTACTGAACAAATTAGGAGATATATTATATTGTATAAATTGATCTGTCTAAGTAGGAATCCAGACGGTAACCAATATAATGTAATATTTAATTTATTGTTTTTTTTTAATTATTTTTCTTGTCCGTATACTTCTGAATTTTTAGATTGAATACCGAGTCCAGATTGTGTTACTATAGAACATAATATATATGTGTAATATTGCAAACCTTTATATGTGTGAGTATGTTTTTGAGCAGGTCTGGGCTGCAGTCGGAATGTGTGTGTGTGTGTGTGTGTTCACCTGTGTATGTATGTCAGTGTGTGCTTGAGTAGCTCTGGGTTGCAGTGGGAATATTGTATATATGTATGTGTGTTTCAGTGTTTAGCTATGTACATTTGTCAGCGTATGTTTCAATGTTCACCTGTGTGAGTTTGAGTCGGTTTCAGTTGGGGGTCGGAGTGCTGTATGTATGTGTGTCAAGATACTAATTTCGAAATTGTGAAAACCCGAAATTTACAGTTTTTTTCTTCGATGGTCAGGATTTACCTACGGTTGCGGATATTTCTCAAAACAACAATCCAGCTGTTATATTCATCCTCCAAATCATTGTGAATTCCGTCACTAGATATAAGGACTCTGTACAGATTCAATGATTTGATGCGACAGAAT
>OZ024755.1:25360996-25390996 GCA_964016885.1 Eledone cirrhosa
CAATAAAGACTTAGAGCCTGCATCATCATATGTGTGTGTGTGTGTGTGTGTATGTATATACACAGACACACATATATATATATATATATATATATATATATTCATATATTTATTTATATATATATATGTGAGTGTGAGTGAAAGTACCTATATATATATATATATATATATATATATATATATATATATATATATATATATATATATATATGTATACATATTGTTATACTTTGGCAGGGTCATGTTGCCAATAAGAAACACACGCACCAGGTGTTTCACTTCAATTTATTATAATAAAGTATAACAATATCGGTTTCAACACACGTTTTCAGGTAAAGAATCTTGCTAAACAAATTCAGAAACGAAATATATATATATATATATATATACATTTATATTCATATGTATATTAATTAATTTATTTATATATACATATATGTGTGAGAGAGAGAGAGAGAGGGAGAGAGAGAGAGAGAGAGAGAGAGAGAGAGAGAGAGAGAGAGAGAGAGAGAGAGAGAGTACCTGTTGGTGGGGGATGTTTGTCACGTAAAATGGAGTTATACAGAAAACAACAAATAAACTATAAAATAAATGTTGCAATACCAACAACAACAACAATACTACTAATGAAGAGAAATACTATAATGAGATTGGAACCTGTTTTTCTCTACATATGCTACATACTGTAACTGAACTAATTAATAGAACATTATTGATTTATAGTTTTACTGATTACAACATTGATACTACTCATAGTTACTGTCAACTGTTGGTGGTTGTTGTTGTTGTTGTTGTTGCATTGGGGTAGTAGTGGTAATGCTGTGGTGGTGCTGGTAGTGTTGGTAGTGGTAGTAGAGGTTATATTGGTGGTAGTGGTGTTGGTAGGGGTAGTAGTGGTAGTGTTAGAGGTTATATTGAGGGTGGTAGTGGCAGTAGTAGTGGTGGTGGTAGTGTTGGTAGTGGTAGTAGTGGTAGTAGAGGTTATATTGGTGGTGTTGGTAGTGGTAGTAGTGGTATAGGTTATACTGGTGGTGGTAGTGGTAGTAGTAGTGTTGGTAGTGGTAGTAGTGGTGGTGGTAGTAGTGGTGGCGGTAGTGGTATAGGCTATATTGGTGGTAGTGGTAGTAGTGGTAGAGGTTATATTGGTGGTGGTGGTGGTGTTGGTAGTGTTATAGGATATATTGGTGGTGGTGGTAGTGTTATAGGCTATATTGGTGGTGGTAGTGATAGTAGTGGTGGTGGTAGTGGTATAGACTATATTGGTGGTGTTGGTAGTGGTAGTAGTGATGGTGGTGGTAGTAGTAGTAGTGGTAGAGGTTATATTGGTGGTAGTGGCAGTAGTAGTAGTGGTAGAGGTTATATTAGTGGTGGGAGTGGTGGTAATATAGCAGTTGTGTTGCTGGTGGTTGCAATATGTCCGTCAATCTACCGTTTATGTCTATCAGTCTTCATACTGTCGAGGTTCAGTTCGCGATCATGAATTCTCGGATTGGATATCACTAAGAACTTGAGCAAGTGTTTTCACTATAGCTATGGGCGGCTCCAAGCCTTGTGCGTGGATTGTGTGAGTTTGGGATTATGTTATGGGCACACGTGCTTGCTTACATTCTAAAACAGGCATAGGCAACCTTTTTCGTCAGTGGACCGCATATGGTGTTGCTCATCATAGTGCAGGCCACACTACTAAAAAAAAAACAAGGCATTTTTAAAATTAGGCGTGCCAAAAGGGCCACATGCGGCTTACGGGCCGCAGTTTGCCCATGACTGATTTAGATTCTAAAACAAGATGGACTGTACCTGCAATTCAAAAGTCCAAGCACGGCAGACATTTTGTCTCACATATTCAGCTTGGGAATTACGTTAAGGATAAACGTGTCTATGGAATATTGAGCCTCATTCGACGGAGGATCATCAATCACAATAGCAACAACAGCAGCTCAGTGTTACATCCAGAGACCATGCAATGCTGTGTTTTAATCATCAATTGTAATTACTATACTTATGGTATTAATATAATTGTCATTAATAACAATAACAATAATTATTTTTATTATTATAGATGTAGTGGTGGTGGTGAGGTGGAGAATGGCAGGACTCGGTGATAATGGAGATTGTAGGCATAGTGAGGGAGGGGTGGGTGTCGGTGGGGGTTAATATCGGAGGGGGCAAGGTGAAGATGGTGGTAGTGGAGATGGATCTAAATCAGTTAATTGTTAAATGAAAATAATTGTTTCTACTTTTGGCACAAGGCCATCAATTACTCAGTGCATTACTGGTACCTTATTTTATCGACTCCCGTAAGGATGAAAGGCAAAGTCAACCTCGGCGGGATTTGAACTCAGATCGTAAAGGGACGTAACTATGCTGGAAAGCATGGCGTCCGACCCTCTACCGATACTGCCAATCCTATAATGATGATTGTTGTGATGATGTGATGACTAGTGTTACTGCAGTGGTTTGTTGGTGGTGGTATTAGTGTTGATTGCACTGACCTACCGTCAATTAACGCCCCTTCTTCCCTGATCAATATACTACTTCATATATATAGGTGTGTCTTTAACAATATCAGTCAATTTCCATGTTAACAAAGTGGATTGTTTCACACGCAAAGACAATACATAGATGCTCCTACATACAGAATAGATATATATTTATGTGGGTTCAGAAATATAAATGTAGTCTTTATTTAAAGTAGCGTACGTGTATATATACTGTATGTATATATACTGTATGTATATATATATTTATTTATACATATATATATATACATTTATTTATACATATATATATATATATATATATATATATATATATATATATATATATATATATATATACATTTATTTATACATATATATATATACATTTATTTATACATATATATATATATATATATATATATATATATATATATATATATATATATATATATATACATTTATTTATACATATATATATATATATATATATAGTTATGTAATAAACAAATAAACAACATAAGATAATTAATTCATTTACCAGTGGTTTCTTGAAGACAGATATTTATATCTGTCTTCAGTCGTCAGAACGAATAACATTTTATCTTGTTTATTACATAAGTAAAACGCTCTGTAGCCTACATAGAGCACTCTCTTTTCCTTTACCTTTCCTACGGAAATACTTCATTTATATATATATATGTATGTGTATATGTGTGTGTATATATATGTGTGTATGTATATATATATAGGAAAAAGCATGGCGTCCGACCCTCTACCGATACTGACAATCCACCGCCTTTTTTATAATAATAATAAAGTTAGTCGTATATTTGCAAGTAGTGCTAGCCAATTAGGTATAAAATGTTTGTTGGTAGAAGAGAAATGAAAGATGTTTTATTTACAACTAAACCGTTTGCCAAATCCTTAAGTTGAGAATAATCTCGCTAATCCTCAAAATCCATTAATCTTTTAATTTCATAGACTTAAAGTTAGGAGTGAAATGTACCAAAACTTCATTTTGAACACACACACAGACATACACACACACATATATATATATATATATATATATATAGGCTTATATATATCTATATAGGCTGATATATATATATATGTATATGAGAATGTGCGTGCGTATGTGTCTGTGTATTCTATTATGGGCATTGATAAAACTAAAGAAATATTTGGGCATTTGCTAAAAAAACGATCTTCCGCTACATATCTATGTGTGTTTGTTTATGTTCTTAATATTTAGTGACTTCCATTAACACAGCAAACATCAACACTGACACACCCAACGACAAACACACTCGACTAATTGATAATTATCTCCTGGTTATAACTAAATCCACGAAAATATATTTGTAACAATTTAGCAGGAATTAATCATTTTATTACGGCCGAATCAGCGTCCTATTTCTCTAGAGTTTCGTCTCATGTTCATCAGATATAACATGTTTGAATACAGCCGAAACTACACAATTATTGGAGGTTAGCGTTCGATTTTGGGTATTGGCTGAGTTTCTGTTGACAGAGTGGAGCAATAACGATCTTATTTATGTATATATGTGTGTGTGTGTGTGTGTGTTAGGTAATTCCGAAGGAAGAGCAAAGGAAAAAAGAGTGCTCTATGTATAGAACAGAGCTATTTAATTAGAAATTGAACAACACAAAATATAACTACTCCATTACCAAAGGTTTCTGGATCACAGACGATAATAATATACGTCTGGATCTGTAGTCAGATAGAGATGTTATGGATAACATATCTGTCTGACGACCGACCCAGACGTATATTATTATCGTCTGTGATCCAGAAACCTTTGGTAAGTAAATATATATATATATATATCAGAGCTGTACGGGAGCCTCCCAGAAGTCAGCTCGAAAGTAACACAGAAGAGACTGAGGTTAGCTGGACATTCTCACCGGGTTCAGAGTTGACACTGCACTCAGTGCCCCTGTGGGAGCCCCTACACGGACATACTAGAAGAGAGAGACCGAGGTTGACATATGTGGATGCCCTAAGGACAGACACAGGTCTCTTGGAGACACAGGACATGTTGGCTCGTCCATGGATCTAGGGAATTTTACCCGCCCAAGATATATATATGTGTGTGTGTGTGTGTGTGTGTGTGTGTAAAATGTAAACAGAAATAACAAATGATAGTGTACAATGAAGAAATATATTATTTAACGCTTAAAATAATAGGAAAAGAGTCTTAAAGTTTCGGACTCCAGTCCTTCGTGAGAAATAAAAGATGAAATAGAAAGATATAAGGAAAAAAACACACGTGCGTTACACACACACACACATATATATATATATATATATATATATATATATATATATATATATATATATATATATATATATATAAAACGAAGGAAATGTGGTAAGGAACCAGGTGGACCATAACGCACCAAAGTACTCAATACTTAGGGTAGTAGAGTGGGTAATAGGAACGAGTAGGACCCCGACGGCTGAGCTCAAGCCGTTTCGACGGCTAATTCTGGACTAGAATTTTAGTCCAGAATTAGCCGTCGAAACGGCTTGAGCTCAGCCGTCGGGGTCCTACTCGTTCCTATATATATATATATATATATATATATATATATATATATATATAATATATAAGATCAAAAGATGGTTAAAAGAGTTCTATGTATTTTATTATGCGCATTTCAAAAACAAATATCATCATGCAATAACATTTGTGTTTTCATCAGATAAAATAGGAAGACATGATATGAAGGTTAAAAAACACTTGTGAATAGTGCACTTTTAAATCAACATATATATATATATATATATATATATATATATATGTATATATATGCCTATATATATATGCCTATATATATGCCTATATATATATATATATATATATATATATATATATATATATATATATATATATATATATATATGCCTATATATATATATATATGCCTATATATATGCCTATATATATATATATATATATATATATATATATATATATATGCATGTACATATAAATATATGTATATATGTATATGCCTTCGTGTGTATATATATAGATATAGATATATATATATATATACACATAAATCAACAAATGCATAAGTGCATGCAATGAACAACATGAGACATCGCCTAGCCTGAGGTTAATTGGTCATGTGATCGATTCATTCAATACCTCACCACCCCACCACCATCTACTACTCTAGATTATCTATAACATTGACAACAAACCATTACTCTGCCTCATTATCGAGGTGATCGATATATTGATAGATTTAGTTTCCATTTCAAATGCTACTGTGTAAAACCATGCACCTGGTTGGACCTCCGTCGGTTTCGACGATGTATGCTCCAGTGAAGTTGAGTTTCTTGTCAATTCGTGACAGTTTATTGTTGATGGATCGATTATATATATATACACGTGTGTGTGTATATATATATATATGTATATATTATAATTATATAAATAAACACATCATTTACATACACGTGTGTATGTAAGTGTGTGCGTGTTTATGTAGTGTATTTATATGTAAACCCTGTGTGTAAGTTTATTAAATAGATTTTCACCTCATAGATCCAGCGTCTTGGGTTATACTGCTTGTATACATCCATGCATAAAATGTATATAAATCGCATTGTATTGTTGTCTACAACCACCATTTTTATAACCCACACCACTAATTCTCTTCTCTTGTTATAGCAATCGTTACAGCCTACTTTCTTGTTTACTTGTCTTCTGATTTTATTTCTGTTCTTGTCAACAAAAGCTTTTCACATTAGTTCCCACCTTTTTACGGCATTTAGAACAGGGTGTGAGTGTGTGTATGTTATTGTCTGCGTTTGGGTGCTACATGTGTTCACCAGCTTATATGCGTGTATCTATAATATAAAGACAGTTTATATATTCTTTGCCCAATACACTGACCGGTCCCACCTCAAGCTATAAAAACGTTACATTGGCCACTGATATAGAGGGTCACCTGGCTCATCCGAGGACATCGTGCCACCTTCCTCTCTTTCTACTCCTCCCTTCCTCTTCACCTCTTTTATTTCTACCACTTCTCTGTCAACCTCCATCTCTCCGCCATCTTTAAGCCCACTGGCTCTCACTCCTAACTCAAGTTTCCTCTTCCCATTCTACCCGCAACATACGCGTCTAGAATGAGCTAGGTATGTACTCTCTTAACACACACACACACACACACACACACACATATATATATATAAACAGTGAGTTATTTAATTTGTTGATTATTCAACAAAGTTAATTTATAACAGGTTAGAAGCACTCAACAGTTTTCTTCTGGAGTATAATATCAATAATATTAATAAATGGAAACTATCTTTATATAACCATATTTATTTTATTATATATATTTAAAGGGTACCAGTATTTTGGTACGCCCTCATCAGATAAAATACAAAAATTGGTTTTACAGATAGTGACATATCTACATACGAACTTAATGTTATGAGTTCTATGTATATACAGGAGGGGTATTTTCAATTTCTAACATTTATTAAAATATTCTATTCTCGTCCTTAACTTTCTCTTTTTTTTATACTTCAGGTATCCATCGTACATCTACCCGACGTCAGCCGGTGCCACAGCCGCCACCTACATGACAGCACCGAGTGTACTCCTGCCTCATTCATCCTTGTCACCAACAACTGCTGGACAATATGTAGAATATGCCTCACCACCTTACACAGGACAGTTTCCCAACGGATACGAAGCCTACCCTTACTCTACGGCCACGAATGGCTATGTCACGCCGGCGGCCTATACATATGCTGTCCCTCAGGCGTTAGCAGCTGGGGCTGGACATTACCCACACTTCCAGGCACAACAAATCCAGGAAAGATTGTAAAAAAAAAATAATAAATAAATACAAACAAAATTACTTATAAAAAATACACAAAAATATAAATATATAAACAAAATAATAATTTTCAAGATGGTTCAAAAAGGATAAATCTGCATCAAACATGAAATATAGGAGTTAAAAAATTACAAAACAAAAAGAGGATTAAATCAAGACAGAAACTGTTCACCATATATAGATTGTTATAACCATAAATATTATTGACAAGTATACGAAATGTGAGAGAGGGAGAGAGAGAGAGAGCGAGGGAGAGAGAGAGAGAAACAGAGAGAGAGGGAGAAAGAAAGATGAAGAGAGGATGGGAGAGAGAGAGAAGGAGAAATAAACCAAGCAACAAACGCAATCAAAACAGGAAACGGAAATACATATATTTAATAACGAAAATGAAAGGAGGCTAAGAGTTAACTATTATTTTTTAAAAAAATTTTCCACGAAGAAATCGATAATCGATAGAAAGGAATGAATATTGAGTTTCTGGATAATAGTAACAATAATGACATCATCAACAACGACGAAAAAGAACCGAAATGATGATGGACAAATATATGAACACATACACTCATATACAGACATACTCGCGCATACATACTCACACACAAATTCACATATATAAAGACGATATAAATGAAATGATTCAAAATCTTTACCATCATTGACAACAACAACAACAATCATATCAATATAAACTGCAATATCTTGATACAAAAATTATGAAAAAAAAAAAAAAAAATCCGCACAAATATACCATCTGAAAAAAATAAATTAATTAATATTAATAATAATTATAATAAATAAATTAATTAATTAAATAATAATAATAATAATTAATAATAATAATTATAATAATAATGTAAAAACTACAATGACGTCACTACTAACTTCCAACACATATCCATATGCAAATGCTCATAAATACACACGAATATGCACTGTCTCATGCATACATGCGCTTATATAAATACACACTCACTCATATATATATATATATATATATATATAATATATATATATATATATATATAATATATATATATATATATATATAATATATATATATATATATATATATATATATATATATATATAATATAATATATATATATAATATATATACATATATATGTAACATATATATATATAATACATATATATATATAATACATATATATATATAATAGATATATAATATATATATATATAACATAGCATATATGTACATATTATTTATATATATATATATATATATATATATATATATATATAAATACATACACAACACACACACACACCCACACATATGTATATGTGTGGGTGATACAAATGATCAAAGGCCTGTAAGACAGGTGTGATACAAGAGGAAAAAAAAAATCTACGTTCAATAATAATAATAATAATAATAATGATTGTAGAGGTGCATAAATGTCGTAGTGGTTGCTAAACATCGACAGATATTCTATTGCACGAGACAAATAGAATGGTGATCAGTATGGCCGCTATTACCGCCTCCACCACCACCACCAACAACAACAGCAACAACGCCACCACCACTAGCATAATCAGCTGACGTAGAATGGTTCATTTCTGCACTACCGGCATAAACGCTGTAATTCCAAGCACTACCACCACCACTACCACCACCACCACCACCACCACTACCACAAATACTTTAACTGCTGTTGCTCTATGTGTTACTTGTGAGGACGTGATTTAGTGGTTAGTGTGTTCGTTTTTCGATCGTGAGGTCGTGAGATTGATTTCCGACGGCTCGTTCTGTTCTTGAGCAAGACACTTTACTTCACGTTGTTACCGTCCACTCAGCTGGAAAATATGAGTTGTACCAGTAATTCAAAAGGCCAGCTTCGTCACATAATATTTCACAATGAATCTTCCTGAGAATTACGTTATGGCTGAACGTGTCTGTAGAATGCTCAACCTCTTATACGTTGATTTCACATTGTGTTGTCGTCGGAACTGACGGAATTTCAACATTACCGTCGCTACCACCACCACTACTACTATTTGACATAAGCCTTATAGCTACCCCATGTATACATACGAGTAAATCTACCTCTTAGGTCAACTTGGGGGTCTATATTTTATCGCTCTACCTGTTTGAACTAACGTTCAAATCTCCCTAAAATCCCATACCTACTTTCTTTAAACGAAGAACAGTAATGAATATTTTACTCTTAGATAGAGTGTTCCTAAAAGCAAAATATGGCGGCCATGATGGTATACTTTAATCATAATATTGTACTATTATGCATACATATATATATAGACATGCATACAGAAGTGCCTGAGAATAGAAACAAAGATACACAAAAACCTACACACACATACACCCATTATATATATATATAAGGTTGAAATGTCCGATTCCCTTAAGCACTTTCAATTTGTAATCGGACATTGCATACTTAATGACATGATCTATATATATGCCACATATAAACTTATTTATTTATACATACAATCAAAAGTACACGCATGTATGCGTACATATGAGTATTGTAATGGCTTGCATACATACATTGATACATGTGTAGTTGTTGGTGGTGCCAAAGATGGTAGTAACGTAAAGGTATTGTTGTTGGTGGTGGTGAATATAGAGGTGAAGACAGGTCGTTGATAAAAGAAGACGGAAGAAGACGGAAGAAGACGAAGGCTGTTGAAGGATTCTAATATTATTCAGAGGAAACATAAGCAGAGTTATGTTGACACTAACAAAATGAATGTGATGACAAATGATAGCAATTATGTATGTATATATACATACATACATATATATATGTGTGTGTGTGTATATATATATACATATATATATGTATATATGTTATTATATATATATGTGTGTATGCGTCTATTTATATGTTTATATATAATGTACGTATAAATTAAATGTTGATATATATGTTTTATATACATATATATGTATGTATATAATATATTATATATATAATATATTATATATATGATATATTATATACATGATATATATATATATATGTGTGTAAGTATAAGAGTGTATGTGCGCGTGTGTGTGTGTTTGCAATTAATTACACACAAATATATATGGATTTATAAACATATGTACATATATATGTGCTTCAACAAAATTTGGAGATCAGAAATACAACAGACTTCCCCCCTCCCCATTTTTTCAATTTATTTTTCCTCTCCTTTTTTATATACATATATTTTTTTCTTTCAAATTTAAAAAGAAATATTCTCAAAACCAGTAATGCAAAAAAAAAAAAAAAACAATAATAATAATAATGATAATAATAATAATAATATTTAAAAGAAATAACCGAAATCATCATTTTTTTTTTTGTTATTTTTTCAATATTATAATTCCGTCCAAAAAAAAAAATATAAGAAAAAAAAAAAAAAACGAACAAAAATTGTTTTTATCACAAAACGAAAATTAAAAATATTTCGAGAAAAATATTTAAAAGAATACCATACAAAAAAAAAAAAAATTAAACCCATCATCAACACCAACGGCAACAAAAACAAAGTATTACTCTTATACATACACACAAACACACATATATATATAAGGAAGCTATGTATGCATATATATATATATATATATACGTACTTGTATTTATGTTATAGATATTTATATAATATACATATTTTATATGTGCATATAATGTGTCTGTATATAGTTGTATAATATGTATATATGTATATGTATATATATATATATATATATATATATATATATACGTATATGTATATATATATATATATATATGTATATATATATATACGTATATGTATATATGTATATATATATATATGTATATATATATATATGTATATATATATATATATGTATATATATATATGTATATATATATATATATATGTATATATATATATATATATATATATATATGTATATATATGTATATATATATATATATATATATATATGTATATATATATATATATATATATGTATATATATATATATATATATGTATATATATATATATATATGTATATATATATATATATATATGTATATATATATATATATATATATATATATATATATGTATATATATGTATATATATATGCATATATATATATATGTGTATATATGTATATATATATATATATGTATATATATATATATATATATATATATATATATATATATATATATATGTATATATATGTATGTATATATATATATATACACGTACATAAACACGCACACGCAGGCATGACCTACACATACACATGTCTATGCATTCAAGCGTTCTACGCACCCACACATAAATATATATTTATTAGAAGAATAAAAGAAAACAAAAGAAAAATAACATTACACATCTTTCTCTTCTTCCTTTTTTATTTATTTTCCTTCTATTTGGAATTTTCAAGAACATTTTCTTTTCTCGTTGTTGTTGATGTTGTTGGTGCTGTTCACCTATTTTGGGGATGTTTTGATATGTACTGCCCAATCTCAATTGGAACCAGTAATATAAACGAAGACTTTGCGATGGAAATATGATATACTTATTAACCGAACCATCCTTGCTCTGACTGGACCGATGATGGCCATTTGCAAGAAGGAGTTGCAGGAATAACATGCATGATTGAAAACTTCTTCAGTGCTGCTACCGTGATAAAAAAAAATTCACTCTGGAAATATTTGGTATTGGAAAGGGCATCGATCTCTAAATAACACCCCAGACGAAAGAGTTGAGAGGAATTTTCAGTTACATCAGGGACATGACAAATTTCCTCGTGTTAGTACCACGATAAACTGTATCCAGGATTAGCTATAAAGTGTTTGGTGTTAGGAACGGCATTTAACTGGAGAAACCAAACCTATGGCATTATTGCAGTGGTTGGTGTTAGGAAGGGCAACCAGCTGTAGAAACTATGGTAATATTGCAGTGGTTGGTGTTAGGAAGGGCAACCAGCTGTAGAAACTATGGTAATGTTGCAGTGGTTGGTGTTAGGAAGGGCAACCAGCTGTCGAACCTGTGAATATAATGCAGTGGTTGGTGTTAGGAAGGGCAACCAGCTGTCGAACCTGTGAATATAATGCAGTGGTTGGTGTTAGGAAGGGCAACCAGCTGTCGAACCTGTGAATATAATGCAGTGGTTGGTGTTAGGAAGGGCAACCAGCTGTAGAAACTATGGTAATATTGCAGTGGTTGGTGTTAGGAAGGGCAACCAGCTGTCGAACCTGTGAATATAATGCAGTGGTTGGTGTTAGGAAGGGCAACCAGCTGTCGAACCTGTGAATATAATGCAGTGGTTGGTGTTAGGAAGGGCAACCAGCTGTAGAAACTATGGTAATATTGCAGTGGTTGGTGTTACGAAGGCCAACCAGCTGTAGAAACTATGGTAAAGTTGCAGTGGTTGGTGTTACGAAGGGCAACCAGCTGTAGAAACTATGGTAATGTTGCAGTGGTTGGTGTTAGGAAGGGCAACCAGATGTAGAAACTATGGTAATATTGCAGTGGTTGGTGTTAGGAAGGGCAACCAGCTGTAGAAACTATGGTAATGTTGCAGTGGTTGGTGTTAGGAAGGGCAACCAGCTGTAGAAACTATGGTAATGTTGCAGTGGTTGGTGTTAGGAAGGGCAACCAGCTGTAGAAACTATGGTAATATTGCAGTGGTTGGTGTTAGGAAGGGCAACCAGCTGTAGAAACTATGGTAATGTTGCAGTGGTTGGTGTTAGGAAGGGCAACCAGCTGTAGAAACTATGGTAATGTTGCAGTGGTTGGTGTTAGGAAGGGCAACCAGCTGTAGAAACTGGTAATGTTGCAGTGGTTGGTGTTAGGAAGGGCAACCAGCTGTAAAAACTGGTAATATTGCAGTGGTTGGTGTTAGGAAGGGCAACCAGCTGTAGAAACTGTTAATGTTGCAGTGGTTGGTGTTAGGAAGGGCAACCAGCTGTAGAAACTATGGTAATGTTGCAGTGGTTGGTGTTAGGAAGGGCAACCAGCTGTAGAAACTATGGTAATGTTGCAGTGGTTGGTGTTAGGAAGGGCAACCAGCTGTAGAAACTATGGTAATGTTGCAGTGGTTGGTGTTAGGAAGGGCAACCAGCTGTAGAAACTATGGTAATGTTGCAGTGGTTGGTGTTAGGAAGGGCAACCAGCTGTAGAAACTATGGTAATGTTGCAGTGGTTGGTGTTAGGAAGGGCAACCAGCTGTAGAAACTATGGTAATGTTGCAGTGGTTGGTGTTAGGAAGGGCAACCAGCTGTAGAAACTATGGTAATGTTGCAGTGGTTGGTGATACGAAGGGCAACCAGCTGTAGAAACTATGGTAATGTTGCAGTGGTTGGTGTTACGAAGGGCAACCAGCTGTAGAAACTGTTAATGTTGCAGTGGTTGGTGTTAGGAAGGGCAACCAGCTGTAGAAACTATGGTAATGTTGCAGTGGTTGGTGTTAGGAAGGGCAACCAGCTGTAGAAACTATGGTAATATTGCAGTGGTTGGTGTTACGAAGGGCAACCAGATGTAGAAACTGTTAATGTTGCAGTGGTTGGTGTTACGAAGGGCAACCAGCTGTAGAAACTATGGCAATGTTGCAGTGGTTGGTGTTAGGAAGGGCAACCAGCTGTAGAAACTATGGTAATATTGCAGTGGTTGGTGTTAGGAAGGGCAACCAGCTGTAGAAACTATGGTAATATTGCAGTGGTTGGTGTTACGAAGGGCAACCAGATGTAGAAACTGTTAATGTTGCAGTGGTTGGTGTTACGAAGGGCAACCAGCTGTAGAAACTATGGCAATGTTGCAGTGGTTGGTGTTAGGAAGGGCAACCAGCTGTAGAAACTATGGTAATATTGCAGTGGTTGGTGTTACGAAGGGCAACCAGATGTAGAAACTGTTAATGTTGCAGTGGTTGGTGTTACGAAGGGCAACCAGCTGTAGAAACTATGGCAATGTTGCAGTGGTTGGTGTTAGGAAGGGCAACCAGCTGTAGAAACTATGGTAATATTGCAGTGGTTGGTGTTAGGAAGGGCAACCAGCTGTAGAAACTATGGTAATATTGCAGTGGTTGGTGTTAGGAAGGGCAACCAGCTGTAGAAACTATGGTAATATTGCAATGGTTGGTGTTAGGAAGGGCAACCAGCTGTAGAAACTATGGTAATGTTGCAGTGGTTGGTGTTAGGAAGGGCAACCAGCTGTAGAAACTATGGTAATGTTGCAGTGGTTGGTGTTAGGAAGGGCAACCAGCTGTAGAAACTATGGTAATATTGCAGTGGTTGGTGTTAGGAAGGGCAACCAGCTGTAGAAACTATGGTAATATTGCAGTGGTTGGTGTTAGGAAGGGCAACCAGCTGTAGAAACTATGGTAATGTTGCAGTGGTTGGTGTTAGGAAGGGCAACCAGCTGTAGAAACTATGGTAATATTGCAGTGGTTGGTGTTAAGAAGGGCAACCAGCTGTAGAAACTATGGTAATATTGCAGTGGTTGGTGTTAGGAAGGGCAACCAGCTGTAGAAACTATGGTAATATTGCAGTGGTTGGTGTTAGGAAGGGCAACCAGCTGTAGGAACTATGGTAATATTGCAGTGGTTGGTGTTAGGAAGGGCAACCAGCTGTAGAAACTATGGCAATGTTGCAGTGGTTGGTGTTAGGAAGGGCAGCCAGATGTAGAAACTATGGTAATATTGCAGTGGTTGGTGTTAGGAAGGGCAACCAGCTGTAGAAACTATGGCAATGTTGCAGTGGTTGGTGTTAGGAAGGGCAACAAGATGTAGAAACTATGGTAATATTGCAGTGGTTGGTGTTAGGAAGGGCAACCAGCTGTAGAAACTATGGCAATGTTGCAGTGGTTGGTGTTAGGAAGGGCAGCCAGATGTAGAAACTATGGTAATATTGCAGTGGTTGGTGTTAGGAAGGGCAACCAGCTGTAGAAACTATGGTAATGTTGCAGTGGTTGGTGTTAGGAAGGGCAACCAGCTGTAGAAACTATGGTAATGTTGCAGTGGTTGGTGTTAGGAAGGGCAACCAGCTGTAGAAACTATGGTAATGTTGCAGTGGTTGGTGTTAGGAAGGGCAACCAGCTGTAGAAACTATGGTAATGTTGCAGTGGTTGGTGTTAGGAAGGGCAACCAGCTGTAGAAACTATGGTAATGTTGCAGTGGTTGGTGTTACGAAGGGCAACCAGATGTAGAAACTGTTAATGTTGCAGTGGTTGGTGTTACGAAGGGCAACCAGCTGTAGAAACTATGGCAATGTTGCAGTGGTTGGTGTTAGGAAGGGCAACCAGCTGTAGAAACTATGGTAATATTGCAGTGGTTGGTGTTAGGAAGGGCAACCAGCTGTAGAAATTATGGTAATGTTGCAGTGGTTGGTGTTAGGAAGGGCAACCAGCTGTAGAAACTATGGTAATATTGCAGTGGTTGGTGTTAGGAAGGGCAACCAGCTGTAGAAACTATGGCAATGTTGCAGTGGTTGGTGTTAGGAAGGGCAGCCAGATGTAGAAACTATGGTAATATTGCAGTGGTTGGTGTTAGGAAGGGCAACCAGATGTAGAAACTATGCTAATGTTGCAGTGGTTGGTGTTAGGAAGGGCAACCAGATGTAGAAACTATGGTAATATTGCAGTGGTTGGTGTTAGGAAGGGCAACCAGCTGTAGAAACTATGGTAATATTGCAGTGGTTGGTGTTAGGAAGGGCAACCAGATGTAGAAACTGTTAATGTTGCAGTGGTTGGTGTTAGGAAGGGCAACCAGATGTAGAAACTATGGTAATATTGCAGTGGTTGGTGTTAGGAAGGGCAACCAGCTGTAGAAACTATGGTAATATTGCAGTGGTTGGTGTTAGGAAGGGCAACCAGATGTAGAAACTATGGTAATATTGCAGTGGTTGGTGTTAGGAAGGGCAACCAGATGTAGAAACTATGGTAATGTTGCAGTGGTTGATGTTAGGAAGGGCAACCAGATGTAGAAACTATGGTAATATTGCAGTGGTTGGTGTTAGGAAGGGCAACCAGATGTAGAAACTATGGTAATATTGCAGTGGTTGATGTTAGGAAGGGCAACCAGATGTAGAAACTATGGTAATATTGCAGTGGTTGGTGTTAGGAAGGGCAACCAGATGTAGAAACTATGGTAATATTGCAGTGGTTGGTGTTAGGAAGGGCAACCAGATGTAGAAACTGGTAATATTGCAGTGGTTGGTGTTAGGAAGGGCAACCAGATGTAGAAACTGGTAATATTGCAGTGGTTGGTGTTAGGAAGGGCAACCAGATGTAGAAACTATGGTAATATTGCAGTGGTTGATGTTAGGAAGGGCAACCAGATGTAGAAACTATGGTAATATTGCAGTGGTTGATGTTAGGAAGGGCAACCAGATGTAGAAACTGGTAATATTGCAGTGGTTGGTGTTAGGAAGGGCAACCAGATGTAGAAACTGGTAATATTGCAGTGGTTGGTGTTAGGAAGGGCAACCAGATGTAGAAACTATGGTAATATTGCAGTGGTTGATGTTAGGAAGGGCAACCAGATGTAGAAACTATGGTAATATTGCAGTGGTTGGTGTTAGGAAGGGCAACCAGATGTAGAAACTATGGTAATGTTGCAGTGGTTGGTGTTAGGAAGGGCAACCAGATGTAGAAACTATGGTAATATTGCAGTGGTTGGTGTTAGGAAGGGCAACCAGATGTAGAAACTATGGTAATATTGCAGTGGTTGGTGTTAGGAAGGGCAACCAGATGTAGAAACTGGTAATATTGCAGTGGTTGGTGTTAGGAAGGGCAACCAGATGTAGAAACTGGTAATATTGCAGTGGTTGGTGTTAGGAAGGGCAACCAGATGTAGAAACTATGGTAATATTGCAGTGGTTGATGTTAGGAAGGGCAACCAGATGTAGAAACTATGGTAATATTGCAGTGGTTGATGTTAGGAAGGGCAACCAGATGTAGAAACTGGTAATATTGCAGTGGTTGGTGTTAGGAAGGGCAACCAGATGTAGAAACTGGTAATATTGCAGTGGTTGGTGTTAGGAAGGGCAACCAGATGTAGAAACTATGGTAATATTGCAGTGGTTGATGTTAGGAAGGGCAACCAGATGTAGAAACTATGGTAATATTGCAGTGGTTGGTGTTAGGAAGGGCAACCAGATGTAGAAACTATGGTAATGTTGCAGTGGTTGGTGTTAGGAAGGGCAACCAGATGTAGAAACTATGGTAATATTGCAGTGGTTGATGTTAGGAAGGGCAACCAGATGTAGAAACTATGGTAATATTGCAGTGGTTGGTGTTAGGAAGGGCAACCAGATGTAGAAACTATGGTAATGTTGCAGTGGTTGGTGTTACGAAGGGCAACCAGCTGTAGAAACTATGGTAATGTTGCAGTGGTTGGTGTTAGGAAGGGCAACCAGATGTAGAAACTATGGTAATATTGCAGTGGTTGGTGTTAGGAAGGGCAACCAGCTGTAGAAACTGTTAATGTTGCAGTGGTTGGTGTTAGGAAGGGCAACCAGCTGTAGAAACTATGGTAATATTGCAGTGGTTGGTGTTAGGAAGGGCAACCAGATGTAGAAACTATGGTAATATTGCAGTGGTTGGTGTTAGGAAGGGCAACCAGCTGTAGAAACTATGGTAATGTTGCAGTGGTTGGTGTTAGGAAGGGCAACCAGCTGTAGAAACTATGGTAATGTTGCAGTGGTTGGTGTTACGAAGGGCAACCAGCTGTAGAAACTATGGTAATATTGCAGTGGTTGGTGTTAGGAAGGGCAACCAGCTGTAGAAACTATGGTAATGTTGCAGTGGTTGGTGTTACGAAGGGCAACCAGCTGTAGAAACTATGGTAATATTGCAGTGGTTGGTGTTAGGAAGGGCAACCAGCTGTAGAAACTGGTAATATAATGCAGTAGTTGGTGTTAGGAAGGGCAACCAGCTGTCGAACCTGTGAATATAATGAAGTGGTTGGTGTTAGGAAGGGCAACCAGTTGTAGAAACTATGGTAATGTTGCAGTGGTTGGTGTTAGGAAGGGCAACCAGCTGTAGAAAACCTACGAAGCAGAGATATAAAAGGTTTGTTTAGTTGTGTCAAAGATCCAGTAACTTGAGTATATTAAATAATTGACATTGAAACGAGCATCCACCTGTAGATACCATGCTAAAAATGGAATGAAGTGTTCGATTTAGAAGGATAGTAACTTCAATTAAATACTGATTTCAACTGTAACTACCTATCCAGTCTATACTATCAAGGAAACGTGGATGGGATCTGTCAGTACATCTCTTTTTCCATCTTCCATATTCACTACTCTATTGGCTGGGGCCCAGAAGCAAAAGCAAACTTTAAAATGATGTTGATTAAGAGGGATTTTTCTCTGGATTCCTCTTAGCAATTCATAATAAATTTTACAAGAAAATGTTATGGTTGGTAGACGTTTTGTGTAGACAAGAAATAATGAGGAGGACAAAAGCGAAGAATGGGACACACCTGAAATGATAGGGTGTAGGGGAGAGAGAGAGAGAGAGAGCAGCATCAGCGTCAACTGATAGGACGATACCGATCCAAATGATGACAGATGGTCGAAGCACATTGGAGGGCAGTTTTAAGAGGAGATAGGCATGTCCGATACGGTCGACAACTTTGCTAATGTAGAGTGTAACAACACTTTTAACTAAATATCTCCGTGATGAGGGACATAGAGCTGGCATTGTGGATTGGCAGTATCGGTAGATGGTCGGACGCCATGTTTTGACGCATAAAGTTACGGCCCATGTCATTCTGAGCTCAAATCCCACCGAGGTTAACTTTGCCTTTCATCCTTACGGGGTCGATAAAATAAAGTACCAATAATACACTGGGTAATTGCTGGCCTTGTGCCAAAAGTAGAAACAATTATTAAATAGAGATTCTAGGTGTTGAGAATATGAAGAGGGAGGGAGGGAGGGAGAGAAGTGACTGCTTGTGTGATTCGGTTTATAAACATGTCAATATATCTCAATGCATAGGAATTTACACACATACACACGTGTGTGTGTGTGTGTGTACTGGTATAGGTGCTCCGATATGTTATGAAGGTAACACTATATATTATAAAGAGTCAGGATATATATATTTACGGTTGGCCAAATTTGGTATATATATATATGTGTATAAATTAAGGCGTCACACACCACACAGTCATTCCTCTGCTCTCTCTTACACACACTACAACACATCATATATGAGGGAAGGGTACAATAGCGGGAATTGCTTTTCAGTTAATGTTAAATCATATATATATGAAAGAGTCGGGACTCCCACGGCCGAGCTCTTGCCGTTTCAACAGCTAGTTCCGAACTACCCCAAGTATGGAGTAGTCTGGTGAGTAATTGTCTAACAGGTTTTTACTGAATCCATTTTAACTTGTACAGATACGTATACATATATATATAATTGTTTCTACTTTAGGCACAAAGCCAGAAATTCACCAGTGCATTACTGGTACTTTATTTTATCGACCCCGTAAGGATGAAAGGCAAAGTCAATATAATATATATATATATACATATATGATATATATACATATATAATATATATGATATATTATATATATAAATATATATAATATATATATGTGGGTGTGTACACATGTATCCACATCTCTAGTCCCCAAAGAAATATCTAATTCAAAGCTGTATAATTTTATTACTTCAGATGTTAAGTAATTCATCTTCAAATAAATTGTGTACATATCTGTATACAAACACTAGAGATTTTAAACGAAACTGCGAGAAATATGTATGTAAATATATCCTATTTACGTATTACTCTGTAGTTTGTAAAACATGAACTTCTTGAATCGAGCTTCGGTCCTTCTAAGGACCATCTTTTACGGACAATGTACGGTATTTGTGCGTTACATCACAGAAAGCTTTGTGCTTTGTGCAATTAAAGAACAGCTGAGATACGGTGTGAGTAAGTGAAAGTCGATTAAATCGACCCCAGTAGTTGCCTGCTATTTTATTTTATCGACTGCATAGGGGTGAAAGGCAGAGTTATTATCGGTTGAATTCGAATTCAGAATATAAATGCCACAAGACATTTCGTTCGATGCTCTAACGATTCTGCCAATCCACCGCCCTAGAGTAGTTTACAATGAATACAGAAAGCTCAGTAACAATGGTGAGTTGTGAGTGACAACGTTCTGGGGTCGATTTAATCGACTTTCCTCTTCCCAAAAATTGTTGGCCCTGTGTCTAAATCAGAAACCATTATTTACGATAGTAAAAATATTATTTTGGAGCCTTTTGAATATTGTAGGACCCTACCTACAACCGAATCAACCCAGCCCTTAATCCCTCACTACTTTTGAGTCTATAACAATGTATTTGTTTCAATTTGAAATCAAATATCTTAGACCAAGTCGTTTGCTAAACTAGCACAAGTCCGGGTTTTATTGTTTTTTTTTTTATTATAGTACACTAGCAGAAAACCACCCGAAGGGTGGTTTTCTGCTGGCTTCTGTAGTGTCTATATTGATATTATACGCAAGTATATATGCATGTAGATATGATACATCAAATAAAACCGTAATTGGCAATATACACAGAAATTGAACGAAGACTGTGTTACACTGTCTTATGTAATCAGTAACGTAATCCATGATACATTAAAAAAAGACCATATTATCTATCTGCTAGCATGTGTAGTGTGTATATTGATATTATACGCAAATATATATGCATGTAGATATGATCAAATAAAATCGTAATTGACAATATACACATAAATTGAACGAAGACTGTGTTACACTGTCTTATGTAATCAGTTACGTAATCCATGATATATTAAAAAAAGACGATATTATATATAAAATGCATAAGGAGAAAATTAGTGACAGAAATATATGAATATTTATTTAAACGATCGCTAACCGGAAGTGTTGACATTTCAAAATTTTAAAGAAGTGAATCTTTAAATAAGTAATAAAATATATTTAATGAACAGCCACGAAATTTAGTAGATAAATTATGTAATATTCATTCATTATTTATTCAAAGTAATCCAACTTATTTTACTAAGGGGATGAAAAAATGATAAACCGTACGCAGTCCTGCGCTTCTTATTTTATTATATTTTAGATTATAGTATAGTATCGTTTGACAATGGGAGAAGAGGGGGATGAAAATGGCGCCTATCAACTTTCTAAGTCTTTACTGACTAGAGATATTAAGAGTTTATATACTGTTAATATTGTTGTTGTTAGTCATTAATATTGTTGCTGCTGTTGTTTTTGTTGTTGGTAGTGGTGGAAATGGTCGTAGTGGTAATGGTCGTAGTGGTAGCGATCGTAGTGGTCACAGTGGTGGTAATGGTGGTAATGGTGGTAGTGGTAGCGATCGTAGTGGTAATGGTGGTATTGGTAGCGACCGTAGAGGTCACAGTGGTGGTGGTGGTAGCGATCGTAGTGTTGGTCATGGTGGTGGTGGTGGTAGCGATGCTATTGGTGATGGTAGTGGTAGGTGCGGTAGTGGTGGTAGCGATCGTAGTAGTGGTAGTGATCATAGTGGTGACAGTGGTGGTAGTGGTAGGTGTGGTGACAGTGGTGGTGGTAGTGGTGGTGGTGGTGGTGTCAGTGGTGGTAGTGGTGGAAGCGATCGTAGTTGTGGTAGTGGAGCTATTTCATTTCATAGTTGTTTTAGTTGTAGTTATTAATATAGTCATATTACTAAGATGGCGGTGGATTAGCAGTATTGGTAGAGGGTCGGACGCCATGCTTTCCAGCGTAGTTACGTCCCTTTACGGTCTGAGTTCAAATCCCGCCGAGGTTGACTTTGCCTTTCATCCTTACGGGGTCGATAAAATAAAGTACCAGTAATGCACTGGGTAATTGCTGGCCTTGTGCCTAAAGTAGAAACAGTTATTACTATAGTCGTTCTTGTTGCTACAGTTGTTATTGTTGTTGTAGCTGTTGTAGTAGCTGTTGTAGGTGTTACTGTTGTTGTTGGTGGTGGTGGTGGTGGTGCTGTCGTGTATGTTATCATTGTTGTTGTTGGTGGTGGTGGTGTTGTCGTGTATGTTATTGTTGTTGTTGTTGTTGGTGGTGGTGGTGTCGTGTATGTTATCATTGTTGTTGTTGTTACTGTTAATGCTGCTGCCATTGTTAATATAAGCCGTGTCTCTGTTTCCTAGCAACCAATTAACGTAAGCCTACTTATCTGACATTAGCTACACATAACAACTTGTACACATTGACCCGAGAATTCATTTTACTTGCACCAAACATATTTATTAAACTTACCTACCTTCACTGTCTCAATTCAAATCTTGAAGGTGCGTGACCTAGTTGTAAGGGTGTTGGACTTACGATCATAATGTTGTGGGTTCGATTCCGGGGTTGGGTTACGTGTCGTGTTCTTGATCAAAACACTTCATTTCACGTTCTTCTAGTATAGAGGTATACAGTCCCGATGAAGGTTGTTCCAGTATACTTAGCTGAAAATAAACTGAATACTAGCAATAGCTGGGGGTTTAACCCTGCAATAGACAGGCGTCTGTCTAGTGGGGAGTCTTGTATTCTCAGCCACTTCACGCCACGGAAATCACCGAGCTCGAGACAGACTTAAGACTTATTTGATATTACTTGTACACACTGACCCTTACATTCATTCTTTTTGCACTAAACATATTTATAAAACTTACGTACCTACTCAGTTCAAATCTTGCGAAGATAGACTTGGATTTTCATCCTTCTTGGTTGATAAAATAAAGTACAGTTACCGCAAATCATACCCCCTTATCGTCCGAGTTTTTAGAATTTCTGCATATCTGCTACTAGTATTTGTTACTGATGGTAACTAATTACTTCAAAGTTTCGCCGACGTTGTTCGCTTATCAGAACACTGTTTCGATAAGTCAGTAACTTCGAAATAATTAATCACCATTAATAACTATGGCAGTATCGGTAGGGGGTCGGACGCCATGCTTTGACGCATTGAGTTACGGCCCTTGCCATTCTAAGTTCAAATCCCGCCGAGGTTAACTTTGCCTTTCATCCTTACGGGGTCGAAAAAATAAAGTACCAGTAATACACTGGGTAATTGCTGGCCTCGTGCCAAAAGTAGAAACAATTATATTGTCTCTGGTCATCTGCTTCCCCCAGTCATATGGAAATGAGCCACTATGCCCTTCCACCCTTTTCTGTCTTCGGAAAGGGTTGACGCTTGAAAGCAGTTTGTGCCACAACTGTGCAGGTGATCCATTACAGTGAACCTCCAGGTCTTAATTGGTCACCCTTTGTGTTTTGGTTTTTTTCCACCAGCTGGTAACCATGTCATTGCAGTTCTGGTTGCAATATTGTCCCCCAACATGCCCAGCCAACTACATTCTTCTGCCGTTTATGTAAAAACTCCAACGTGAGATATTTGCTCTTAGAAACACCTCCTCGTTGGTGAACAAGTCTTACAATCTTGCAAGTCTTACAAGTCTTCCATGTGTCAATAACATAGTTTGTTGTTGATTGACCAGAATGTTTAATTACAGAGAGAGAGAGAGAGAAGGAGAGAGAGAGAGAGAGAGGGGGGAGAGAGAGAGCAGGAGAGAGAGAGAGTGAGAGAGAGAGAGAGGGGGGGAGAGAGAGCGTGAGAGAGCGTGAGAGAGCGTGAGAGAGTGAGAGAGAGCGAGAGAGAGAGACACATGCGGGACACACACAATATATATATATATGTATATATATATATTAATTAGCAGTAGCACTAACTTAGCGTGTTTCATAATACTGTTATATATGAAGGCATACGCGGTATGTATATTATACATATAGTGTATGCCTTCAGATTCACCTGTATTTTATATATATATATATATTATGTATTATATATATATGTGTGTGCGTTTGTGTGTGTTACGTATTTTATATGAGTTGCAGAAGATACGTTAAAAAGGTTAAAACAGCAATTACTTTGCTTAAATTTAATCGGTACAAATAATATGTATATGTATTTTATATATATATGTATACAGACATACACACATATTCATGTATGTATGTATGTATGTATGTATGTATGTATGTATGTATGTATGTATGTATGTATGTATGTATATATATATATATATACATGCATACATACATATATATATATATATATATATATATATATATATATATATATATATATATATAAATATATATATAAATGAAAAGTATAGAAATATACATATATATAGATAGATACATATATATATATATACATATATATACATATATATATATATATATATACATACATATATATATATATACATATATATATACATATATATATATATACATACATATATATATATATATATATATACATATATACATACATACATACATACATACATATATATATATATATATACATATATACATACATATATATATATATATATATATATATATATATATATATATATACGTTGGCTTGTAGTGGGTCTCTTCTTGCTTACATCTCACTCACGTCGGACGGTCTGTACCTCTCTCGCTCATGAAATCCACCCAGCTTATGCTGACCGGACAACCATGTTGCTTGTTTATTTTCCTATCTTTGGTTTGCTTTTATCCTTCTATGTTGTTTACTTGTCCCCCTCGCTTTACGCGATTTACTGGTCCCAATAATTTGTTTAGTTATTACTCGCACCAACCTGAGGTATATGATTTTTAATGCGATGAAATACCAATGATGGTTGGAAAATCACTGACGAAGGACTATTTTTATCATATGTAACCCATGTGCAACCATGCAGTATTCTTCTTTCTTCTCATGTTTTTTCATATATATATATATATATATGTATACATACAAGTGTGTACGTGTGTATATGTATGGGGGAATGTGAGGGAGTATAAGCGCCTGTCAGGAGGTGGGTGTATATGTGTACGTGCATAGGCACGTGTGTGTGTGTCAGGAAAGCTATGGCACTTGGATCCATATCCATTTTCATTTTTTTTTAATGAAGTTAATCCCACTTACTTTAGTTAATTTACTGCGAGCAGTCTATAAGGTTTTCTTTTGGAACTATTGATGGCATTAATTTGGCATTCTTACCAGGGTGAAATTTATCTTGGTTTCATCTATCCCTTTCATTACCATATGCCTAATAAAATACACTACTTATGTATTTCACCCTTTCATTATCATATTTCTAATAAAAGACACTACTTATGTCTTTACCCCATTCATTGCCACATTTCTAATGAAAGACACTACCTATGTCTTTAACCCATTCGTTCCCCTATTTCTAATGAAAACACTGCCTATATCATTAATCCTTTCTTTCCCATATTTATAATGAAACACTGCCTATGTCATTAACCCTGATATTACCATATTTCTAATACAAGGCACAGCCTATATCGTAAACCATTTCATTACAAAATTTAAAATGAAATACACTGCTTATATATTTAACCCATTCATTATCATATTTCTAATGAAAAACACTGCCAATGTCCTTAACCCTTTCGTTTCACTAATTCTAATGAAAAACAATGCTTATGTCATTGACACTTTTATTACCATATTTTTAATTAATGACACTCTCCATAAGTTTCAAATAATTTTGAAGATTTTGATGATTGAGCTAACAGTTTCATTTTTTAAGTTGGGGTACAGTTTGAAACATAACTTAACGAGTGTTCTGACATAAAAGGATGATGAAAGGGTTGAGTCTAAATATAATTTTGAAACAAACGACTTTGTAGGTTCAGCCGTGTTGCTATCACATGAGTTAACACGCTCAACTCACAACTAAAGGCTGATATTATAAAGCCTTGAGTGGAGATGGTAATATATTTCCTTTGGGCCCATTTGGCTGAAATGTAAGGGCGCTAAATATTCTTTGTTCCCGCTGGTTCTAAGTCCGAATCCCACCAAGGTTCGCTTAACCTTGCATTTTTTCAGAGTCTATAAAGAATGTACCAACCCAATAGTCAAGTTCTGAATGTTCCACTAAAACTTCACCATGGTACTTCGAAAAGGTTTACGCGTCTATTCATGACTGCATGATACAGACTACCAAGTCATACACGATTCCTAGTGATTGCCATAATATATTTTATTATACGCACTTTCGTTTATATATACAAAATACTGTAGTCAAAACTGACTTAAATACAAAAGGCACTGGCAAAGCCAAGAATCGAACAACCCTAAACAAAAAGTCACGTAATTTAAGTGTAAAAAAAAAAAGAATGAAAAGAACCAGGACAATGAAACTGCAGAATATTGCAGAGGGGTTTAATGGCTATATAAAGCAATAAAATATATTTATGCAACATTTTCTATTCAATTGTATATATATATATATACACACACACACACATATATATGTATATATATATATATATATATATATATATATATATATGTATGTATGTATATATGTATGTATGTATGTATATATGAATGTATTTCTGCTCTGTAATACATCTGATAATTTACATTGACCTATTTTTCTTACTGGTAATCGGGTAGTACGCTATACTACCCTTTTGTATTTATAATTGTATAAAGTTTATATATATAAGTATAAATAATATTATTATCATATATATATATATATAGATAGATAGATAACTTTCTTTTTATTTGCCACCAGGGCATCAAAGAGTGGGACAAGTACAATGGGGGGAGGGAGTTTACATAAAAAGGCGTCCTCAATAAGGAGGAGGCAATAACAAAATATAAAAATATAAAATATAAAATATAACAAAAATAAATTGAAAAACAAAATCCTCAATAGGGAGGAGGCGCCTTGGGGGGTCGCACACACCCCCGAAAAAAGTGTGCAACCCTTCTCCTCAGGAGCACAGAGAGAGGGTGCTCCCATGATCTTTCATCTTTCTCACCTACAGTCTGTGTAGAGTGAAGGCCCATTCACACAGGCCATTCTCGCCACTTTCACCCTTCTTTCATAGAAACGGCTGGGGTGCAGCACCTCTCTCTCCATCCTGATCCTTCTTCCGAAATGATATTGGAAGAAACGGACCAGTTGTTGGCCAGAGAGAAAGGTGTCTGACCTCAGTCCTTTCAGACGCGTCCACCATACAACCTCTTTCGCCATGGCTATTACGCACAGAAACACCGCCTCTCCTTCGCTTTTGAAGAGAGGAGGCGGCTTGATCGTTACAATAGACTCCGTGGTCAACCGGATCGGTCCCACCCGTGACAGCAGTCGTTCGACATAGCCCCACAGATCGGCAATTCCCGAGTAGTGTACCAATGCGTGTACAACGGTTTCCTCGTCGCACACGCATCTGGGACAGATCTTTTCCGAGGGGTCCCTACCCGGGCGCCCGTGTCTGTAGAGCCTTTCTCGAACGGGCAGAGCCCCTCGGTAGCACTGCCAGGCCAGAGACCTCTGGAAGTTATCCATAGGTCCCGGGCTGAATGTCCTACCGAACAGGTTGGCCGGTTCGTTTTCCTCCATGCCTAGGCTTCTCCGAGGGCGTCGTCGCACCTGCTAACCACCAGCCCTCTATAGAATGACGAGGTGGATTCTCCACCCTTTCGTACTCCTCCAGTAAGGTGCCGATCGCCCCGATTTCCGAGGCCGTCGACACCATTACTGTTACGTCATCGGCGTAGGCCGACACCGCTTTCCGCAATCGCGGTTCCAACGGGATGCCCTGCAACAACTCCAACTTCCGCAGCAGTGGCTCTAGAGTCATTACATACAGAAGGGAGGAGAGAGGGCACCCTTGTCGGATGGACCGCGTGATTTCGAACAGCTCCGAGGGGTAGCCGTTCACCTTGACCCTTGAGCAGATGCGGCTGCTGTGCATGGCATTGATCCAGCCCCTAGCACCAGATAGATAGATAGATAGATAGATAGATATATAGATAGATAGATAGATAGATAGATAGATAGATAGATAGATAGATAGATAGATAGATAGATAGATAGATAGATAGATAGATAGATAGATAGATAGATAGATAGATAGATAGATAGATGCATATATATATAATACGTCTTTTTCAATTACGAAAACAGATAAAGGTATGTGAAGAGGATATTTCAGCTCAAAATATGTGATTTATTACAGTAAACTACCCAGAAGGTTACATACATGATTTACTTGTATGAACTCTTTGTTTGAAATGTTTAAATAGATTCAATAAGACCAAATATTGTAAGCCACTTACATTATTATACCAAACGGGCGGTGGATTGGCAGTATCGGTAGAGAGCCGGACACCATGCTTTGACGCATAGAGTTACGGCCCTTGCCATTCTGAGTTCAAATCCCGCCGGGGTTAACTTTGCCTTTCATCCTTACGGGGTCGATAAAATAAAGTACCAGTAATGTACTGGGCAATTGCGGCCTTGTGCCTAAAATAGAAACAATTATTATACCAAACGGGCAGTACCTATAATTGAAAGGCTCAGCATTATTACACAGTGTCGTGCTAAATCTCTTTGTGTATTATGTCAAGGGTACACGTGTCTGTGGAATTGCCAGTCAATAGTACGTTAATTTCACATACAAGTGTTCGGTTGTTCGAACAACTGAAACACTGGTCGTCGTAACTGATGGAGGTCAAACACGTTCACACACATACGCGCATATACATACACACATATACATACACACACTTACACATACACACACTTACACACAATATTGAAATGTTTGTGTATTGTGGCAACAAGGTGATATAATTTTTGTGAATAATGAAGTGTCATTGTGTGTGTGACCTAAATAACTACGAATAATGGATATTTAATATCTATTCTTATACAGAAACTGTGTAATTTGACAGGTGCACATTGAAAAGATCCATATCCCCTATACTCATTTTAGGGAGAGTTATGGGTTAGGATATATGGATGATGTCTGAGTTAAGGATATGTGGTAGGAGGGGGGTCTTAGCTCTAATATAGACATACAGTTCATGATTGACTGGATTTTTAACGGGATTGGAATCCGACGGTCTTGTCCACTAGATGTCTTGTTTATTGATGGCTTTGGTTTTCGAGAGTTTTGTTTACACATAGAACATTTGATGATTGATTGCATTTGTTCCATGCATATATATATATATGTGTGTGTGTGTGCCGCCATGAATGAAGAGGAGCTGGCTGAACAACGCCAACGAAACACTGGAGCCAAGCAGCGACGGCGTGCTGCGATGGTTGAAGACGAACTGGCTGAGCATCATCTTTTATATTAATTATCTATATCTATATCTACATATAATATAAAAGATTGGAAGTTCCATAATCCTTTTGAGAAACGTGGAACAACCACGTCTATGCAATGATACACGTTTTACAGTCAGGCAGAAGATGAAACTTTTCCTAGAGGTCACTATTCTAGGTGGGAGCACCTAGAATTGTTCATATACTATGCACAAACGGTACAACGAAGAATCTGGTATATCTGGAAGATTTTTTTTACTGTTTTTTGTATCACACAGACTCGCCTCATACTGTAACCAGACAAACATCTAATACAGTCATTTTCTATTTTACCTGTTTTCTCTTATTATCTGTTTCCCTGGGCGAAGCTGGGTACGTCAGCTAGTATATATATATATATATTTAAAAGTTAAACATGACTGAATCTTAACCATCTACCATGTCAGGGTATGTCATGCATCATCCTATTTTATCCGATTATTTTATCCGATG
>OZ024755.1:25395996-25403496 GCA_964016885.1 Eledone cirrhosa
TATATTTATATATATACATGTATATATATATATATATATATATATATACGTGTGTGTATGTGTATGTATGCATGTATGTGTATGTATGTGCATGTATATATGTGAGTGTGTGTCTATATCTCTGTATGTGTATGCGTGTGCATCTGTGTCTGTACGTATGTATATATGTATATGTGGAAGTGTGAATGTGTATGTATGTGTGTATGTGTGTTTACATGCTTTGTTTGGGTTAGTTCTCTATAAATACGACAGAGATACATTAGCACATTAAGTAAATTTTAAACAACTTCATGTAACTTACTGTAAACATCAATTGACTCCGAAGATTACTATGTTTACTGTGTAGAACTGTGGAAGTAGGTGGCCCAGTGTTTAGGTTGTTGAACCCACGAATGTAGGTGACGAGTTCGAATTCCGAACAGGCTGACGTGTTGTGTCCTTCAGCAAGGCTCTTCATGTCATGTTGCTTCTGTTCACTAAGCTGAAATAAGTGAATACCAGTGGCAGCTTGGGGATCAACTCTCAGCTGTTTAACGCCCATGAAACGAAGATAAACTTGGGGCTTTTGTCCAACCCATGCCAGCCTGGTAAACGGACGGAAAATGATAAATCTAACAGATTGTATATATTAAAACCCTACATAGAATGATAGGGCAGGGTGAGACAAAGAGATTGGAGGGAAAGGGTAAAAGAAATATGGGAGAGACAGGAGATGCAGACAGAGAGATAGAGAGCGGGTGAGAGACAGAGAGAGACAGGCGGAGTGTGAGAGACAGACAGACAGAGTGTGAGTGACAGACAGAGTGTGAGTGACAGGCAGAGTGTGAGTGACAGACAGACAGAGTGTGAGTGACAGACAGACAGAGTGTGAGTGACAGACAGACAGAGTGTGAGTGACAGGCAGAGTGTGAGTGACAGACAGACAGAGTGTGAGTGACAGACAGAGTGTGAATGACAGACAGACAGAGTGTGAGTGACAGAGAGTGAGTGACAGACAGAGTGTGAGAGACAGACAGAGTGCGAGTGACAGACAGACAGACAGATTGTGAAAGACAGACAGACAGGCAGACAGAGAAAGTGTGAGTGACAGACAGACAGACAGACATATTGTGAAAGACAGACAGACAGACAGAGTGTGAGAGAGACAGACAGACAGACAGACAGACAGAGAGAGAGACAGAAGATAAAGAAAGAGAACAACAGTAAACTTAGATCAGGGTATATGTGTAAATGTATATGTAGTGTGTATATGTATATGTGTGGTGTGTATGTACAAATGTAGTGTGTATATGTATATATATTGTGTATATGTATATGTGTGGTGTGTATGTACAAATGTAGTGTGTATATGTATATATATTGTGTATATGTATATGTGTGGTGTGTATGTATATGTAATGTGTATGTGTAAATATATATGTATTGTCTATATGTATATGTGTGGTGTGTATGTACAAATGTAGTGTGTATGTGTATATGTATATGTATTGTGTATATGTATATGTGTGGTGTGTATGTACAAATGTAGTGTGTATATGTATATGTATTGTGTATATGTATATGTATTGTGTATATGTATATGTGTGGTGTGTATGTACAAATGTAGTGTGTATGTGTATATGTATATGTATTGTGTATATGTATATGTATTGTGTATATGTATATGTGTGGTGTGTATGTACAAATGTAGTGTGTATGTGTATATGTATATGTATTGTGTATATGTATATGTATTGTGTATATGTATATGTGTGGTGTGTATGTACAAATGTAGTGTGTATGTGTATATGTATATGTATTGTGTATATGTATATGTATTGTGTATATGTATATGTATTGTGTATATGTATATGTGTGGTGTGTATGTACAAATGTAGTGTGTATGTGTATATGTATATGTATTGTGTATATGTATATGTGTGGTGTGTATGTACAAATGTAGTGTGTATGTGTATATGTACTGTGTAATGTTTATGTGTAGTGTCTATGAGTATATGTAGGGTGTATGTGTATATATAGTGTGTAGCCGGTAATTTCACTCCCGATATAAAAAAAAAATAAAACGTTGAAATTCATCATCATTGGTGGTTTGACAGAATCAGTAGAGCGTCGGACAACATGCTTCGCAGCATAAAGTTACGGCCCTTTGCGTTCTGAGTTCAAATCCATTGAGGTTAGCTTTGCCTTTCATCCTTATGGGGTCGATAAGATAAAGCACCAGTAATATACTGGGTCGCTTTAATCCACTTTCTCCTCCTATTATTAAATAAAGAAATTGGCAGTATCGGTAGAGAGTCGGACACCATGCTTTGACGCATAGAGTTACGGCCCTTTCCATTCTGAGTTCAAACTCCGCCGAGATCAACTTTGCCTTTCATCCTTACGGGGTCGATAAAATAAAGTACCAGTAATGTACTGAGTAATTGCTCGCCTTGTGCCAAAAGTAGAAACAATTATTTATTATCAGTTTAAAACTGATAATTATTGAGCGATATAATCCCGAAAATAAGATGTATTTTAGTAATGTTTTACTGTACTTTTTATTTTATCTTTATTATAATTAAACTTTAATTCATATTTTTAACTGATATGATTACATTCATGTATTGGATTAATAAAGGAGGTTAACGTGGATTTAGTAATATTTGTTTCCCTTTTCGTATAGTTATGGTATATTTACTCGTTTATATTACAAATACTGTCTTGGTTTTATGTTTTGAACTGATAATAAATAATAATAATAATAATAATAATAATAATAATAATAATAATAATAATAATAATGGTTTGTTATATAGGCACATGGCCAGCAATTTTTGGGGAGAGGAAAGTCGATTAAATCGACCCCAGTGTATACTGGTACTTTATTTTATCGACCCCGTAAGGATGAAAGAAAAAGTTAAACTCGGAGGGATTTGAACTCAGATCATAAAAGGCCGTAACTCTATGCTGCAAAGCAAGGCGTCCGACCCTCTACCGATACTGCCAATCCACCGCCTTTAATAAATAATAAATAATGGTTTCTTATATAGGCACAAGGCCAGCAATTTGGGGGGAGGGGAAAGTCGATTAAATCGACCCCAGTGCGTAACTGGTACTTTATTTTATCGACCCCGTAAGGATGAAAGGCAAAGTTAACTTCGGCCGGATATGAACTCAGATCATAAAGGGTCGTAACTCTATGCTGCAAAGCTTGGTATCCGACCCTCTACCGATATTGCCAATCCACCGCCTTTAATAAATAATAAATAATAATAACTGTTTCTACTTTTGGCACAAGGCCAGCAATTATCCCAGTGCATTACTGGTACTTTCTTTTATCGACCCCGTAAGGATGAAACGCAAAGTTAAGCTGGCGGTATTTGAACTCAGAACGTAAAGGGACATAACTCTGTGCTGCAAAGCATGGTGTCTGACGTTAACGTTTTATTATTTTCTAATATCGGGAGTGAACTTACCGGGTGTGAAATTGTTTATGTATTGTGTATGAGTATATATATATATTGTTTATATGTATATGTTTGCGATTGTTTATATGTATATGTAGTGTGTATGCCTATACTTATTTATGCATGTGTATATGTAGTGTGTATGTATTGCATATGCGTGTATATGTATTGTGTATTGGCGGCTGTTCACTTAGGCAGATGAAATAATTGTAATGAAATGACTAAGACAAGTTATGGACAACATACATCTTTAATGACATCTTTGAAATTGTGTCCTGGAACGTACACATGCTATTGGATTAGACTGAAATCATACATACATACATACATACATACATACATACATACATACATACATACATACATACATACATACATACAGAGAAACATGCATACATACATACATACATACATACATAAATACAGAGAAACATGCATACATACATACATACATACATACATACATACATACATACATACATAAATACAGAGAAACATGCATACATACATACATACATACATACATACATACATACATACATACATAAATACAGAGAAACATGCATACATACATACATACATACATACATACATACATACATACATACATACATACATAGAAACACATACATACATACATACAGACAGCCAGACAGACAGACAGACAGACAGACAGACAGACAGACAGACAGACATACAGACAGACAGACAGACAGACAGACATACATACATACATACAGAGAAACATGCATACATACTGTACATACATACATGGTGGCTGCCAACTCGTTTTCGAGTACGGCCACTACTTTATATCCATGTAGGAGAACCCCTACCGATGCGCTGAACGAGTGTGACTTTTTAGTCCAGCCAGCGACTTGAAAACTCTGGTACAAACACTACACTTGTGACAATTATTGACACATAGTTCTGGGCCCATGGTACCATGTGACGACAAGTGCAGAGAGATCTCCAGATATAAAGCAATGCCTGTGCCGTGAACTTTTATAGTGAGCAAAGGCACTGCACAAAGCCAGTCCCACTCTCTTAACCAAGATGATATTTACCAAAAAGAAGAACAAGTCAACATCATTGGATACCATCAGGGTTGCAGGTGTTATATCAGAGTTTTCCTTCTCCTAGAATTCTGCCTTGACAAAGGCTAAGGGGTCATCTCTCCCAGTGATATTGGATGGCCATTGTCTCTTAAGAGCTCCTTTGCCCTTTGACAGGTTTTGTTTTTAGTCCTGCAGGATGTCCAAAGCCACCCTCCTCACCAAGAAACCTTGGTGGGGTTGCCAGTTTAGTCGCCAACGACCCGACCATGAGACAGGTTGTACTGGGATACATGTTACCAGTAGCACCAACTGGTGACCTGACACATATATACATACACACTACATACATACATACATACATACATACATACATACATACATACATACATACATACATACATGGTGGCTGCCAACTCGTTTTCGAGTACAGCCACTACTTTATATCTATGTAGGAGAACCCCTACCGATGCGCTGAAGGAGTGTGACTTTTTAGTCCAGCCAGCGACTTGAAAACTCTGGCACAAACACTACACTTGTGACAATTATTGACACATAGTGCTGGGCCCATGGTACCATGTAATGACAAGTGCAGAGAGATCTCCAGATATAAAGCAATGCCTGTGCCGTGAATCTTTTATAGTGAGCAAAGGCACTGCACAAAGCCAGTCCCACTCTCTTAACCAAGATGATATTTACCAAAAAGAAGAACAAGTCAACATCATTGGATACCATCAGAGTTGCAGGTGTTATATCAGAGTTTTCCTTCTCCTAGAATTCTGCCTTGACAAAGGCTAAGGAGTCATCTCTCCCGGTGATTTTGGATGGCCATTGACTCTTAAGAGTTCCTTTGCCCTTTGACAGGTTTTGTTTTTAGTCTTGCAGGATGTCCAAAGTCACCCTCCTCACCAAGAAACCTTGGTGGGGTTGCCAGTTTAGTCGCCAACGACCCGACCATGAGACGGGTTGTACTGGGATACATGTTACCAGTAGCACCAACAGGTGACCTGACACACATACATACATACATACATGATGGCTGCCCCTTCGTTATCGAGTATGGCCATTGCACGAGAAAAAAAAACGTAATAATAACAACAATATTAATAATAACAACAACAATAATAACGACAACAACAACAATAATAATATACATATATATATACACACACACACGCACACACATAAACATATCTCCACACACGATAGCAATTAACAGCGCTGCGATCAAAATGTAGCTTTTTAGCCCAGCCAATTATCTAAAATGTCTTGCACAGAGTCTGCAACCAAAACATTCATTGGGAATAGCCGGCTGTGGTTGGAGTTCATGTACTTGAGCCCTCCTGCTGATTTACATTCTCTACCACATGCTTGGCAATACATACATACATACATACATACATACATACATACATACATACATACATACATACATACATACATACATAGGAGAATATTTATGCAGAACTGATGAGAAATCTGCAGATACTCCACCCTGATTACACCTTCAGATTTATGCCTGTGATTATTGGAGCACTGGAATATGTTAGTAACTGCCTCAATACAAATCTTGAGAAGCTGGGCTTCACAGGAACAGAGAGAACACAACTAGTTAGGAAATTACAAGTACAATCCATTAATGGAACAGTAAAAATATGTAAAACATTCCAAACATTTTGCATCTAATAACTGCATATACACATGTACAGATACAAAGCATATACACATGCACACATACAACTCAAAACATCCACATCCACACATACAATAACATCCATATCTACACATGCATACATACATACATATCTACCTAGTTGATGTTGTGTAAATTCCAATGAGAGAGTCTTGTGGCTATGTTAGAAACCGACTCTCTCTCTATTGGTAAAACTTTGTGAAATTATAAAACCAGAAGAATATACAAACATAAACACACATGTACACATATATACATCCATGCATACACACACACACACATATATATATATATATTTAATATAGGAATGGCTTCTACATACATACATACATACATACATACATACATACATACATACATACATACATACTGTACATACATAAATAGAAACCCATACATACTGTACATATATACATACACACACACTACATACATACATACATACATACATACATACATACAGAGAAACATACATACATACATACATACATACATACATACTGTATATACAGAAATACATAGAAACATGCATACATACATGGTGGCTGCCAACTCGTTTTCGAGTACGGCCACTACTTTATATCTATGTAGGAGAACCCCTACCGATGCGCTGAACGAGTGTGACTTTTTAGTCCAGCCAGCGACTTGAAAACTCTGGTACAAACACTACACTTGTGACAATTATTGACACATAGTGCTGGGCCCATGGTACCATGTGACGACAAATGCAGAGACATCTCCAGATATAAAGCAATGTCTGTGCCGTGAAACTTTTATAGTGAGCAAAGGCATTGCACAAAGCCAGTCCCACTCTCTTAACCAAGATGATATTTACCAAAAAGAAGAACAAGTCAACATCATTGGATACCATCAGAGTTGTAGGTGTTATATCAGAGTTTTCCTTCTCCTAGAATTCTGCCTTGACAAAGGCTAAAGGGTCATCTCTCCCGGTGATTTTGGATGGCCATTGACTCTTAAGAGCTCCTTTGCCCTTTGACAGGTTTTGTTTTTAGTCCTGCAGGATGTCCAAAGTCACCCTCATCACCAAGAAACCTTATGTCAGGTCACCAGTTGGTGCTACAGGTAACATGTATGCCAGTACAACCTGTCTCATGGTCGGGTCGTTGGCGACTAAACTGGCAACCCCATATACATACATACATACATACATACATACATACATACATACATACATACATACATATATGATAGCTGCCCCTTCGTTATCGAGTATGGCCATTGCACGAGATACCATTATTAATAATTGCCTGTGCGTGAAGATATTTTTTAAAGTGAGGAAAGA
>OZ024755.1:25415996-25420996 GCA_964016885.1 Eledone cirrhosa
GTCCCATTGCGTAGAATCTTGGGTAAGTGTTTTATTATAATCTCAGGTTGCCTCCACGCTATGTGAAGCAAAATGGGTAGACGTAGACAGAAACTGTTTGGAAGCCTGTCTGATGGATTGCCCCAGTGATTCAAATTTTTACCATGTCCCATATTGCGTCACATTGATTCTACTTGAGAAGTACGTTAATGACACACGTATAGTTGGAATACTCAGCCACTTACACTATAATGAAGAAAGGACTGCACCTGCAATTCAACTGTCTCACGCTAATTCGGCTTGGGAATTACATTAAGGTATATGTGTCTGTGGAAAATCCAAGCATTTATATGATAATTAACGAGCTGGACGCTCAGTAGGTCGAACAACTGAATGGTCATCGTCGAAACCGAAGGAGGACCCATCATATCGGCTTTATATCCAATAAATATCCGATATATATATATTGGATATGTCTCGATAGAACAGTCAGCGAATCATGCAAAAGAAAAAAACAGTAATCAGCCATCCATGTCCTAGGAACACAAATAGCAGCAGGGATTAAACAAATAAATATTGGAAGGAAGGAGGGAACAAAGAAAGAAAGAAAGAAAGAAAGAAAGAGGAAGAGCGAAAGAGAGAAAGAAAGAAAGAGAGGGGGAGTAAGAAAGACAGAAACAAAACAAACAAAGAAAAGAAGAAGAGAAGAAAGGAAGATGGAAAGAAAGAAAGAAAGAGACGAAACATGTCTTAACGCGTCTTCGAATATACGGACATTATGTGTGCGTGTGTATATATGTTTGTATGTGTGTGTATATATGTTTGTATGTGTGTGTGTATATGTTTGTATGTGTGTGAGAGGTGCTGTGTGAGGTGGGGTGCAGAGTGTTTTAGTGTGTGTTTGTATCAGGGAGAGTGCATGTATGTTTGTGTGTGTTCGTGTATTTGTATGGTTGTCTACATCTTTGTTTTTCTGTGTTGGTGTGCGTGCGCACATTATTAATAATCAATCATTAATGGTCCTATCGACTCCAACCTACTAATCACGTTCACATAAACATAACATATGTACATATGTATATATATATACATATATATATATATATATACGTAGGTCCCGGGTTGAGTCGGGGATAACCACAGTAAGTAAGGTACTCAATACATGGCAGAGTAAAATATATTTATTGTATAGAAGGAGCTTCTACAGGACTAGTACTGTTTCATTCAGATCTGAATGAAACAGTACTAGTCCTGTAGAAGGTCCTTCTATACAATAAATATATATATATATATATATATATATATAGAGAGAGAGAGAGAGAGAGAGAGAGAGAGAGAGAGAGATATAAATATATACATATATATATATATATATATATATATATGAATTATAACTGCTCTGTAAATCATCTGATGTTATTACATTGAGCTATTTAACTTACTGGTAATAAGGTAGTAGTATATTACTGCCTACCACTATTTAGGGTTTATAAAAATATATATAACTACAAAAGTTTTTGTATTTGCATAACCATAAATAGTATAATTAATACTATATATATATATATATGTGTGTGTGTGTGTGTGTGTGTGTGTGTGTGTGTGTGTGTGTGTGTGTGTGTGTGTGTGTGTGTGTGTGTGTGTGTGTGTGTGTGTGTGTGTGTGTGTGTGTGTGTGTGTGTGTACAGATATACATGCATACAAACATAATACATACATACACACATATGTGTCTGTGTGAATGTGTTAGCTAAACGGTTGTGTGTAATTTGAAGGAAATGTAGCTTCTACTTCTAGCAAACCTGTCTACCAATTAGAGGCTCTCGCATTACCTGGACAGAGGAATATACTGCTTTTCTCAGCAGTTGAAAAAAAGAAACCGATCGTCAGAGTGGACAAAAGAAACAATGTTTCCTTTGGCCTTGCCTGGCAAAAGGCGGGATTTGAACTCAGAACACACAGAACTGAATCATGTACAGTTCCTGGGAAAGTACTTTACTTATTGAAAAGAAGGTAAATTAAAGAAAAGGTAAATTTGACTTCAGCAGAATTTGAGTCCAGGTTATAGGAAATCGGAGAAAATACATTTAATCCGGCGCTCCTACAATTCTGCAAATTTGCTACACATAAGCAAATCATTGCTGATACGACCTGCTTTTCGAAACCCCTGGCGGGATTTGAACTCAGAACACGCAGACCAGGTGAAACACCGCAATGCACCCCGTCCGCCTCTTTCAACATTTACACAAATCCATCGCTCCTAGACTGGCGGTTTCAGTATAATGCATGAAACCAGTAAAAGAAGAGTACACTCTAATTAGTACAAATATCTCTTATAATGACACATGAAATAGATTTTTTTCAAACGTCCAGAAAAACTTCCATAACAAATAATTATTAAAACTGGTTCAAAAATGTAATGAGATAAATCTTTTGTCAATATAGATTTAAACATTAAATAGAGCATATCTGTGGAAATATTTCAGACGAAGTCGTCTTTTGTCAGAGTTGTTGTTGACACCAGTTGAACAAGTCATGGGAGAATGATTTCAAACTTGCCTGTAGATCTTTTCTGATTACTGTTTCGGCTGGAAACAAAGGTTTACACACACCCTAAATCACTGTCCTAGAAAGGAATTCATCGCTCAGCGCTGATCTGAGCTACGAAATATAATGGTTTCATATATAGGCACAAGGCCAGCAATTTTGGGGGAAGGGAAAGTCGATTAAATCGACCCCAGTGCGTGACTGGTACTTTATTTTATCGACACCGTAAGGATGAAAGGCAAAGTTAACCTCGGCGGGATTTGAACTCAGATCATAAAAGGCTGTATACTGCAAAACATGGCGTCCGACCCTCTACCGATACTGCCAATCCACTGCCCTTAAGCTACGAAATATAATTAAAAAAACAAACAGCGAGTCAGGTATGTGCATGTGTGTATATATATTTGTATATATATTGTTTCTACTTTTGGCACAAGGCCAGCAATTACCCAGTGCATTACTGGTACTTTATTTTATCGACCCCGTAGGGATGAAAGGCAAAGTTAACCTCGGCTGGATTTGAACTCAGAATGGCAAGGGCCGTAACTCCATGTCTCAAAGCATGGTGTCCGACCCTCTACCGATACTGCTAATCCACCATTTGTATATATATATATATTTGTATATATATATATATATATGTATACAAATTGTATTTGGGAAACGCAAATAAGATCAAGACATATTTACCTATTATTCAGACCGTCCCCACTGCAGTTTCATTGAGCAACCTCAGCAAATTTATGCTGTGAAAATCTCAAATGTGGTATGGGAACATTTTCAAACAAGAAAAGATTCAACTGAGTTATCCACTACCAGCAATAATTTTGAATGGGCGAATTATCACGTGATTGGCATCCTACAGAGGTGCACAGGTATGTGGACAATGCAAATGAAAAGGCTGCTACCAAATTATCTACTCGCCAGTAAGCGAGTAATTAATTGGTATCTGTTGGACACTCTCATATTTATAAATTTATAAATTTATTATAAATTTATTATAATAAATTGAAGTGAAAGCAACTGGTGCGTGCGTTTCTTATTGGCAACATGACCCTCCCAAAGGATAACAATATATATATATATATATATATATATATATATATATAATTGGTGAAATATATTTCTTATTTAAAGAAATATATACAAAGGATATTATTCATTTTAAAAGGTATCTTTAGGGCGGTAGATTGGCAGTATCGGTAGAGGGTCGGACGCCATGCTTTCCAGCATAGTTACGTCCCTTTACGATCTGAGTTCAAATCGCGCCGAGGTTGACTTTGCCTTTCATCCTTACGGGGTCGATAAAATATAGTACCAGTAATGCACTGGGTAATTGCTGGCCTTGTGCCTAAAGTAGAAACAATTATTCATTTTAAAAGGTATCTACATTTGAAGTTCTAGTTAAACTTTAATTAGTTACCTACCTAGCTATGTGTGCTTACACACTTTACAAATTATTCCCTGAGATTGTTTCATGTGTTTATTATATATATGTGTCAATCTATTTCTAGTTGATATAAAATGCTCGGAACTATTCTTTGAGCTTATTCTGCAGTGAATATGGCGCATGTTCTCAGACATGACAACCTTACCTTAATTTAATTTTGTATATATATATATATATATAACAAAGAAGGTGTGGTAAGATACCAGGAGGACCATAACGCACCAGAGTACTCGATACTTAGGGTGGGAAAGGCCGGAGCTCAGCCGTCGGGTCCTGACTCTTTTCCTACATATCTCTCTCTCTCTATATATATATATATATATAGAATATAAAAGAAAAACGAACACAGATATATACATATAAAGAGACCATTTTGAGTTCCTAACTCAATATATACCATCGAGTATGGCCATTGCACGATATGACATTATTAATAATTATTAATTAATTCTATCGTGCAATGCCTGTGCGTGAAGATATTTTTTAAAGTGAGGAAAGACTGTGCACTGAGCCAATCCCACTCTCTGAGCAACAGTAGCTATAACCCGAAAAGAAGAAAAGATCAACATCATCGGTAACTACTGAACCGCAGGTTTTATATCGGAGTTATCCCAGTTTCTTGAGTTGCTTTCTCCTATATATATGTATGTATGTATGTATGTATGTACATACATACATACATATACATGCATACATGTACATACATACATACATACATACATACATACATACATACATACATACATACATACATACATACATACATACATGTATGTATGTACATACATACATACATACATACATACATACATACATACATACATACATACATACATACATACATGGTGGCTGCCAACTCGTTTTCGAGTACGGCCACTACTTTATATCCATGTAGGAGAACCCCTACCGATGCGCTGAACGAGTGTGACTTTTTAGTCCAGCCAGCCACTTGAAAACTCTGGTACAAACACTACACTTCTGACAATTATTGACACATAGTGCTGGGCCCATGGTACCATGTGAT
>OZ024755.1:25425996-25430996 GCA_964016885.1 Eledone cirrhosa
ATATATATATGCAGGGATATATAAGCATACATACACACGAACATATATATGCACTTGTATATGTATATATATATATATATATATATATATATATATACACACATACACACACACACATATACAAATATATACAAATATATATATATATATATATTAAAATATAAATATTAATAAAATAGATGTTCTTTTGATCAATTACATTTTATTATACATATTATGTGCGAAATATGTATAATAAAATGTAATTGATCAAAAGAACATCTATTTTATTAATATTTATATTTTAATATTAATAACTCCGGAACATTTTTTTTTACGTAGAGTGCTTTCAATCTACTGTAAAACTCATTCTTTGATATAATCATTGAATATCGTTTAACACTTTTATATATATATATATATATATATATATATATATATATATATATAATCCTGTGTAATCTCCACTTATTGTGTATTATAATAATTTTAAGATTAGTTCAGTGACCAAGAAAAACACTATTGTAAATACTTGTGGTCGGGACCATAAAATGTCAACCAAGAAGGTTTAGTACATGACTGTTGCCACTTTGTTTATAGTTGTGACCTTGATAGTGGTGGTGGTAGTGGTGATGGTATTGGTGGTGATTGATGATGGTTGTGGTGGTGGTGACGATCATGATTGATCATGATGACCATGGTGCTGTTGTTGCTGATGATTGTGATGGTGATGATGGTGGTGGTGGTGATAGTAGTGAAGGTGGTGGTGGTGGTGGTGACGATCATGATTGATTATGATGATGATGGTGATGACTTTCTACGAGATCATTAATTTTACGAAAGAAGTCAATTGGCTTCAAAGAAGCTGTTGAAGCAGAAAAAGAGAAAATCGAAAAATGAAAGGACCTCAGTCGGTTTCGATGATGAGTGTTCCAACTTTTCAATCAACGAGATAATCTACTCATACGGTTACCATGCAAATCGCTGAACATTCAGCAAAAAAGTGTATCCTTCACGTAATTCTCAAGGAAATTCAGCGTGACAGATTTTGTGACAAATCTGACATTAAGAATTACAGTCCATCCGACGGGCAGTTTCAGTCTACTTAATATGTCTCACAAAGGTTTGAGTTGACTTTAACTTCTTGTAAATGACAACTGCATAAGTTACCTCTCTGTAAAATCGAACATCGGATCTTATGATTGCGAAGCAAAATCCCTAACCATTTAAACATGCTGTGTCCACAATCTTAGAATTAATGTATGGGTAAATCTACCTCTTTAACAACAGCAGCATCTGTCGGCTGGGATCGAGTGCCATTTTTTTTTTAAATAAAAATAAAAAGCGGATATCCTATTTCTAGAAAGCTCGACCTCCTACCAACACTAGCACCACCTCTATCTCAACCACTTATTAAACGGAGTGGATCTTTAAAAAAAGAAATCCGTAGCCATATTGTTTCATAAAGATAATTTTATCTTTTGTTGGCACCAAGATACATTTTACAAAATCAAAATGATTTTCCAACCTGTGTAAAGTGAGAAAACGTAACTCTTATGTTTCGTAGGTGAGAAAGGTGAACAAATCTTGATCTCAATTTGGCTGCGAGTCAAAACTTCTGCAAATTGTTTTTATAATAAGACAAGAATATGATGATGATGCATGTAATGAGATTAATAATAATAATAATAATAATAATAATAATAATAATAATAATAATAATAATAATAATAATAATAATAATAATAATATGTGTGTGTGTGTTATTATTAATCTCATTACATTGTATATCTATCTATCTCTCTCTCTCTATATATATATATATGAATATAAAATTGCAAGTTTGAAGAACAGTCAGATAAAATATACCCAATCTTTCTTCATCCTAGTCCGTAGAAATCAATTAGATAAATAATCATTTAAACGGAGTTAAGTTTAAAATGTAACTTCGAAGAGATAATAATGATACAGATTATTCCCCGCGAGGAACAGTCAGATAACATTTACCAACTCTTTCTTTTTAGCCCGTATATTAATATACACGTGTGTGTATAGTTTTATATATATATATATATATATATATATATATATATATATATATATCAAAGAAGAGAAATAGGACGAAGGTAAACAGTTACAAAAGAATTTAATACACAACTTGTTCTACCAAGCTTTGGAATACTCCTAATAACTGAATATATATATATATATATATATATATATATATATATATATATATATATTCACTGTTAACCAAATCTACGTTAACAAAGGTTACACATATATATGTGTATGTATGCATTTGTGTTTGCATGTGTGTGAATGTGTGTGTGCTTAGGTCATAATATGAATGCTCACATACATGTGTAGTATTTCATATACATATATTTAAGCCATTGAGATATGTGAGCCATTGAGGTAAATCTATTGATACTGCATACATCTGGATAAAAGACTTCAGAACGATTTGTTATTAAGTCATTAGGTTATTTCCTTCGGCTCACATAACTTTGAGTTCACATCCCTTCTCTTTCTACTAGGAATTGCGATTGACAGATAGTATCCGCAATGGAAAGATCATTGGAAATAGTGTTTCTTTGCTCCGATCTAATGACCGTCTGTTTTCATTTTTCCTTTCCTTATAAAACTGAGGGCGGCGAATTGGTAGAGTCGTTAGACCGTCGAATAGAATGCATTATGGTATTCGTCCGGCTCTGCTCTCTGAGTTCAATCCCCTCCAAGGTCAACTTTGCCTTTCATCCTTTTGAGATCGATAAAAAAAAGTACCAGTCCAGTACTGGGTCAATTCTTCCTCTATATGTCTTTCTCATTTCACCGCTCTGTCCTCTACTTGGTCGATGAGGTAGCAACATATATCTGATGAAAATTAATAATGGTACTCCGATATAGCGACATACATATCAATGTACGTATTGTATATTGAATAAGATACGGGATGTTTATAAAAGACATCTGAGTGCCTTTCGATATAAATCTTAAGGTTCACAGCCTTAAAATTCACAGCGAAATGCCTTGAATGCAAGCGGCCGAAATCGGATTCCTCCAAGGGGTCTTTGGAGTGACGTTACTCGATAAAGTGCATAGCTAGGATATCAGGAAGCCACTGCGGGTAGAGCCGCTACTTCTCCAAATTGAGAGATCACAACTCCGATACTATGGGCATGTGGTTAGAATGTCTCAGGATAGAAGCGCTGGACAGATTTCACGGGTGAAACCCACAGGTAGGAGACCCAGGGGTAGACCCCGGGTAAGATGGTGGGATAACATCCATGAACTTGGGTGATCACGCTTGAGGATCCAGCCGGATCAGTTGGAGACAGTTGCTTCTGACAGGACCCACTGGAAGGAATGTTTGAGGACTCTTCCTACCAACACCACGAGCCTCTCAGGAATAAGTGGGCGAAGAAGAAGATCCCGTATATTATTCAATATGCAGTACGTACATTTATATATCTGATATTTTACAAAAGATATGACATGGTAAAGGTAGACTGGTTCTTCCAGTGTAGATCCCTCGCTACCCAAAATTCTGTCCACTATTGAAATACATGAAAGAGGAGAATAATAAAATATTGCCTAAATGACAGGATATTTAACGAATCAAACTAATTAATCCAGCGAGACCTTCACCAAATTCCTAACTTTTTAATCTCTTTATAAGCTTATCAAAATATCTAGTCAATCACTGCTATGCTACTCACCTCCTCCCTCCACTTAATCCATTTGGGTGAGAAGAGAGAGAAAACACTTTCTTATATTAATATATCTCACCTATAATCATACTAAATGTGCTCTGAGTTTAAATCCTCCACCCCACCGAGATCAACTTTGCCTTTCATCATTTCAAGGAGGGGTAAATAAAGTAAGTACTGGGGTCTTTTATTCCTCTCTCTCTCTCTATATATATATATAAATATATATATATATATATATATATATATATATATATATATATATAATATATACGTTATTCCGGGTTGAATCGGAGGTAACCACAGTAAGTAAGGTACTCAATACATAGCAGAGTATAATAGTTTTAATATAGATGAGATTCTACAGGACTAGAACTGTTTCATTCATTAGAAATCATCAGGAATCTCTGAGATTCCTGATGATTTCTAATGAATGAAACAGTTCTAGTCCTGTAGAATCTCATATATATATAATATATATATATATATATATATATATTAGAAAGTGAGGTTTTTTTTACAAAATGAAAAATAACCGAGGTGTCCTACACGAGTGGAAGTATAAAGAAAAAGGGATGAAATCGAAAATGCAACTGAAGTCTTATTTTTTTTTAAAATATATATATTTATTTGGTTCCTTTACCGGTTTCGCAGTTCTTCTGCTTTTCAAAAGGTGAGTTGAGATGGAGGGTCTGTGGTTTTTCTCACATCTGTGAGAAAAACCACAGACCCTCCATCTCAACTCACCTTTTGAAAAGCAGAAGAACTGCGAAACCGGTAAAGGAACCAAATAAATATATATATTTTTAAAAAAAATAAGACTTCAGTTGCATTTTCGATTTCATCCCTTTTTCTTTATATATATATATATATATATATATATATATATATATATATATATATATATATATATGTATGTGTGTGTATAAAATAGAAGTAGCGGGGAACTATTTCGACCAAAGTCGTCCCATGGACTGAGTGCTCTACTACTACGGATATAACTTTCCAGTGTTCTACTATTATATATAAAATATTTATATATATATATAAATATCTATATCTATATATGTAGCTAGCTATCTGCCTTTCTATTTATAGCCCTCCCATTATCTATATATCATCCGGTATATATATATATATATATATATATATATATATATATATATATATTGGGAATAGGGGTCTCTAGACAGGGTAGCGCCTTTGATGGCTGGCCCGCTGCACCTTCGGGTGGACGAGAATCACTGGTCCTCATTCATTCTCTAAATCTCTCACATCTGGCTCCAAGCACCATTCCCCGGTAAACTG
>OZ024755.1:25438496-25440996 GCA_964016885.1 Eledone cirrhosa
TCGGAGTGGAGAGAGAGGCACTGCACCCCAGTAAATTTACTGAAAGGTGGGTGAATGAAGCGAAAATGGCCTGAGTGATTGGGCTTTCTCTTTTTATAAGCCTGTAGGTTAAAGAAGAGAGCAAAAGGAAGAAGGGAGCACTTGCACAACACGCTCCTGAAGTTGAGGGTTGTTCTATCGACGGGGTATTAAACAACCCATTTGTGGTGCTTCCCCCCTATTGGGGATTTCGATTGTTATAATTGTTTGTTTTATATTTTTTACACGACTGTATGTAAAATCCCCGGCATGTCTCTTTGTATTGTCCCCTTTTCTTGTGCGCCCTTGTGGGAAATAAAGAAATCTATCTATCTATCTATCTTTATATACATATATCCCCGGCATGTCTTTGTATTGTCCCCTTTTCTTGTTGCACCCTTGTGGCTAATAAAGAAATCTATCTTTTAATATATATATATATATATTAACTGGACGTTACAATCCCTAAACTAAATATATATATATATATATATGTATATGTGTGTGTGTGTGTGTGTGTGTGTGTGTGTGTGTGTGTGTGTGTGTGTGTGTGTGTGTGTGTGTGTGTGTGTGTGTGCATGCGTGGTCCCGTAACTCCCGAGAAGAGAGTCGTAGGTGCACCCTGTTGACATACAGGGTTTCTAGGGCATTCTTTTAAAACATGGCTCATATATATATATGCTATATATATATATATACATATATATATATATATATATATATATATATATATATATATATATATATATATATATATACACGAGCACTTACACATTTATTTAGACATATAAAAGCGCGTCTTAAGAAGTGAAGATTAGTTACGTGAATGACGGAGAATGTTCAAAGCATGAGTCACCTTCGTCAACAATCTAGATAACCAACATACGTACTAGAGCAGACAGAATACAACATGCCTATGAGGCTATGAATATAAAGATTGACAAAACATTCAGCCATACGAAAGGACATAAATACATACATACATTATATATATATATATATATATATATATATATATATATATATATATATATATAAAAGAGTGGGAGAAGTAGATAGATAGTTATATTGATGGATAGATAGATATATGAATAGGTTTGTAGATAGATAGATTGATTCATAGATAGATTTCTTTATTTGCCACAAGGGCGCACAAGAAAAGGGGACAATACAAGGACATATGCCGGAGATTTTACATACAATCGTGTAAAAAATTTAACAATCGAAATCCCCAAATGGGTTGTTTAATACCCCGTCGATAGAACAACCCTCAACTTCAGGAGTGTGTTTTGCAAGTGCTCCTTTCTTCCCTTTGCTCTCTTCTTCAACCTACAGGTTGATATACAGAGAAGGCCCAATCACTCGGACCATATTTGCTACATTCACCCACCTTTCAGTAAATTTATTGGGGTGCAGTGCCTCTCTCTCCACTCTCATTCTCCTTCTAAAGAAGGGAATGAGTTGCTGAGAGAAAGGCATCTGTTGTCAGTCTTCTCAATCTCGTTTACCATATAATCTCTTTTAACATAGCCACTATACAGAGGAAAACCGCCTCTCTTTCCTTTTTGAAAGAATTTGGAGGACAGATAGATAGATAGATAGATAGATATATAGATAGATAGATAGATAAATAGATAGATTTATGGATAAACAGACAGATAGATAAACAGAGACAAATAGATAGACAGTGAGAGAGACAGACGGATAGATAGGTAGAGAGAGACTGAATGACAGGCAGATAAATAGAGTCAGATGTCAGATAGATGTGTGTGTGGGGGGGGGGGTGTAAAAGTTAAACAGAAATAACAACACAATCGGTACAGTATAAGGAAGGAAGGAATATATTAGATTAACGCTTGAAATAACAGGAAGAGGGTCTTAACATTTCTGACGTTAGTCCTCATCAGAAGAAAGAATGAAAAATTAGAAAGATTGAATGGACGGGCGGGGTGGAATTGAAAAAAAAATGTTTTCAGAGAAAAATAACAGGTCCATTCAGGTTGCCATCAACGACAACAGAAGGCCGAACTGGAAGATATATTTAAAAATTTTTATTCCGTGAAATTACTATACATATATATTTCACTCACAGGGTATTGGGTAATCTGCGGCTATAATAGGAAACACTTGCCAAAGGTGTCTACGTTTCTAAAACAACAACATTGATGGTCGTGTGTATAGCTCAGCTGTCAATAAATTGGTCGGTTTCAACATTTATACTTCATTAACTTCTGTTGAATGTAAACAACAAGTAAGCAATGAATATTAAGTATTTACTGCCGTTTACTCTAATTATAACTTCAATTTATAATGATCCGTTTTCTAATTAAATATTAATGTGACACCATTGTGGTTATAGCTGTTGTGACAGATGTACACATGTCACAACAGAAACTATTAGAATATATTCCACATATGTTACTAAGGTGCTCCAACATGGCCCTATTTCATGAACTGAAACAGGTAAAAGAGATAGCTGGAT
>OZ024755.1:25448496-25458496 GCA_964016885.1 Eledone cirrhosa
TGGAAACATAATTTCCTTGGTCTGATCTGATAATCAGTTCCTTTCTTCAGTCAGGTGTTGTGACTGACAGATAGTACCAGCAACAGAAAAACCAATAGAAAACATTGTTTCCTTGGTCTAGTCTGACAATCAGTTCCTTTTTCTACCAAGTGTTGTGACCAACAGATTGTATCAGCAATGGAAAGACCAATAGAGACATTGTTTCCTCGGTCTGACCTGATGATCAGTTCTTTTCTTCTGCCAGGAGTTGTGACAAACAGATAGTATCAGCAATGGAAAGATTTTCCTTGCTCTTGTCTGACAATCACTTCCTTTCCTGCTTTTTTCCTTTTATTTTTTTACATTAGAGACAATAAGAAGTCTTATTTTTTTAATGCATTACATTGAAGTCATAGATTTTCAGAAGTCATTATTAAAGTATTAGTAATGTGTTTTTTAGTCCGTTTCATAATGCCTGATTAAATCAATAGATAGATGAAACGCATGTACCAAAGAAGTGGAGAAGCTACAATAAAACAGCATACAACACAATGCCACAGTACATATAACAATACCTCCATACCACGTTCAAACACAATGTCACATGATGTTAGCGATCAATAATGTTCAATAAAATAATTACTATAATATATGTATTGTTTGTGATTGAGAGATCCGATGTCCTCTGTCATTGGACTGCCACAGGAAATCCGAAGATGACTAAATACAAGCTATTGAGTGGTAGGTTGCTATTGAAATCTCCGGTGTCCTCAGCCCCCAGACTGCCGTTTTATTCCGCAAAGTCGGGACAAGGTTACTATGCCCGAGGAAAGAACCTTGCGAGGTGGAATAGCTGATACAATGGATATAGCTTGTTTTTCTCCACAAAAATGTCTTCACCATCTTATCGACGGGGAGCAGCTAAGATATACCATCCAAGCCAAAGGTACAGAGGTCACTCCCTCCTTGTTGTTTTATGCTTTTTGTCATTCATAAATTATGGTATAGACCAGGTTTGGGCAACCTTTTCCGAGTGGGCCGCATAGGATGAGGCTCTTCATAAAGAAGGCCACATTACTAAAAAATTCAAGGCAATTTTGAAATTTGGCGTGACACTCAGAAAGCCACACGGGCCACACACGGCTCGCGGGCCGCAGTTTGACCATGACTGGTTTCAGTCATTAGAAAATGACCATGCTGAGCCAACTCAGTCACTCCAGTACTTATCGATCTCTCTTTGTCGAAACATTAAGTTACATGATATAAACAAACAATAAGTATGAACATATGAACGAAAACACACACACACATATATATATATATATATATATATATATATGTAGATAAATCTACCAAGAATTTACGGTAGTGTCCAATCCGTATGAAGAACTCAATGTATTCCGGATATCATGGAAAGAAGAGATGTAATGAAAATCCAATTTCGGTGAAAGATAAACGGTATACAGAGTCAAGATAAAATATTAAACAAATAATGAACAAACAATTCCTTATATTAAACAAAAAAAGTTCACTATTTAACGATCGTTTCTAGGGCATATATGTGCTATAATTGGTATGCATATTTAACAGATCTATGTACAAAATTATACAAAATTATACAAATTATCAAGATTAAATATACATACCTAACACATATATACGCCGTCTTCAGAAATAATATTATTGAAGACGGCGTATATATGTGTTAGGTATGTATATTTAATCTTGATAATTTGTATAATTTTGTATAATTTTGTACATAGATCTGTTAAATATGCATACCAATTATAGCACATATATGCCCTAGAAACGATCGTTAAATAGTGAACTTTTTTTGTTTAATATAAGGAATTGTTTGTTCATTATTTGTTTAATATTTTATATATATATATATATATATATATATATATATTTCAGTTTGCCTTTTGCATGCATGCATGCAAAAGTTGTAGTTCCTGTCTGTTTGTCTGTTTGTTTGTTCACGAACGCCTCCTATGGTTTTGGAGATAGACCCCATAATCATATATATTCTGAAACTACATTGCACAGGGTACTTGGATAAGTATATTTCATTTTAATCAAAGGGTTCCCCGAGGGTACAAACTCCTGCTGAAAACCCCCTTCGATTCATATGAAATTTAAACCATAGGTAAATGACAAGATATGATGCCTATTCACAAAATTTCAGCAAATTTCAATAATATTAAGAAACCCTAATGGAGTTTTTCTCCAAAAATTATATCACGGATTTAAAATCAATCATCATTTTCTTACAAAAAAAAATGTGTGAAACGCAGCAAATCGCGGGTAATTCAGCTAGTCTATATATATATATATATATAGACAGGTGGTGCTATTAAGTGAGACATGGCCTGGGCCAATTCTAGCCGAAAGTTATTTATATATATATATATATATATATATATATATATATATATATATATATATATATATGACGGCTTCCACACCGTTTCTGTAAACCAAATTCCACTCATAAGACATCGGCCAACATGACACTATAAAATAATTTCCTAAGGTACCACACAGCGGGAGTGGTTCCGAAACCTCATCTTTACAAGAACTCATTAACCACGCAGCCATGCAGTCGCTCCTATATAATTCTAAATATAAAATTCTCCTAAACAGAAAAAGATGTCCGAACGAACGTGCCAAAGCAATGTATTATTCATAAAACCTTTCATGTAGACAAGTGGTCAAGCGATCAGCTGCTTCTCGTATTTTATTTACGGCACCATGTTGGTATTATTTAACCCTAAGCCCGGTGGATTGGCATTAGTCTGTAATGCGTCGGATAATATTCTTTGTAGCATAGAGTTATGGCTCTTTATGGTCCAAGTTCAAATCCCACCGAGGTCGGTACAATAAAACGTCAGTAATGCACTCGAGTCGATTTAATCGATTTTCCCCTCCCCGTAAATTGTGGGCCTTCTGCCGAAATCAGAAATCATTATCTAAACCTAAGGCAAATTTATGATCATCGTCCATCGATCGTAACGTCACGAGTTCGATTCTCAGCGGCGCATTCTGTCCTTGACCAACACATTTTATTTCTGGCTGCTTTAGTTTGTAAAACTGATCTTAGCCTGTAATTCTGATGTTATTCAATGTGTCACGCTGTTGAATCTCTATGAAAACTACGTTATGGCTGCACGTGTCTGTGGAATTCTTAGTCACTTGCATCTTAATATCACCTGGACCACTGGTTGTCGGAACAGATGCCAACACATCACCAATTATAATACCTAAATGAACTGGTTTAGAAAGTGAAACACACGAATCAAAGCTCTGCTCTAAAATAGAAGTATATGTGAAGGGACAGGGCCTAAGGTTTAAGGTGTTAAACTCACGGTTTCCTCGCTAACATTCTTTGAAGAAATGTCACATTAGTCTAGTCTGCTCAACTGAAATGAAAAATGTGTACTATCAGCAGCTAGGGATTAACCTTTGCAATGTCTAGGGGTGGGAGTATTTATCCTAGTAAGACGCAGGTTCTATTATTGAAACACCCGATTAGGAGGCCAGCTAAGTCTAAATAGGTGTGAGCTATAACAAGATAGGAAGCCAGCTAAACATACATATGTGTGAGCTGTAACATCACCATAGGGGGTGTCAGTTAAATAGGCATAGGTGTGAGCTGAAACAACAAGAAAATAGGTGGCCAGTTAAACCTACATAGGTGTCAGCAGTTACAACATAGTAGACCAGCTAAACCTACATAGGTGTGAGCTGTGACAATAACATATGAGGTCAACTAAACCTACATAGGTGTGAGCTGTGACAATAACATATGAGGTCAACTAAACCTACATAGGTGTGAGCTGTGACAACATAGGAGACCAGCTAAATTTACATAGGTGTGAGCTGTGACAACAGTATAGTAGGCCAGCTAAACCTACATAGGTGAGAGCTATAATAACACGAGGTCAACTTAACCTACATAGGTGAGAGCTATAATAACATGAGGTCAACTTAACCTACATGGGTGTGAGCTGTGACAATAACATATGAGGTCAACTAAACCTACATATGTGTGAGATTTAACAACAATGTAGGGGACCAGCTAAACCTACATAGGTGTGAGCTGTAACAACAATATAGGAGGCCAACTAAACCTACATACGTTTGTCCTTTGACATATTTCAATAAATAAAATATAAAATCTCATTCTATTTTCTGTTCTATTCTTGATAATCCATATTCATTTATTATGCTAGTTTCATTATTTTTTTTATTCTCAAACTTCGTTATTCAACAAATGTCAAAGCATGCTTTGCAGCAAAGAGTTACGGCCCTTTATGATTTGAGTTCAAATCCCACCGAGGTTAACTTTGCCTTTCATCCTTACGGGGTCGATAAAATAAAGTACCAGTAATACACTGGGATAATTGCTGGCCTTGTGCCAAAAGTAGAAACAATTATATAATGTTAGCAATAAAAATAAGAAAACGAAAGTGAAAAAAAATAAATAGCGAAAGTAAGGTACGGTGAAAGATACCTGTAGGCTCATCAGACGACTCTAGGAGGTATTTCTCAGCTGCGCTCCGCGGACAACAACCAGTGACACTAGCTGTATCAGCTACTCCACATCAAGTTACTCCTTTCCCGGACATGATATACTCCTCCCAATTTTGAGGAGGAAATGACAGTTCCGAGACCGAGGATACCAGATATCTCGATGGCAACTGGCATGAAAAGGAAGCAGTCGGTCAAGTCTCAGTATTTGGCTATATTTCCTCCGCATTATGGGCGGCAATGACTGGGCTTATGGCTGAAGCAACAAAGCTGGAGTCGGAGAACGTGTGGCAGCATGTGGCGTTCGAGATTAGAGATTTACTTCTTTTGAATGAGAAAAGGATTTTTTTCCGTCTGAGCGCTTACCATTACGACGGTCGAGATCGGCAGGCTCCATCTGTGACGAGAAACCGGCCGGGTCCTGGCTCCTTCTGATGATGTCAACCAAGACAGCGTGTCGAGGGAACCGACGTGCACTGTAGTGACAAGAGAGCGGGTGTAGTCCGAACTCATCGACCATGGATGGCTCTATAACGCAGAGGCCAAGGCACATGTCCACTCTATTGTGGATGCCCTCACCATCAAGAAGGGTACCAGTTGATTGGAAGGACATCAAATTGAGCTACGTGCCACTATTTGGCTGGGAGGAGAAAAGGAAGCAAGCGGGACGGTGTTGGTCCAGACGTCATTCAAGCTATTGTTAATTTAAACCAGGCATGGCAACCTTTTTCGAGAAGCGGGCCGCATGAGATATGGCTCATCATCAGGCGGGCCGCAAGCGCTAATTTACATTCGTGCCCACATCAAAAAAAAAAAAAAAAAAAAGTCTAAGGGCGGTAACTCAGGTGGTTTTGATTTGTTTCTTCAGAATTTGTACATGGTGTTTTCTTCAATCGTAAAAATGATAGAAAGATAAATTACGACTGAAAAGTTTGGGTAAAAAAATCAGAAAGATTTCACTTAGGTGACCTAGCCAAAGCCGTTCAGAAAGTGTCGCGGGCCGCAGTTTTTCCCATGACCGATAAAATGGTCAGAGCTGACACAGGTCTCCAGGCTACGACATGCTCTGACGTTTTACAGAGAATTAGGCTGATGAGGATGCAGGTGAAGATAATGAAATATAGAGCAAGGTTAGGGGGTGCACGGTAGTTTAAACTACAGAATCTCACGATGTGCTTCATCTGTTGCCAGCCGGCGGCATCGAAACTAACATTGCTTATTGGAATATAGACGTGTTGAGAGGGTGTTAGTAGTCGTGGAGGTGGTGGTAGTGGTAGTGTTGGGATGGTGGTTGTAGTGGTGGTGTGTTTATGGGAGAGATGGAGTAGGATATTACAGAAACTGTGAGTCAAGGTAGAAGAATTCTGAAATGGTTGAGAGTTTCCGGTCTGGGCAGTGTTGGCCGTAAACAGAGAGAAGGCGGGGGAGAATGTGACTGAAAGAGAAGGAGGGGGAGAATGTGAATGAAAGAGAAGGAGGGTGAGAAAGGGAATCAAAGGGGAGGGGAGAAAGGGAATCAAAGGGGAGGGAGAGAAAGGGAATGAAAGAGAGAGAGGGAGAGAAGAGAATGAAAGAGAAGGGGGGAGAGAAAGGGAATGAAAGAGGAGGAGAGGGAGAGAATGACTGAAAGAGGAGGGAGAGAAAAGGAATGAAAGAAAAGGGGGAGAGAATGAATGAAAGAGAAGGAGAGTGAGAAAGGGAATGAAAGAGGAGGGGGAGGAAAAGGGAATGAAAGAGGAGGGAGAGAAAGGGAATGAAAGAGGAGAGGGATAATGTGAATGAAAGAGAATGAGGGAGAGAGAGAAAGGGAATGAAAGAGGAGGGGAGGGAAAGGGAATGAGAGAGAAGGAGAGAGGAAAAGTGAAAATCCTCCCCCACCCTCTTCAGCATTTCAAGGTGGACACATTACACCTGGTCACATATGTCTCTTCTAACACCCCTCCTACACTCTCTTCTCCGACACACCTCCCACTCACTCATTCTTTTCCTCACTTTCCTCTTCCTCCCTTTCTTCAAGACACGTGTTTCCATTTCGCGTTAGTTTGGTGTTCACATCTATTTCTTTGTCCGCCTTCTTGTCTGTCTGACACTCTGTCTGACACTCTGTCTGTCAATCTCTCTATCTGTCTGTCTGTCTGACACTCTGTCTGTCAATCTCTCTATCTGTCTGTCAGTCTCTCTATCTGTCTGTATGTCTGTCTGACACTCTGTCTGTCAGTCTCTCTATCTGTCTGTCTGTCTGTCAATCTCTCTATCTGTCTGTCTGTCTGACACTCTGTCTGTCAATCTCTCTATCTGTCTGTCTGTCTGACACTCTGTCTGTCAATCTCTCTATCTGTCTGTCTGTCTGACACTCTGTCTGTCAATCTCTCTATCTGTCTGTCTGTCTGACACTCTGTCTGTCAATCTCTCTATCTGTCTATCTGTCTATCTGTCTGACACTGTCTAACACTCTGTCTCTTAGTCTGACACTCTGTCTGTCAATCTCTCTGTCTGACACTCTGTCTGTCAATCTCTCTATCTGTCTATCTGTCTGACACTGTCTAACACTCTGTCTCTTAGTCTGACACTCTGTCTGTCAATCTCTCTATCTGACACTGTCTAACACTCTGTCTCTTAGTCTGACACTCTGTCTGTCAGTCTCTCTATCTGTCTATCTGTCTATCTTTCTGACACTGTCTAACACTCTGTCTCTTAGTCTGACACTCTGTCTGTCAGTCTGTCTATCTGTCCCTCTATATGTTTGTATGTCTGACACTCTGTCTATCTGGCTGTCTCTATATCAGACTGTTTGGAATATCTGTCTATCTGGCTGTCTGTTTACCTGACACTGTCTATTTGTCTGTGTCTGCTACTCTCTGTCTGTCTGTCTCTATATCAGAGTATTTGGAATATTTGTGTATCTGTCTGTCCATTTTTCTACAGGGCTGGTGCTGCCATGCAGCCAACTATACAGTCTCCGCATTCAGAAATGTTACAGGACTGGCGCTACCATTAGGCCAACTATACAGTCACCACATTCAGAAATAATACAGGACTGGCGCTACCATTAGGCCAACTATACAGTCACCACATTCAGAAATGATACAGGACTGGCGCTACCATTAGGCCAACTATACAGTCTCCGCATTCAGAAATGTTACAGGACTGGCGCTACCATTAGGCCAACTATACAGTCTCCACATTCAGAAATGTTACAGGACTGGCGCTACCATTAGGCCAACTATACAGTCTCCACATTCAGAAATGTTACAGGACTGGCGCTACCATTAGGCCAACTATACAGTCACCACATTCAGAAATGTTACAGGACTGGCGCTACCATTAGGCCAACTATACAGTCACCACATTCAGAAATGATACAGGACTGGCGCTACCATTAGGCCAACTATACAGTCACCGCATTCAGAAATGATACAGGACTTGCGCAACCATTAGGCCAACTATACAGTCACCACATTCAGAAATGATACAGGAATTACGCAACCATTAGGCCAACTGTACAGTCACCACATTCAGAAATAATACAGGACTGGCGCTACCATTAGGCCAACTATACAGTCACCACATTCAGAAATGATACAGGACTGTTGCTACCATTAGGCCAACTAGACAGTTGCTTATGGCGCATTACTGAAACTTCAAATATGACAGATTTATACCCATTTATATAATTGAATAAAATATATGATTTCCTGCGATCAATAAATAAACCATTAACCATCTTAGCCTTATAACAACATTGTGCAAATATCCAAAGCAACGAAGAACGTCGTATAGTATTATGGGGGTCGGATAGGTGATTTTGCGTGGGTGGAGTGTGAACTGTGTAGTAGATAATACAGGCCTAGTAATTTTGTTAGCGTGGTCTGAGTATTAAGCTGATGAGGATGCAGGTGAAGATAATGAAATATAGAGCAAGGTTAGGGGGTGCACGGTAGTTTAGGCCACAGTATCTCACGGTGTGCTTCATCTGTTGCCAGTCTGCAGCATCGAAACTAACATTGCTTATTGGAATATAGATGTGCTGAGAGGGTGGTAGTGGTGGTGGCTGGAGTGTTGGGATGGTGGTGGCGTGTTGGATAGTGATGGTGGTTTCCAATTTTGTTAGTGTAGTCAGAGAAAAACTTGTCAAAATCTAGGGCTGTCAGTTTTCCAAACTGTAAGTTGAAATTATTTTATGTGGAAGAGCGGTAAGAATGTTGGACTTACGATCATAATGTCGTGGGGTCGATTCCTGGGCTGGGTTGCGTGTTGTGTACTTGAGCAAAACACTTCATTTCACGTTGCTCAGCTTAAAATATACTCAGCTTAAAATGAGTACCAACAATAGCTGGGGGTTTAACCCTGCGATGGACTAGCATCCTGTCCAGTGGGGACTTTGCACTCTCAGTCGCTTCACGCCATGAAAGCGGGATAAGCGCCGGCCTAACGAGCCTTTTGGTTTAAGACAAACATTAGACAGACTTCGGAAGAGTGTGGTGGATAACTAGGAGAAAGGCACGTACATTGCAGACCTAGCTTTATATGTTAAATACCCAGGTGCTTCTCTGTGCACACGAATACACATACAAACACGTACATTTTAATGAACACATCTTACGTATATAATCTTCTTTATACAAAAACATATAATTGTTATGTTCCAGTTTGAAACGAAGAGAAACGCAATTTAAGGCAAAAATAGATGAATTCTTAGAGAAAGAACAATATCTAGTTTTGTAAAAACCATTAAATTAATAAATTAATCTCCATAAAATGTATATATATAAGCAAACACACACGTGTGTATACACAAACATTGTGGTGGCTGATTGTGTGAAAGGTATATCTTGACGTGGCCTCATAAAATAAATTAGGACTATCTATAATGATGTTTATAATAACTATATTCATATGGTACTGATTTGAAATCAACATGGCCGAAACTTACACGTCTTTTTTTTCTTTACAGACACACACACACACACATATATATATATATATATATATATATATATATATATATATATATATATATACATACATATGTGAGTATATATATATATATATATATATATATATATATATATATATATATATATATATATATATATATATATATATATATAAATAGGAAAAGAGTCAAGACTTCGACGGTTGATCTCCGGTCGTTTCGACAGCTAGTTCGGATCTAGCTGTTGAAACGGCCGGAGCTCAGCCGTCGGGGCCCTAACTCTTTTCCTATTACCCACGCTACTACTCTAAGTATTGAGTACTCTGGTGCATTATGGTCCACGTGCTATCTTACCAAACTCTCTTTGTTATATATATATATATATATATATATATATATATATATATATATATATATATATATATATATATATGTGTGTGTGTGTGTGTGTGTGTGTGTGTGTATATACATATGTGTGTGTATATATAAACACACACACACACACAGACAAAGCATTGTGAGGTATGTAGCAAATGAGCGATAATTTTTTTA
>OZ024755.1:25463496-25465996 GCA_964016885.1 Eledone cirrhosa
TTTTTCTATGAAAATTAGTAGTGGGCAGACCAACTTGCATAGAGTGTGAGTAAGTACCGGTTCAACGGAGACGATAAAAACAAATAACGAAACGAAATTAAATTTCGTTTCGTTTGTAACTCACTTTTGTATGACTGATGCTTAAACAATTAAGTTAAAGATGTACATCCATATATGTATACTGAAATACTAGTATGTATATGAATACACACACGTATACATATGTAGATGTACCAAGTTTTTTTCACTGATCACTTTACTGTGAGTGGCCAGCTATTCTGTATGTAAACACACAGACAAACCGGTTTTTAGAGTCATACTGGTTTTTGAGGAAACACCTTTCCTCTATTCTCCAGAAAGCCAGACAAGGAATATTGAACTAGTTTCGTTGTTGTTACAACTCATCAGCAATATTTACCTATCTTCCGGCCTCTCTAGAGAATCGTAAAAGCATATATCGTTATATGCTTTTTCTATGAAAATTAGTAGTGGGCAGACCAACTTGCATAGAGTGTGAGTAAGTACCGGTTCAACGGAGACGATAAAAACAAATAACGAAACGAAATTAAATTTCGTTTCGTTTGTAACTCACTTTTGTATGACTGATGCTTAAACAATTAAGTTAAAGATGTACATCCATATATGTATACTGAAATACTAGTATGTATATGAATACACACACGTATACATATGTAGATGTACCAAGTTTTTTTCACTGATCACTTTACTGTGAGTGGCCAGCTATTCTGTATGTAAACACACAGACAAACCGGTTTTTAGAGTCATACTGGTTTTTGAGGAAACACCTTTCCTCTATTCTCCAGAAAGCCAGACAAGGAATATTGAACTAGTTTCGTTGTTGTTACAACTCATCAGCAATATTTACCTATCTTCCGGCCTCTCTAGAGAATCGTAAAAGCATATATCGTTATATGCTTTTTCTATGAAAATTAGTAGTGGGCAGACCAACTTGCATAGAGTGTGAGTAAGTACCGGTTCAACGGAGACGATAAAAACAAATAACGAAACGAAATTAAATTTCGTTTCGTTTGTAACTCACTTTTGTATGACTGATGCTTAAACAATTAAGTTAAAGATGTACATCCATATATGTATACTGAAATACTAGTATGTATATGAATACACACACGTATACATATGTAGATGTACCAAGTTTTTTTCACTGATCACTTTACTGTGAGTGGCCAGCTATTCTGTATGTAAACACACAGACAAACCGGTTTTTAGAGTCATACTGGTTTTTGAGGAAACACCTTTCCTCTATTCTCCAGAAAGCCAGACAAGGAATATTGAACTAGTTTCGTTGTTGTTACAACTCATCAGCAATATTTACCTATCTTCCGGCCTCTCTAGAGAATCGTAAAAGCATATATCGTTATATGCTTTTTCTATGAAAATTAGTAGTGGGCAGACCAACTTGCATAGAGTGTGAGTAAGTACCGGTTCAACGGAGACGATAAAAACAAATAACGAAACGAAATTAAATTTCGTTTCGTTTGTAACTCACTTTTGTATGACTGATGCTTAAACAATTAAGTTAAAGATGTACATCCATATATGTATACTGAAATACTAGTATGTATATGAATACACACACGTATACATATGTAGATGTACCAAGTTTTTTTCACTGATCACTTTACTGTGAGTGGCCAGCTATTCTGTATGTAAACACACAGACAAACCGGTTTTTAGAGTCATACTGGTTTTTGAGGAAACACCTTTCCTCTATTCTCCAGAAAGCCAGACAAGGAATATTGAACTAGTTTCGTTGTTGTTACAACTCATCAGCAATATTTACCTATCTTCCGGCCTCTCTAGAGAATCGTAAAAGCATATATCGTTATATGCTTTTTCTATGAAAATTAGTAGTGGGCAGACCAACTTGCATAGAGTGTGAGTAAGTACCGGTTCAACGGAGACGATAAAAACAAATAACGAAACGAAATTAAATTTCGTTTCGTTTGTAACTCACTTTTGTATGACTGATGCTTAAACAATTAAGTTAAAGATGTACATCCATATATGTATACTGAAATACTAGTATGTATATGAATACACACACGTATACATATGTAGATGTACCAAGTTTTTTTCACTGATCACTTTACTGTGAGTGGCCAGCTATTCTGTATGTAAACACACAGACAAACCGGTTTTTAGAGTCATACTGGTTTTTGAGGAAACACCTTTCCTCTATTCTCCAGAAAGCCAGACAAGGAATATTGAACTAGTTTCGTTGTTGTTACAACTCATCAGCAATATTTACCTATCTTCCGGCCTCTCTAGAGAATCGTAAAAGCATATATCGTTATATGCTTTTTCTATGAAAATTAGTAGTGGGCAGACCAACTTGCATAGAGTGTGAGTAAGTACCGGTTCAACGGAGACGATAAAAACAAATAACGAAACGAAATTAAATTTCGTTTCGTTTGTAACTCACTTTTGTATGACTGATGCTTAAACAATTAAGTTAAAG
>OZ024755.1:25473496-25478496 GCA_964016885.1 Eledone cirrhosa
GGGCTGTCTGCCTTTCTCTCTACATCACCAATTTCTCTCTCTCTCTCTCTCTCTCTGTATGTGTGTGTGTGTGTGTGCTTGTGTGTGTGTGTGCGTGTGTGTGTGTGTGCGTGCGTGTGTGTGCTTGTGTGTGTGTGTGTGTGTGTGTGTGTGTGTGTGTGTGTGTGTGTGTGTGTGTGTGTGTGTGTGTGTGTGTGTGAGTGTGTGTGTGTGCTTGTGTGTGCTTTTGTGTGCGTGTGCGTGTGCGTGTGTGTGTGTGTGTGTTTTGCGAATATTCGACTAAGCATGTCTTTTACAGTCATGAATACCAGAAACATGCCAAGACTTGATTGCTGGATAAATTTTGTTAAACAACCACAAGTAAACACACACAGAGAAACATATACACTCACTGCATACACGTATATAATGCATACACTACAACACATACACTAGATTCACAACAACACACACATACATATAAACTACACACACAACACAAATATATATATATATATATATATATATATATATATATATATATATATATATGTGTGTGTGTGTGTGTATGTGAGTGTGTGCGCGCGTGTGTGTGTGTGTGTCTGTACTACATAAGATGGTGTATATTATATAAATACACACATATACACACCACATAAGAGCATATACTATTTATAACTACACACACGCACAAGTGTGTGTATGTATATATATATGTGTGTGTGTGTGTGTGTGTTTAAAGCGTCACCTTTGCAATCACGTGGTTTCGGGTTCTAGATTCACTCCTCATTGCGTGGTACCTTGGGCAAACATCTTCTCTTATAGCTTCGGGTTATTGTAAAGCGTTTCTACAGATGTTTCTAACTTGATACAACTGTCATCATGTACCTTAATATGTAACGGACTCCATTTTCAAAATGTCTGCCTATGTTTTTATTAAAAAATTCACGAAATTCATTTCACGTGAATTATTACTTCCGTCATTTTACTATGCCATTTTTTTATTTTTGTGTTTTTGTCTTGGATTAAACATTTTTAAATCTGTCAAGCTGTAGTAGATTCCTTTCAAGAAATGAAATAATTAAAATATCACCTTACTTTAGTTCCAAGTGCAATCTAATTCTTCTTTCTTCACTGTCTGGTTTTACCGAAATGAATAATAATAATAATAATTGTTTCCATTTTAGGCACAAGGCCAGCAATTTTAGGGCAGAGGGGGGGGGGTCGATTTAATTTACCCCAGTACTTACTGGTACTTTATTTTACCGACCCTGTAAAGATGAAAGACAAAGCTAACCAAGACAGGATTTGAAATCCGAATATAAAGGAGCGTAACTCTATGCCGTGAAGCATGGTGTCCGGCACCCTACCGATATTGCCAACCTACCACTCTTATAATAATGATGATGAGGATGATGGGGGGGGGGGGTTAGTGGTGGAGATGGTGTTGATGGTGGTGATTATGATGGCAATGATGGTGTTGATGGTGATGGTGGTGATGGCTATGATGATGGTGGTGGTGATGGTGATGATGGAGTTCATAGTGGTGGTGGTGGTGGTGATGATCATATTTTTGATGATATGTCTCTAGGTTACACCACTTAGCTAACGTCATGCTGACTTAGATCAACTCCTATAACTATGACATCATGTGTCATGGTTGTCTCGGCTATTGCTTTTATCAACAACAACTACACTATTAACAACACCAACAGCTACACTACTAACAACACCACCATCAACAACAACTACACTATTAACAACACCATCAACAACAACTACACTATTAACAACACCAATACCAACAACTACACTACTAACAACACCACCATCAACAACAACTACACTACTAACAACACCACCATCAACAACAACTACACTATTAACAACACCAACAACTACACTACTAACAACACCACCATCAACAATAACTACACTATTAACAACACCATCAACAACAACTACACTATTAACAACACCAATACCAACAGCTACACTACTAACAACACCACCATCAACAACAACTACACTACTAACAACACCACCATCAACAACAACTACACTATTAACAACACCAATACCAACAACTACACTACTAACAACACCATCAACAACAACTACACTATTAACAACACCAATACCAACAACTACACTACTAACAACACCAACACCAACAACTACACTACTAACAACACCAACACCAACAACTACACTACTAACAACACCAATACCAACAACTACACTACTAACAACACCAATACCAACAACTACACTACTAACAACACCACCATCAACAACAACTACACTACTAACAACACCAACACCAACAACTACACTACTAACAACACCAACACCAACAACTACACTACTAACAACACCAATACCAACAACTACACTACTAACAACACCACCATCAACAACAACTACACTACTAACAACACCAACACCAACAACTACACTACTAACAACACCAACAACTACACTACTAACAACACCAACAACTACACTACTAACAACACCACCAACAACAACTACACTATTAACAACACCACCAACACCAACAACTACACTACTAACAACACCAACAACTACACTACTAACAACACCAACAACTACACTACTAACAACACCACCAACAACAACTACACTATTAACAACACCACCAACACCAACAACTACACTACTAACAACACCAACAACTACACTACTAACAACACCAACAACTACACTACTAACAACACCAACAACTACACTACTAACAACACCACCAACAACAACTACACTACTAACAACACCAACACCAACAACTACACTACTAACAACACCAACACCAACAACTACACTACTAACAACACCAACAACTACACTACTAACAACACCAACAACTACACTACTAACAACACCAACAACTACACTACTAACAACACCAACAACTACACTACTAACAACACCACCACCAACAGCTACACTACTAACAACACCACCACCAACAGCTACACTACTAACAACACCACCACCAACAACTATACTACTAACAACACCATCAACAACAACTACACTACTAACAACACCAACACCAACAACTACACTACTAACAACACCACCATCAACAACAACTACACTACTAACAACACCAACACCAACAACTACACTACTAACAACACCAACAACTACACTACTAACAACACCAACAACTATACTACTAACAACACCAACAACAACAACTACACTACTAACAACACCAATACCAACAACTACACTACTAACAACACCAACACCAACAACAACTACACTATTAACAACACCAACAGCTACACTACTAACAACACCACCACCAACAACTATACTACTAACAACACCACCATCAACAACAACTACACTACTAACAACACCAACACCAACAACTACACTACTAACAACACCAACAACTACACTACTAACAACACCACCATCAACAACAACTACACTACTAACAACACCAACACCAACAACTACACTACTAACAACACCAACACCACCATCAACAACACTAACAGCTACACTACTAACAACAAGAACAACAACAACAACAACACTACTAACAACACCACCACCATCATCAACAACAACAACACTACTAACACCACCATCAACAACTACAACAACAACAACACTACGAACAACTACATTACTAACAACCACAACAACAACAACAATGACACCATCAACAACCACAACAACAACACGAATAACACTATCAAAAACAACGACATCACCAACGACACCAACAACGAGGACAACAACACCACCGACAGCATGAACATTGCCAACAACAACAACTACAACGATAAGTACAACTAAAAAAACTTATATTAAATTTCTATGTAAATAACAAACAGAGAAGTGTGAGAAGAAGAAAAACCACGAAAACAGCAAACAAAACATGTGTGAGGTTAAAAATGCAAAAGAAAAACATGTGGGGAGAGAGAGGGGGGGGTTAAAGGAAAAGAGGTCGCGGTGGTAAAGAAGAAGAAGAAGAAGAAGAAGAAGAAGAAGAAGAAGAAGAAGAAGAAGAAGAAGAAGAAGAAGAAGAAACACCATCCATAATCGACATGTTTTGATGTTCTTTTAGTTTACTGTCAAATTATTATTTTTTTTTTTTTTTTCATTTTTATATTTTGATTTGCGCTGTTGTGCTATTTAGTTGGTGTTTTGTTGGAAATAAAATGTCTTACCTAAGTGAATTGTGTTGCCACGTTTGTGTTTGTTTGAAAGGTAGGAGCCATTGGTGGTTAAGTCGATTCAAACTCTAACTAAACATTTTACATTACAAGTTCACAATGCTTAAATAAACAGTCTCAACGATTTCTTTATATTTGAACCAAATAAACAAATGGGTTTTCATACCATCTTCCATCTAGTTTTTCACATATTTGCCTCTCAATTTCATATGCCCACCATTTTGTCATTTGTTTTTTGTTTTATTTTATTTTATTTTATTTTATTTTATTTTCTATTTTAATTCTGCATTTCCTATTCACACCTGCTTTTTATTCATTCCACATCATCCTCTATTTATGTTCATAATTATGGCAGATTGGTATCAAAGGTGTTAAAATATTTTGATGACTTTAGAATTTCCAGTAAACCCATTGTTCAGCTTAGTACTCGATACTTGAGAAAGTAGAGTATAAGTATTGTAATGAATTACTGCCCGAAGGCTGAACTCTTGGTGTTTATAGAGTGAACCAATTGAAGTAGCAAGATCTCAACCCTCGGACAGGAACTCCTTATAATATATATATATATATATATATATATATATATATATATATATATATATATATATATATATGTAAAAGGTAAACAGAAATAACAACACAATCGGTAGAGTATATGGAAGGGATATTTTAGGTTAACGTTTGAGCAGGAAGAGGGTCTTAACGTTTATATGTATATATATATATATATATGTATATATATATATATATATATACATATATATATATATATATACATATATATATATATATATGTATATA
>OZ024755.1:25483496-25508496 GCA_964016885.1 Eledone cirrhosa
ATTTATATATATATATATAGATGGCGGTGGAGTGGCAGTATCGGTAGAGGGTCGGACGCCATGCTTTCCAGCATAGTTACGTCCCTTTACGATCTGAGTTCAAATCCCGCCGAGGTTGACTTTGCCTTTCATCCTTACGGGGTCGATAAAATAAAGTACCAGTAATGCACTGGGTAATTGCTGGCCTTGTGCCTAAAGTAGAAACAATTAATTTATACATATATATATATATACTGTATACATACACACATATATATATATATATATATATATATATTTTTTTAATTCATATATGTGTGTGCAGTTATATTATGTATATATATATCTGTGCGTGTGTGTGTGTCGAAAGATAGGAGTGTGTCTCTCCTGCTATTTAAAGACAGGAGGAGAGACAAACAAACAGATATGCAGACATAATAGATTAAAGACACTGAGGTGATATTATCATCATCATCATCAACTTTACAGACTGAAATGTAACAAACTCAAGCATGGCCTTAATATACGATGAGTGTGCTTTGCCTCAGCAAATCTAGTCTGAGAAGTTGTCTCAGTAGTAATGTCTAAAATGTCGCCAATTATGGTCTCTTTGGCATTTCTTCACATTGAAAATGTGGAAAACAATATGTCTTAGCTGTTGAACCACAATCTCATTTTAAAACTCATCAAAACAAAACAGGGGACCAAAGTGTAAGTAATTTTCATCATTGCAGCATATGCAGAAAAGAATGTAAATCCTTGGCAGGACTAAAGAATCATGTTCGTGCCACTCTTATGTGTAGGGGGATCTGGTAGTGGCAATTCTTGAAATCGAGATGAAGCCATCATGTTTGTATGTATGTATGCATGTGTATGTATGCATGTGTGTATGTATGTAAACGCGTATGTATGTATTTATATATATATGTACATATGTATGTACGTGTGTGTGTATATATGTATGTGTGGGCATGTGTATATATGTATGTATGTATGTAAATATATCTTATTGAAATCTATTTAGCGCACTACAAGAACAGCATGCCCAAACGTATCGAAATACTTTTACAGAAATTAAAGTATCAGGCCCCCCACATTAGCGAGTGTTTCTAGACACTGTGTACAGGCGAATACCAAAATACATTTTTTACTTCGTCAGAGAAAAACTTCTGACTGCTGTCAAAACAATTTAAATTATATGAGAATTTGTAAAATTAAACATAACGTTTGTTTTAGTAACAACCAAGTTGAATTATAAAAGAGTTCCACAGAAAGAATTCATGTTTAAAAATAGGGTTTACAAATCTTTGAAAGCCAACTAGATAAGTTTGATCTATTAATGTTAGAAATGTTACTCTATATAGTCCTCCTCTTTCGTCATGACTGACTAATTGTTTTACATAGAAGATTCTTTTCTGAGGAGTTTTGTGGAAGACCAGCTGTCACCCAAACACCAGTTTCTCCCTCTCCACGCCAAGTATGTTGTCCGATAAAACTTAGCATTATTGACAGCGCAACTCATATATTCAATATACACACAGTATACACACACTACATACACTAATCGTATATATGATATTATCCAAGGGAAAGACAAAATCCGATACAACTTCACACCAGTGTCGGCACAGACGAACTCAGAACTCAAAATGCCGAAAGAGGTACCGCAAATCATCTTGTCTGGCACTTTAACAATTCTGCCAATCCACCGACCTAGACTGGTACTTTATTTCTCGACCACGAATGTATGAAAGGCGAGGTAGACCTCGGTGGCATTTGAACTAAAAGCGTAGAGAGCCAGAAGAAATATCGTAAAGCATTTTAATCTGACGTTTTAACGACCATGCCAATTCGCCTTCAAATCATTACTCTTTCCATAAGGTCAAAGATATAGATAAAATGTATTATATAATTGTTTCTACTTTTGGCAGAAGGCCAGCAATTATCCCAGTGTATTACTGGTACTTTATTTTATCGACCCCCGTAAGGATGAAAAGCAAAGTTAACCTCGGCGGGATTTGAACTCAGATCATAAAGGGCCGTAACTCTTTGCTGCAAAGCATGGCGTCAGACCCTCTACCGATACTACCAATCCGAGTAATCACATCTAGAATCTCCCATTGTTGAATCTATTCAGCCCAAGAAAATAGAAGCTTGTTCATACATATCAAACAACATGAACATACACATTAGTGTGTCGGCCAGGAATTGATAATGTATATATATATATATATATATATATATATATATATATAGAGAGAGAGAGAGAGAGAGAGAGAGAGAGATTTTTTTTGCCTACGTCTTTTGAATTCTTTAATAATTATTTTTCTCATTACCAAAACATTGGCGATCCAGCTGGATCCAGTTGGAGGCGGTTGCTTGTGACAGGAGTGGCTGGAAGAAGTGTTTGAGGACTCTGCCCCTACCAGCCAAGAAGAAGAAAATGAAGAATAGTTTACGTTCAAACCTGGCCACTTTACGTTTAATTATTTGAAGGTCAATAAAATAAAGTACCATCGCAACCCCGGTTGCTGGCTTTGTGCCTAAATTAGAACTGTTATTCAATGCTTTGTTTTTTTTATGGCGTTAATATGGGATTAGAAGAAGATTTGGTTATTATTTCTAGCAACCTTAGTATCGGTAGAGCGTCAGACACCCTGCTTCGTCGCATAGCGTTACGGCCCTTTACGTTCTGAGTACAAATTACGCCGAGGTTACTTTGCCTTTCATCTTTATGGGGTCGATAAAATAAAGCACCAGTAATGCACTGGGGTCAATTTAAATGACTCACCCCTCACCCCAAAAAGCATTCCCGGCCTTCTGCCTAAACTACAAACCGTTATTTCTAGCAATGTGGTTTGACAGCTATGTTTAGCATGTTTGACGACCACCTAGTGGCTTGGTCGACTTAAAATCTATTGTTGATAAAGTACACATGGGTACACCCTTCATCAAAAGAGAGAGATTGAGAATGGAGTTGCATTTTTTTTTTTACTCATACTGTGTGATAATAGGGTATTGCTTGATGGAAGGTGCAGAAGGCTTTTTTGGTTGGGTGTTTTGTGTTTTGTGTATTTGTTAATGATATTGGGTATATAGGTTTTCAGTTGTTGAAGGGTACAAGCTGAAAGATAAGGTAGAGCTTTCAACATAGCTAATATCAGTAAGTCGTAAGGCAGCGGGCGGGGTGGGGTTATGAAATAGAAGCGAAAATAATGAATTGCCAAGTTGTTTGTTAATGAAGAGCTAGCACTATATATATATATATATATATATATATATATATATATATATATATATATACACACACACTGACTCAAACACATATAAACACTTATATTTACACACACACACATATATATATATATATATACATATACACACTGACTCAAACACACATATATATATATATATACACACTGACTCTAACACATATAAACACTTATATTTACACACACACACGCACATATATATGTGTGTGTGTACATACATGCATACACACATACATATATATGTATATATACGTACACACACAAACATATGTATATATATTTATATATATACGTATGCATGTCTGTATGCATGTGTGTATGTATGTATATACATATGTATGTATATTTCTAAGTAAGTATGTATGTATTGTATGCATGTGTGTATGTATAATTGTATATATGTGTATATATATGTATATACATACATAACACTAATCTACCAACAATATCAACATCTATTCTTCACTAAAAGACAGAAAGCAATTCCTCATATTATATAATGTAGAAACACACACACACACACAAACATACGCACACACACACAAACATACGCACACACACAAAAACATACACACACACACACAACAAACATGGGCGCACACACATAAACACACACATACACAAACATACACGCACACACAGAAAAACACACAAACACAGCACAAACATACATGCACACACATAAACACACACACACAGCACAAATATACATGCACACACATAAACACACACACACACACACACAAACATACACGCACACTCATAAACACACACACACACAAGCATACACGCACACACATAACCCCCCCCCACACACACACACACACACAACACAAACATACACGCACACATATAAACAAACACACTCACACACATACACACACGCACACACACTCACACAGAGGGATTTAACTATATAGCGATACACATTCAGCTACCTATGAACACACTTCACTGCATTTTAATTTTACTTTGGACCTCCAGGGTCATGTGTAAGGAATAGAGCAGTGTACCCCACCCCCACCTAAAAAAACCCACCACCACCTCCACCACCATCCATCCATCCATCTCTGCCAGGAGCCAAAACTTGGATAGTTGCAAACTCTTTGCCTCCAGGATCGTGGGTGAGCTGTGGTGGGGAGCAGGGTACCGCCTCCCCGCCATCCGAGACTTGGGTATTTGCGAAACCTTAACCTCCAGGATTGTGGGTGAGTTGTGGTGGGGAACATTGTACCACCTCCACTCCATTTATCCCTGCAGTGAATCCAACACTTGGGTTTCTTGTGAAGTTTTTACTCCCACGGTAGTGTGGGTTGGTGTAGGGTGGTGTGGGATGGTGTGGGAGTGTGGGATGGTGGAGTAGTGTACCTCCTCCCGTCCATCTATCTCTGCAGTGATCCAGGACTTGGGTTGTTATGAAGTGTTTATCGGATCATTCCTTGATTAAACCCTTCCATTTCTTTCTTGGACGTCCTTGTCTTCTTTTTTCCTGGACTGTTCCTTGGAAGATGGTCTTGGACAGTCCATCAGATCTTGTCAGATAAATAAAATACACAGACACCGGCTCAGAGAGAGTGGTAAATTAGCTAATCTATGTATTCTGTTATTGTATATGTAGGGCGGCCCCCGGTGCATTTGTCTGGAGACATATAAAGTTGTTAAGACGTCCTTACTTGTGAAGGAACGAAGCCTAGTGTTTAGAGTGCTGGACTAATGATTATGGGACATAATTTCCATTCCTGTATAGGGTGGCAAAATACTTTATTTCACATTACTCTTTCCGCCAGGAGTTGTGATTGACAGATAATATCAGCAATAGAAAGACTAATGAAAATCTTATTTCCTGGGTCTGAACTGATGATCAGTTCCTTTCTTCTGTCAGCAGTTGTGACCTACTGCTAGTATCAGCCATGGAAAGACCAATGGAAACATTGTTTCCTTGGTCTAATCTGACTATTGACCCCGTTTTTCTAGCAGGAGCTGTGACCAACAGATAGTATCAATAATGGAAAGACTAATGAAAACATTATATCCTTGGTCTGATCCGACAATCATCTTTCTTTTGCCAGATGTTGTGACCAACAGATAGTATCAATAATGGAAAGACTAATGAAAACATTATATCCTTGGTCTGATCCGACAATCATCTTTCTTTTGCCAGATGTTGTGACCAACAGATAGTATCAATAATGGAAAGACTAATGAAAACATTATATCCTTGGTCTGATCCGACAATCATCTTTCTTTTGCCAGATGTTGTGACCAACAGATAGTATCAATAATGGAAAGACTAATGAAAACATTATATCCTTGGTCTGATCCGACAATCATCTTTCTTTTGCCAGATGTTGTGACCAACAGATAGTATCAATAATGGAAAGACTAATGAAAACATTATATCCTTGGTCTGATCCGACAATCATCTTTCTTTTGCCAGATGTTGTGACCAACAGATAGTATCAATAATGGAAAGACTAATGAAAACATTATATCCTTGGTCTGATCTGACAATCTTCTTCTTCCAGGAGTTGTGACTGACAGATAGTTTCAACAATGGAAAGACCGAATGAAACATTGTTTCTATGGTCTGATCTGACTATCGCTCTATTCCTTTCCATTTTTTTACCTTCTTTCTATTCCATTACTGTTATTATGTAAGGATTCATGTTCATTCTTATTACTTCGACTGTTGCTCTCAGGTCTTTCAGTGTGAAATACGACCTCTGCCAACAAAAACAAACTTTAAATTGAAAAAATAAAGAAAAGTAAAAATGAATAAATACACACACATGCACACAGACACAAACACACAAACACACACACATACACACACACAAATATATATGTATGTGCATACACATTCACACATACACACACATATATATATATGTATGTATGCATATGTATAAAAACATAGTAATAAAAACATAGTTATACATATATGTGTGTGTGTGTGTGTGTGTGTGTGTGTGTGTGTGTGTGCGTGTGTGTGCGTGTGTGTGTGTGTGCGTGTGTGTGTGTGCGTGTGTGTGTGTGTGCGTGTGTGTGTGTGCGTGTGTGTGTGTGTGTGTGTGTGTGTGTGTGTGTGTGTGTGTGTGTGTGTGTGTGTTTCTAAAGACCAGTGTTTCCTGTGAGAGGAAGAAATGGCAATGATCTTCTCTATCAACAAAGCAGGATTAAGTTGCTTTTCACACGAAACATTACAACTCAGACAAATCACACATCAGTAAAGTTATCGGGTAGCTTTCAACGAGAGGTAGGTTTCATTAAATTACTACCATATACCCAACTACCCAGTTTAGCTACAACATAATGTGGTTCCCAGCTACCAGCTACCCAGTTTAGCTACAACATAATGTACCCAGCTATATTGCTTAACTGCACCATACTGTGGTACTCAGCTACCAGCCACCCTGCTTAGCTACAATATACTGTGGTACCCAGCTACCAGCTACCCAGTTTAGCTACAACATATTGTGGTACCTAGCTACCAGCTACCCAGTTTAGCTACAACATATTGTGGTACCTAGCTACCAGCTACCCAGTTTAGCTACAACATATTGTGGTACCTAGCTAAATTTACTGTTTAGTTACAAAATACCTAGCTACCCTGTTTAGCTACAACAGTGTGTTACCCAGCTACCCTGTTTAACTACAACAGTGTGGTACCCAACTACCCTGTTTAATTACAACATACTGTGGTACCCAGCTACCCTGTTTAGCTACAACATGCTATGGTGCCCAGCTACCCTGTTTAACTACAACATACTGTGGTACCCAGTTACCCTGTTTAACTACAAAATACTGTGGTACCCAGCTACCCTGTTTAGCTACAACATACTGTGGTACCCAGCTACCCTGTTTAACTACAACATACTGTGGTACCCAGTTACCCTGTTTAACTACAACATACTGTGGTACCCAGCTACCCTGTTTAGCTACAACATGCTATGGTACCTAGCTTCCCTGTTTAACTACAACAGGCTGTGGTACCCAGCTACCCTGTTTAGCTACAACATGCTATGGTACCCAGCTACCCTGTTTAACTACAACATACTATGGTACCCAGCTACCCTGTTTAGCTAAAACATGCTATGGTACCCAGCTACAAGCTATCCTGTTAGCTACAACATAGTATGGTATCTAGCCACCCTGGTGGTGGTTTGTAGTAACTTATAAAAAGACGTGGTGGTGTTTTATAGTAACTTATAAAAAGACGTGGTGGTGTTTTATAGTAACTTATAAAAAGATGTGGTGTTTTATAGTAACTTATAAAAAGATGTTGTGGTGTTTTGTAGTAAACATAACGAGTGGATGAAAGTGTTTGTTTTCACTCTCTTGGTTTCTGTGGGTTATCACAGTAAATTGTAGCTAAACATATATACAGCTTCGAGTAACACATTTCTCTATGGATTGTGATAGATGTTGATAGTTTCTGATGACGGTCTGAAAATGACCGAAAGAAAACTGTTCATCTTTTTCAAACAACGAGATATATGTAAATAGGACACGCATGCGTATATGTATTTGTTTATATACATTTGTCTCGCAGTCGCGGTTAAAACCTGTAGCGCTTGTGTACAGATATGTATATATAGTATAGTATAGTTCAATAGCTTTGTGGTAATACGGGGTATACAACAAGGCCGAATAGTTGAACAGTTCATTCCGCAATCATCAGGTCCCGGGTTCGATCTCACTACGTGGAATCTTGAGCCTGTGTTATTTAACATAGCTTCGGACACACCCATGGCTTGTGAATGAAATTACATGGACGGAAACTATTTGGAAGACCGTCGGATGGACTGTAGGTTTAATTCAAAGGGCCAACGTTGTCACACACTGTGTAACACTGAATCTCCCTGAGAAATATGTTAGTGTTAGATGTATCTGTAGAATGTTTAACAAGCTGTACGTTATTTTTATGAGTAGGCTGCTCCCTTGCTGGAGCAACTGGAACACTAATCGTTGAAACAGACGGCGGACCATTCGAGAAGCAATATTACATATGGAAATAAGGTATGGCACCATGACAAAATAATAACTGATATTTCGGCCACTAAGGAAGGTAGACGACAATAGTTTTTCTTTAAGTTGTCTGTTGTATGGTTTATCTGAAATGTTTAGCGTTGATTGGTTTTAAAAAAAGTCTTTCTGTTAGAAATTGACATTTGTGTTTTTATCGCTGGAAAAATTCGGGCAAAAAAAAACAAAATAGTCCTGCTACACCCTTTAACTACACATACATACACCACACATACATGCACACATACATGCCCACACATACACACACCTATATACATACTGTGAGGAGGGAAGACGGGAGTGGAGAGAAAGGGAGAGGATGAGAGGGAGAGGGCGAGAAAGGGAGAAAGAGAGGGCATAGGGAAAGAGAGGAGGGAGAGAAAGAAAAGAAAGAGGGGGAAGAGAAATGGAGAAAGAGAGGGTATAGAGAAAGAGAAGAAAGAGAAGGTATAGGGAAAGAGGGGAGAGAAAGACAAGAAAGGAAGAGAAAGAGAAGAAAGAGAAGAAAGAGAAGAAAGAGAGGAGGGAGACAGAGAGATAGGTAAACATGTTAGTTAAACTGACAGATTACAAAAATAAAATAAAAAATAAAAATAGATTTTAAAGTGAAGAATGAAGTGTTAATGAGTCTGAGAGATTATGTCTTATGGGTGAGAGGGGGTGAGAGATAGAGTGGAGTGAGACAAGGGGTGGGAGAGAGGGAGTTGGAGGGAGAGAGGGAGAGAGTGAAAGAGAGAAAGTGGGAGGGAAAGGGTAAAAGAGAGAAAGAGAGAGAGTAAGAGAGAGAGAGTGAGGGAGAGAGTGAGAGAGTGAGAGGGAAATAGTAAGAGAGAGAGTGGGAGGGAAAGAGTAAGCAAGAATGTGAGAGGGAAAGAGTAAGAGAGAGTGTGAGAGGGAAAGAGTAAGAGAGAGTGTGACAGGAAATGAGTAAGAGAGAGTGTGAGAGGAAATGAGTAAGAGAGAGTGTGAGAGGAAAAGAGTAAAAGAGAGTGTGAGGGGAAAAGAGTAAGAGAGGGTGTGAGAGGAAAAGAGTAAGAGAGAGTGTGAGAGGAAAAGAGTAAGAGAGAGAAAGAATAAGAGAGAGAGAGAGGGGGAGAGAACGAGATAGATAGATAGATAGATAGGGAGAAGAATTGACCGTAGGAAGTGAGGGAGAGGAGGATAAATAGAAAGAGCGGTTATGAAAGAGAGGGAGGATAAAATAAGTGTGTGTGAGTGTGTATGTGTGTGAGAGAGTGTGTGTATGTGTGAGAGAGAGAGAGAGAGAAAGGGAGAGAGAGAGTGTGAGAGAGAGAGAGAGAGAGAGAGAGAGAGAGAGAGTATGTGTGAGTGTGAGTGTGAGTGAGAGATAGAGAGAGTGTGTGTGAGAGATAGATAGAGATAGAGAGAGTGTGTGTGTGTGTATGTGTGTGTGTGTGTGTGTGTGTGTGTGTGTGTGTGTGTGTGTGTGTGTGTGAGTGTGTGTGTGAGAGAGTGAGAGATAGAGAGAGTGTGTGTGAGAGAGAGAGATAGAGAGAGAGTGTGTGTGTGTATGTGTGTGTGTGAGAGAGAGAGAGAGAGAGAGAGAGGGGGGGTGAGAGTGTGTGTGAGTGTGTGTGTGAGAGAGTGAGAGATAGAGAGAGTGTGTGTGTGAGAGAGAGAGAGAGAGAGAGTGTGTGTGTGTGTGTGTGTATGTGTGTGAGAGAGAGAGAGAGAGAGAGGGGGTGAGAGTGTGTGTGAGTGTGTGTGTGAGAGAGTGAGAGATAGAGAGTGTGGGTGTGTGTGAGAGAGAGAGAGAGAGAGTGAGAGATAGAGAGTGTGGGTGTGTGTGAGAGAGAGAGAGATAGAGATAGAGAGAGAGTGTGTGTGTGATGGTATCACGCTGCTCATTAGAGCAACGCCAGGGATTTTCATGATGTTATCAACGAAGGTGATAACACGCAGCCATTAGAAGAAATACAGTGTAGATATCACACGACCATTAGATACTGTAGATATCACACAGACATTGAAGTTAAAAATAACAACAACATCAACAGTAACAGCAACAATATCAGTATCAACAATAACATTAACAACAACAACTACTACAACAGCAGCGACAACAATAATAACAACCGCAACAAGAACAGTAACAGCAACAATATCAGTACCAACAATAACAGTAACAACAACAACTACTACAACAGCAGCGACAACAATAATAACAACCACAACAACAGCAGCAACAACCGCAACAAGAACAGTAACAGCAACAACAACAGCAATAGTAACAACACCCGCAATAACAACAATAACAAAAGCAGCAGCAACAACAACAATAACTGTTTCTACTTTAGGCACAAGGCCAGCAATTACCCAGTGCATTACTGGTACTCTATTTTATCGACCCTGTAAGGATGAAAGACAAAGTGAACCTCGGCGGGATTTGAACTCAGACCGTAAAGGGACGTAACTATGCTAGAAAGCATGGAGTCCGACCCTCTACCGATACTGCCAATCCACCTAATAACAACAACAGTAACAACAATAACAGGAACAACAGGAACAACAGCAACAAAACCAGCAACAAGAAGAGTAACAATAGCAACAACAACAATAACAACAGCAACAAGGGAATTATTTCAACATCACTGAGCTTTTCACAAATGAAGAAAACATACTAAAACGGCCTGAAGATGTAGCAAGATCCATTGTTTTAGACGCTTTGGGGGTATAAATCTGCAAATATGAATCGATCACTATATATATATATATATAATTTCTGGGGACAGAATCCTCAAACACTCCTTCCAGCGAGATATGTCAGAAGCAACTGTCTTCAGTTAATCCGGCTGGATTCCCAAGTGAGACCAGCAGAGCTGATGGATCTTATCCAACCATCTTGCTCGGGATCTACGCCTGGGTCTCCGGTCGATTGGTTTTGCGCGTAAAATATGCCCAGCGATTCATTATTGAGACATTCTAACTAGATGCTTGTAGTATCATAACTGTGATCTATCAAATTGGCTCTACCAGTCCCAAAACCTTCCCCCTGGAACGCAGATTTCGAGAATCAAGTGTTTTTTTTCTCTAGGACGCACCATTTTGGAGCCTTTCGGCGACATACGCACATACCTACAAACATACACTCTCAAATATATAGTCTGTCGGCTGGGACACGTAATAGAGTAAATAATACACGTGTAGGATTATGTGTGTGTCTTCGTTTGTATATATATGGTTATGCAATGAATACAGAGATACGCAATATTGCTTTTATATATATATATATATATATATATATATATATATATATATATATATATATATAAAATATTAAACAAATAATGAATAAACAATGAAAACAGTTCCTTATATTAAACAAAAAAAGTTCATTATTTAACGATCGTTTCTAGGATATATATGTGTTAGAATTGGCATGCATATTCAACAGATCTATGTACAAAATTATACAAAATTATACAAACTATCAAGATTAAATATACATACCAACACATATATACGCCGTATATATGTAAAGTTATATTTAAAATTGTTGGGTTACAACTAGTAAATATTTATAACTGATATAAAAGCACTCGACAAATATTTGGAGTATATTTACAATATTAAATAAATGGAAAACTATATTTATAAAACCATATTTATTTCATTATATATATTTCGGGGATATCATAATATGATATCCCCGAAATATATATAATGAAATAAATATGGTTTTATAAATATAGTTTTCCATTTATTTAATATTGTATATATATATATATATATATATATATATATATATATAATGGCAGTGCCCCAGCATGGCTTCAGCCTGTCGGCTGGAAGACTTAGTAGAGTAATACACGTGTAGGAGTATGTATATGTCTTCGTTTACATGTGCATGTAGTTTATGTGTTTATGATACAACTTACAACATTAATGACTATGTCAGCTCAATTCACCAAATAAGAATTCCTATAATTAGAAAGCCTCCCCGAAATTTTAGAACGAATGGAATTTCCATTTTCTAACTAAAATCAATCTTGTCTTCATCCCTATAACATACCATTTATCTGGTATGTTATAAGGGCAATTGATACCTTTGATACGTTCACATCTGATCATTATATATGTGTGTGTATATATTTTAGGCATGTGTGTGTGTTTGCTTGCGTGTGCTTGTATGTGTGTTTAGGAGGGCGATATGGGATGTGTTTCACCCCCAGCTGAGAAATTACAGACCAATTTCGAAGCAAACTAATATGTATGACGAACCAACTCGAATTCGCTAACATCATTATTTATTTTTTTATTGTAGTGGTGGTTTTATTGTATATTGTAGTGGTGGTTTTATTGTATATTGTAGTGGTGGTTTTATTGTATAAGGGTGGTGGATTGGCAGTATCGGTAGAGGGTCGGACGCCATGCTTTCCAGCATAGTTACGTCCCTTTACGATCTGAGTTCAAATCCCGCCGAGGTTGACTTTGCCTTTCATCCTTACGGGGTCGATAAAATAAAGTACCAGTAATGCACTGGGTAATTGCTGGCCTTGTGCCTAAAGTAGAAACAATTATCAGGGCAGTGGATTGGCAGTATCAGTAGAGGTTCGGACGCCATGCTTTCTAGCATAGAGTTACGTCCCTTTACGGACTGGGTTCAAATCCCTCCAAGGTTAACTTTGCCTTTCATCCTTACGGGGTCGATAAAATAAAGTACCAGTAATGTACTGGGTAATTGCTGGCCTTGTGTCAAAAGTAGAAACAATTATTTATTTTTTTATTTCCTATTGATAAATCACCAGGTGGAATTACTTAAAATCTACTTGCATGATTGCCAGAATATAGTGTGTGGTGGAGGTACGAGAAACATTTGCTGGGCAGGGAATGATCAAAAATATAAACCGATGACTTCCAGGATGAGAGAGATGTAATAAAAATTCCACTAGGATTCTAAAATATATATTTCAGCAAAAGTCTACTCTGGTCATCATGGTATTAATTTTCTTTAATTGCTTTTTCAATTCCGAAGTTTATTTAAACATTGAATTCTTGGAGAGTGGCTCACCCAAGGAATTTTTCTTTCATGCAATAAACTTGGAATAGACAAAAACAATACTCGCCGATCCAAAAGCAATATTAGAATATAGTGTATGTTTAGGTATGCTGGATATAGACATCATAAGGCAGGGCGTTTTGCTATCACGAGATCCCGTATATTATTTAATATACAATACGTACACATCTCGGTATACCACTATGCTGGAGCACCATTACAAATTATCTCTCTCTCTCTCTCTCTCTCTCTCTCTCTCTCTCTCTCTCTCTCTATATATATATATATATATATATATATATATATATATATATATATATATATATACTAGGATCGGAATTAAGAGCATTCCGCAGTTCACAGTAATAATAATAATATTAGCTGAAAGAAGAATAAAGGATTTTCTTCTGAGCTCAGATACAAATATATTACACAAATAGAAGTGTGTTACACAGTGAAATGTAATTTAAAATCTACTTCAGAGATTTGATTCTGACTTTGGTTTTTTTCTATTTAATTGCTAAACCTGTAGATATTGTTTTCTATACAGTAGTGGTAAAAATCACTTGTAATAATTCTTTACACACATTTCACTGTGTAACACACTTCTATTTGTGTAATATATTTGTATATGTATATACTTAATACATTAACAGAGAAAGCTATTAGCGATACTCCGACCAACTTCCATCTCACTCAACAAACATTAGGAAATACCTAAGTATATTCCCAATTATACGTTTGGGGTGCTAACTATATTGTATTATGTGGATAGTCGGAGTTCAAATCCCGCCGAGGTTAACTTTGCCTTTCATCCTTACGGAGTCGATAAAATAAGTACCAGTAATACACTGGGATAATTGATGGCCTTGTGCCTAAAGTAGAAACAATGATGTGGATAGTCGGCTGTATTATTTTATATGAGACATAATTAAATAAATATCACTTTCCATACGATCGTTTCATTATAAGATTTCTACAAGGTGGGAGAAAAATGTCCAAGTGATGTAGAAGCTTGCATATGATCAACATATTTACGTGCAAGTGGGCGCTTATAACTCTTCAGTGGAATGCCCAAGCAATATCAATATAAAGAACTACATCGATATCAATATTCAGCGATATTCACCGTCAGTGCTAGAAGAACCGCTAAGTTTAAAAGTCCAGCAGTCCTTCAAAAAAAATCTCACACTGTCCCCAAATGGGAAGGGGAGATTATCGTAAAATATAAAATAATATACACGCAGGTCACTGAACCCTGTTAGGAATCCAAACCACATGTTAAGAACTCAACTGGATATATATATATATATATATATATATATGTCAGAGTACTCAATACTTAGGGTAATAGGAAAAGCTCAGCCGTCGGGATCCTGACTCTTTTCCTATTACCCACTCTACTACTCTAAGTATTGAGTACTCTGGTACACTCGGTCTACCTGGTATCTTACCATACCCTCTTTGTTCTTTGTTATATATATATATATATATATATATATATATATATATATATATATATATATATATGCCCTTAAGTCTTGAATAATCATCCTGCCCCTCCACTTATTAATTTTTCAGATTTTTCCAACCCCTCCCAATAAATTTCGCTAATTTATCTCCGGCGAAATTGTATTGTAAGTAATTCATATTGATACACCAACTAGAGAATCTAAAAATAATTTTATTTTACATCAATAAACATTATATATGACTACAAAAGAATGTTACAAGAAATCCTATATTCACGAACGTACACTATAAAATTACTGATTATTCCATCGTTTATTCCACCCCACCCCACTATTATTTGGGAAACGAGAACATATATATTGACAGTCAATCGACATCATTCGCTTAACGGGTGGGGGGGTCGAGCTCGTCAAATCGGACCGAGGAAACAATGTTTCCGCTGGTCTTTCCAATTGTTAATACTATCTGTCGGCCGCAAGTCCAGGTAGAAGGATCAACGTGAAATAAAGTGTCTTGCTCAAGGACATAACGCATCGCGGAGTCCAGGAATGGAAATCACAACCTCACGATTGCGAATCCAATTTGATTACCTGTACACGAAATATTTATAAAAATGCTGTTGAATTATGAATACATTTTTGGGAGACACCCTGTATATGTATATATATATATATATATATATATATATATATGTATATATATGTATATATATATATGTGTGTGTGTGTGTGTGTGTGTGTGTGTGTGTGTACACACATACAAACATACATGCATATATACATACAAGCATGCATGCATACATGCATGCTTGCATATATACACACATGAATACATATGTGTATGTGTATGAGTGTGTATTTGTGTGCGCGCGCATGTGTGTGTGTATGTGTGGGGGTGAGCGTGTGTTTATGTATGTTTGTATGTATGTGTTTGCATCGTGTATGGCTAGATTAAAATTCACTGTGAGCTGCCAAGTTAACAAAATTGTTTTTACGTTCTGCAATTCTAGCATATTTATCTGTCCATCGTTATCTGTAGTTGTGTGGAATCTGTCAGAGAATGTCGATAATAAAATAGACTATGACAACTAAAGGATTTCTATAAACTTATCTCACAATCACTCAAATTCTACCTAGATCCTTATCGAAACAGCGGCCAATTTCTTTATTATTAATATGCTGCCAAAAAGCCTGAGAGGTCTACATGGGATGAATGTAGATATTTTCTAGAAACATCTTTACATTCTGCTGTCTAAGATCCCAGTTGAGTCCATAGCACGGAGAGAAACACAAACGAGGGTGGCGGTGCTTGCCAAACACCGGCATTGATCAACTGTCAAGAAAGGCAGGACGTCTATAAAAGGAGTAGAAACAATGGTGCTGCCACAGCATGGCCTCGTCCCGAAGGCCCCAGCATGTAATAAATACTTGCTCACATCTCACTCACGACGGATGGTCTGTATCACGCTCGCTCATGAAATCCACCCAGCTTATGCTGACCGGATAACCATGTTGCTTGTTTTTTCCTATCTTTGCGTTGCTTTCAACCTTCTATGTTGTTTACTTGTCTCACTCGCTTTACGCGATTTACTGGTACCAATAGCTTTATTTAGCTATTGCTCGCACCAACCTGAGGTATATGATTTTTAATGCGATGAAATACCAATGAAGGTTGGAAAATCACTGACGAAGGACTATTTTTATCATATGTAACCCATGTGCAACCACGCGGTATTCTTTCTTCTCATGTTTTATATATATATATATATATATATATATATATGTGTGTGTGTGTGTCTATATGTGTGTGTATATATATATATATATATATATATATATATATATATATATGGTGCAAGTATCAGGGGACCGCTATAAACTCTCAAAGCTATTTTATCCAACCTTATAAAATTATGTTGTTGTATGTTGAATATCTCTATTGTTATCATTATTATCATCTTTATCATCATCATCACCATCGTTATAATCACCATTATCACCATAGTTCTTCTTATTATTCTTATTATTATTTCATTCCTATATCCAGACATCCCATTCATTGCCAGACATCGGGGCTTATCTTACCAAAGACTGCTATGCTCTGTTTCCTTTTAAACATTGCTTCATACATATATTTTTGAATAAACAGAATGGAACTACGCAATATATATATGTGTATGAGAGAGAGAGGGGAGGGGGGAGAGAGAGAGTCACGGGTTCAATCGGTGGTAACCACAAGGTACTCAATACATTAGTAAAGTGCAAAGCTTTCCTCGCGATTTCTTTTGAATGAAACAATTCTAGTCCTGTAGAAGCCAGTTCTATATTAGACTTTACATATATGTATATATGTATGTATGTATGTACGTATATATATATATTATATGTATGTATGTATTTATGTGTATATATATATATATATACATTCATATATACATACATAAATACATACATACATATAATATATATATACATACATACATACATACATATATATACATATATACATATACATATATATATATACATATACATATATATATACATACATACATATACATATATATATACATATACATATATATATACATACACATATATATATACATACATACATATATACATATATATATAGGAAAATGATTGATCCCGACGGCAGAGCTCAAGCCGTTTCGACGATTATTTCTGGACTGTGTCCAGAAATAATCGTCGAAACGGCTTGAGCTCTGCCGTCGGGGTCAATCATTTTCCTATTACCCACTCTACTACCGTAAGTATTAAGTACTCTGGTGCGTTATGTTCTATCTGGTTCCTTACCACACCTCCTTCGTTATTTATTTTTATATATATATATATATATATATATATGCAAAAGTTCTATTTAAAGTTGTTGGGATACAACAAGTAAATATTTTTATAACTGATATAAAGCACTCGACAAATTTTTGGAGTAGATATACGATATTAATAAATGGAAACTATATTTATAAAACCATATTTATTTCATTATACATATTTCAGGGATACCACATTAAATTATGGTATGCCTACATCAGACAAAATACAATATATAACAGACAGCCTCCAAAAGTAATGGTTGTATTTTAAAAGGGTACGTCAAAGCTATTTGTAAAACTGTTATATATTGTATTTTGTCTGATGAAGGCATACCATAATTTAATGTGGTATCCCTGAAATATGTATAATGAAATAAATATGGTTTTATAAACATAGTTTCCATTTATTAATATCGTATATATATATATATATATATATATATATATATATATATATATATGTACACTACAAGCAACACGCGGAATCTAGTACGATTTGTTGTATGTAAGATGATGTAGCTATGCGTTCTAGGTACCTAAGCTATCAGGATCAGTCACAGATCACAGTCACAATTACTCCACCGCTACTCAGTTGATCCAGTGGAACAATTAGGAAGCAACTGAAATGAAACGTAAAGTTAAACCTCAGCAGGATTTGTTCTCAGAACTGACAGACCCGGTTCAAATATCCAACGCTCTAACGACTCACCTATATTAACCCTATATGTGTACCTGTGTTCTAGCCGAGAGGCTGTGGGTGCCGACATATTTCAACTCGATACATATCAACTCGTACTGCAGACCTTTTGTCAAAAAGTAGGACAGTATCTATATATATATGTGTGTGTGTGTGTGTGTGTGTGTGTGTGTGTGTGTGTGTGTGTGTGTGTGAGAGATATTTGTGTGTGTATTTGTTTGCGTGTTTATGTGTTCTTGTTTTTCTTTTGTACACACACACACACATATATATATGTGTGTATATATATGTATATACATATATGTATATATATATTTATGTATATATATATGTATATATATATATATATATATATATATATATGTATATATATATATATATATATGTATATATATATATATATGTATATATATATATATATATATATATAAATATATATATATATATATGTATATATACATATGTGTGTGTGTGTATATATATACATATATATGTGTGTATATATATACATATATATGTGTGTGTATATATACATATATATGTGTGTGTATATATATATGTATATATATATGCATATATATATATATACATATATATACATATATATATATACATATATATACATATATATATATACATATATATACATATATATATATACATATATATATATATATATACATATACATGTATATATATATATGTATATACATGCATGTATACATATGTATATATACATATATATGTTTATATATGTGTGTGTGTGTGTATGTGTGTGCGCGCGCGCGTGTGTGATGTAGCAGTAGATTTGATGGGTTGGTTGGTTCGTCAGTCAGTCACCAGATTGAGTCGTTTCTCAGCAGATGTCTCGAAGTGAGCCATTAAATCTGAACGACAAACAACCAACTTTCAAACATTGATAATTGGACAAATTCTTGCCTCTCTACCAAACAATATATGTTTTGTATATATATATATATATATATGTGAAGGCGTGTGGCGGATGGTTAGGGAATTGGATTCGCAATCGTAAGGTTGTGAGTTCGATTCCTGGACCAGGTGATGCGTTATGTCCTTGAGCAAGACACTTTATTTCACATTGCTCCTTCTACCTGGAGTTGCGACCGATAGATAGTATTAGCAATTGGAAAGACCAACGGAAACATTGTTCCCTCGGTCCGATTTGACGAAAGTCGATCGTCCTAAGATATATATATGTGTATATATATGTGTGTCTGTATATATTTACACATATATGTACACACATATGTACACACATACACACACATATATATAAACATAATTATATATATATTATATATATATATATATATATATATATATATATATTTATTTATTATATATTATATGCATATTAAATAAGTCCATAAAACAAACAAAGAAAATTGCAAGAAAAACCAAACTTATGAGACGAGAGAAACGGGAGAGAATAGAAAAACGTGTTTGGGTATTGCTTTAACATATTTTTGTTGCTTGAATTTAAATGGGTTTCCTGCTGTTGACAAGCTACTGAGAGAGGATCATGTCCCCATATGCAAGTTAATCCGGAATTAACAGAAACGAACAGTTGCCACCATATAATATATGGACTAAAAATTGGACAATTGACAGTGTCGTTAAATCGTTGGATAGAATGCTCCGAGTTCAAATTCGGTCGAGCTCAACTTTGCCTTCAATCATTACGAGGTCAATTACAAGACCCGAGAGCTGCGAGTCAACTCCGGTCCCAACAATCATTCCTCAGATCATACAACTGATAACGATAAGTGTAGGATGTGTGGAGAAAAGGAATAAACCATGTAGTATACGTATTGTAGCATATTAATAGTGTGTGTACGAAGCTGATGTGAGAGAATATAAACGGCGTCACGACAATCTCGCAAGTATCATACATTGGGATCTATGTAGCAAGCATGAATTTGAGAGGACACAGGCATGGTATGGGCAAATCCTTGAAAGTGTAATTGAAAATGAAAAATATTAAATGTATCGGATGTTATGATTCAATGTGTCCATGGATTTCTTCACAGGAAACTGGATATTGCTTAATACAGGGAAGAGAGAACCTGTATAATTATAGATATTGCGTATCCTGTAGACAACAGACCGACTAAAAACAGAAGACGATGATCTAAAACTACTTAAAATGTGAATTATACATGTTGTGGGCAATGAATAAAAATGGAAGTTATTCCGATTGTTGTAGGTGTTCTGGGTTGTATAAGTACTGAACTTGTTAAGTGGGTAGAGAAGATTGGATACCTACAAAAATCAGCACTTCTTGGGACTGTTGTGAAACATACTCCACAAAGTTCTCGAATTATGAATGAAATGTACCACGTCAGTTCACGAGTTGTAGACAGCTACTACTTGGCTTCTATCTCTGGTAAATTTGTTGTGTTACAGAGGATGATGACAATCATCATCATCATCATCATTTTGTTCCATCATTAGATATAAATATCAACATAAGAAAACACGAAAAACTACGCATCAAATAGGCTATACTGATGAATAGATTAAGCCCTCTCGTTAACAAGCAGGGGTTGCATGTTGCCAATTAGCTAGTTTGACTACCACCCTATCTACCCCATTCCACCAAAAATACGCTGAAACAATGCCTGTGTAAAAGCCTTCCTCTCTTTATCCCTACCATACACCTTTTTTCTTCTTTTGAAAAAATATTCCTAAGCCCCAAACATGATGAAATATACAGTTAATGCATAATCTGTTGTTCTATTTAGTTTGTCTTACTTCACCATTGCTTTCATTTCGATATTTCTAACCCGTATTGCACTGAGTTGCCCAGCAAAAAATCCTAACAATATAAATACAATTAAAACGAGTAAAATGAAACATTGTTAGAAACAAACGGACAAGTATTTAATCCAAATAGTGCCAACCTAAACAGAAGATTGGTATGTACTTTACACGAAACAAAGATTTAAAAGAGGAAGAAAAGTGACATAGGCCAGTGCGTCCACACATCCGAGGGGCAGATTAGACGGATGGGGGCGTGACAATATTTTATGGGTTGGTTCGGTCTTTTACCGTAAAAAGTATACAAACATACAAATGTTGATAACGAGGATATATTAATTAGCAATAATTAAAATCAAAATATTTACAGGCTCATTGTATTATTGCAAAATTTTCCCCAAAAGTGTTAAAAATTTAAATTATATGTCATCTTTTCATTGCTTATAAATGTCATTTTTTTTTTTTTTTTCGATTAATTTCAAAATATTAATTTAAACAAAACATTTTAAAAAGTTAACCCTTTTGTTACTGTATTTGTAATAAAGTTGGAGGGATTTACTAAAATTATTATTTCAGTGTTGTGAAATAATGTGAGGTTGCTTTTGAGCACTACCGGTAACATAATCCAGTATGACCAATTACATGATTAGGTTATTGGTGACTAAACCAGCAAATTCACCAAGCAAGCTTAGTGAGGACGATGATTTCTGGACACACTGCGGGATGAAAAACAAAACCCTTCAAAGGTGGAGGAACTTAGAAGAGTCAATGGCCATCCAATAGTGTAAAACAAAAAAGAAAGCAGGCAGACAGAGCTTGTTAGCTTTAGTAGGCAGAATGTCTAGGACAAGAATCACTCTGATTTCAAACCCGCAGTAGGTAGGACTTTATTGTTAGCTGGATGACAATCTTTTGAGTGGCCAATGGCTTCATCCTGTGAGTAAGGCAGATGAGCATCAGCTCAGTAGCTAGTTTCCGAGTAATGGACAGACAAGGGTTCGGGACCCCTTGACATCACTCTTTCCCCTGGTGAGATTTATGGACATACAACATCTAATAGAATAATATTGGTGCTATTGTCATTGGTCCCTGACACTCAGCAATGAGGAAGAGGGGAGGCCAGATCATATATTTGTGAAGGCTCATAGCTGAGTTAAGGTGTTGGGATCATAATCATGATACTGAGTTTGATACCTGTACTGGGGGAGGTGGTACATTCTGTCCTTCAGCAAGACACTTTATTTAGTGTTGCTCCAGTCCACTTAACTGAGGGGGGTGTAAAATGACTTTCAACAAGACTTGTGCTAAGCTGTTTTTATTTTAATTAAAATTGGAACCCTTAAAAATGAGTGGTCATAGTTTCACAGGGATGCAGGTTGGTATCAAAAGGGTTTAAATAGTTAGTAATAACAACAACAACAATAGTTTTCTTTTCTCTCATTTAATAATTTTCTTCTTTTTTATAAACAACAATAACAATAAGGTCCCAGGGTGGCAATATTAGTAAGGGGCTAAGGGTTAGTCAATGTAATCGACACAATTAAAAGGCAGTACTTGAATGGTCCTTTATTTTATTGGCCCCTACATTCCATCCAGTACTTGGAAGCAATGATAAAGAACTAAATTGACAATTTTTTCTGAAATGCACCCCCTCATAATGATAATAATTATAATTCCTGATATTCTCATCTCGGGAACAATTTTGAATAGCGCCAGTTCGTAATTTGAACTCGGGAATTTTATATTCTCCGAGTGAAAAGAACCTTCTGACGAGAGTTTATCTTTGCAATGGAAGGCCGCAAGGACTGTCCATTTATTTTTGAGACTCGAAACCGATTCGGTAAAGGTAACCATAGTGAGTACAGTGAATTTTTTTTAATTTATTTTGAAACTTTTTCTTATTTGCTAAACCTTGATTATATATATATATATATATATATAAGTAAAAAAAAACTCTTATGGGAACATTAAGTTAGTCTAACTTATATAAAGATCTCCCTACCACGGTTTCGTTTGTGGAAGAAACAATTTATTGGAAATACCAATATTGGAAGAATTCACAATACTCTTCTGGGGAATTTATTCTTCAAAACTAAGAGGCTATATTGATCATGAAATTATACACACCGTTTCAATTGCCAAGGCAGCATGCTGTCCAAAACACGTTGTGTTGAACCATTAAATGATCAAATATCTCTTAATATATTAGGACTATGCAACATGCTTATAATGACGCTAAAAATAGCAACCAAATACCGTTTGATACAACCAGCTTTATCACTGCTCAAACAAAATGGGGCAATGTAAGTACGAATAGTCGATTACATTGACAACCACCTTGGGTGGAAATTGAAAACAAAACTAACAGGGATGTAACTTTATACAGTGTATACCCTGCTAGCTTTGAACACGCAAAAAAAAAAAAAACTCCCTACCTTTTCAATAAAGTCACTGGAAAGAAACAATGCATTTATTAATAAGGGAAATTGAAATTAATTCATGCAAGATTTCAGTTCTAGCATCACTCCTTCATAGTCTACCTATGAACATTTCAGCCGACCCACGTGTATATATATATATATATATATATATATATATATATATATATATATATATATATATATATATATATATGCTTGCCAGCATAACTCTGATTTTGCGTTTCGTTTCGCTTTTTCTACCCACCGAAATGCGATTCTCGCTGAATTTTATATTTATATATATATAACCCATGCTAGCGTGGAAAATGGGCATTACATGATGATAATGATGAGTATATATATATATATATATATATATATATATATATATGTATATGTATATATATATATGTATTGTATATATATATATATATATATATATATATGTGTGTGTGTGTGTGTGTGTATAATATATAACTATATTATATATATATATATAATATATATGTACAAGTATATATATATATATATGTGTGTCTCTGTGTATATATATGCATGTATGTACGCATACATATGTGTGTGCGCGTGTGTGTTAACACTGGGAGTGCAAGCAGCGAAAATTCAATTAAAGCCCAAGATAATGAAAACGTAGTGAAAGTAAACAAGATTGTATTGTAGACAATGGTAATAAATAAAACACACATACATATATACATACATACACAGAGACACACACATACACATACATATATACATACATACACATAGACACACACATACACATACATATATACATACATACACAGAGACACACACACATACATATATACATACATACACAGAGACACACACATACACATACATATATATATACACACACACATACACAGAGACATACACATTCATATATACATACATACACACATACACAGAGACAAACACATACACATACATATATACATACATACATACATATACACAGAGACAAACACATACACATACATATATACATACATACACAGAGACATACACATACATATATACATACACACACATACACATACATATATACATACATACACACATACACAGAGACATACATATATACATACACAGACACACACACATACACAGGGACATACACATACACATACATATATATACATACACACTTACACAGAGACAAACAAATACACATACATATATACATACACATACACATACATACACACACACATAGACAGAGACAAACACATGCACATACATATATACATACACAAACACACACATACAAAGACATATATACATACATACACAGAGACAAACACAGGCACATACACATAAACACACAAAGACGTATATACATGCATACACATAGGCAGAGACAAACAGACACACACACATGTACATACATCCACACACACACACACAGACAGCTAGAGACACACACACATACATATAGGCAGAGACAAACACAAACACACACACATGTACATA
>OZ024755.1:25510996-25515996 GCA_964016885.1 Eledone cirrhosa
ACACCAAAGACCAAGGAGATATGTTTTAAAATATCAAATTACTGTAAAAAACACGATTGAAAACAATTGCAGTGCAGTAAATAACTCGGCAAAGTTTAATGGAAGGAAACGGCGGAAAAGGTCAATAGTAGATATATGTGTGTACATGTACATATATATGTGTGTACTTGTATGTGTGTACTTGTGTGCCTGTGTGAGTAAGTACATGCATGCACACGTATGTGTATGAGTTTATATGTGTGTGTGTGTGTGTGTGTGTGTGTGTGTGTGTGTGTGTGTATGCATATATGCAAGTGGAGTAAGAATGCGTGAGCATAGAGTATTTTTTTACTTTTTTACTTCTTCCCCATCTCTCTCTCTCTATATATATATATATATATACACACATGTATGTATGTATGTATGTATGTATGTATGTATGTATGTATGTATATGTATATATATATATATGTATGTATGTATGTATGTATGTATGTATGTATGTATGGATATATATATATATATATATATATATATATATATATATATAGTGGCTTGTGTAGTTGTTTATTGTGCGCGTGTATTTCAGTGCAAGGTAAGAATAGGGCGCTGTAAGGGAGAAGCTAGAATATAATAAAATACAATAAACGAGTTAAAACTTGTATAACAATGGTAAACGTTGTGTGTTTTATTGTTTTTAGGTGAAGATAGAGGTGCAGAAAGATGAGTGTGAGAATTAAATTTAGAATTAAAATTAGGGTTAGTGTTAGGATTAGGGTTTGTGTTAGTAAAGTTACTGTGAACGATCACCTGGCTGCAATCTACTCTTCTTACTTTGCCCTGAACCGCATAAACTACACAACCCACTATGAGATACACCAATGCAGTATATACAAATACATACACATACACACACATTTATACACACACATGTATCATATATATTAAAAGTAGCTAAGACGGGGTTTCTTCACCATCATTGCTTTATTGAATGATAAATATTTCTGTTACATGTAACAGAAATATCAGTTGCTCATACAATCATAGGGGATATGTCGCTAGTAATGTATTACCATCCTGTTGTGATACCAGTAGTCCTATATATATATTATATATTAGTTTGTGAAAATTAGGCCTATCGATTCATATATTATGGATCGAATTGTCCTCTGAAACAATTGTAAACAAATAAATATCTTTTAAAGAATTTGGTTGTTTCTTCTCCTACTATAATATTTTATATATATATATATAGTTATATATATATATATATATATATATATATATATATATATATATATATAGTTATAGTAATAATAATAAAATTGAAGACTAAAATCCAAAGAGGACTCGATAAGGAAAATATATATCAAATATATAAGAACCGAAGAGTTGCCAGCGAACGTTTCCACGAACCAAAGTATCGTCTTCCTGTCTTTCTCCGGTTGCAACGTTTTTTTGAAATATCCAATTCTGCGTTTACAGATTGACTTTGTTAGTTTCAGAAGATCCCGTTAAGGGTGAAAGCAGCGATTCTTTGCTTAAACTTTAATCTGTTATTTATATATATATATATATATATATATATATAGTAATAATAATTACGGAGACCAAAATCCGCTATTTGTCTCTAATATTAGACATCTCAATGAGATAATTGCTTCTACTTTAGGCACAAGGCCAGCAATTACCCAGTACATTACTGGTGCTTTATTTTATCGACCCCGTAAGGATGAAAGGCAAAGTTAACCTCGGCGGGATTTGAACTCAGAATGGCAAGGGCCGTAACTGTATGCGTCAAAGCATGGCGTCCGACCCTCTATCGATACTGCCAATTCAAATAAAATAAGACCAAATAAAATAAGACAGTTTTACCAAGGTTTCTGGAATTAAGAAACAATAACAATTATTTCAATACATTAAAACAACGAATATTAGAAAAATTTATTCCGTCTTCAGGGTGAAATTATTTGGAAGTAGAGAATATAGTAAATAGATAGTGAACAGATAATTGTTTCTACTTTAGGCACAAGGCCAGCAATTACCCAGTGCATTACTGGTACTTTATTTTATCGACCCCGTAAGGATGAAAGGCAAAGTCAACCTCGGCGGGATTTGAACTCAGATCGTAAAGGGACGTAACTATGCTGGAAAGCATGGCGTCCGACCCTCTACCGATACTGCCAATCCACCGCCCATTAGTGAACAGATAGTGAACAGATAATGTCGTTGCCGAGACTGCATGGTGTCCAACAATTTGTGTCATTGGATTATTATATGAATATCTCTCTCTATATATATAGGAAAATACGATAGCGATTTTGGACTAAGCTTAATATGTTTATATGAACATACACACATACACACGGACACACCTAGTATATATAACTACACATACACGTGCTTACATACACTTACATATACATGTACACACATACATGATTATTTACAAATATATATATGTGTGTGTGTGTGTGTGTATGTATGTGTGTGAGTGTGTGTGTGTGGGTAAACATACTAAGCTTAGGCCAAAAGACAAAATGAGACATGATTGTACAATTTGTGGACGGGTGTTTCACAGGCTTTCAGTCCTCAAAAAACATTTGAGATCTCATGTCAGCAAGGAACAGACTTAAAGTGCAAGGAGTGATCAAGCTTTGTATGGGGCAGACAAACTTTATATATATATATATATATATATATATATATATATATATATATATATATATATATGTGTATGTGTGTGTGTGTGTGTGTGTGTGTGTGTGTATATATCTGTAAATAATCCTATATGTGTGAACATGTTCGCCGCTTTCTTTACGTGTATGTTTAAGTGTATGTAAGTACGTGTGTGTGTAGTTATGTATGCTAGGTTTTGGATATGCTAGGTGTATGTATATATGTGCGTCTATATCAGTTCATGTGTATATGCGAGTGTGAATTGTGCGCATGAGTGTATATGTCTGTGTGTATAGATATGTGTACGTGTGTGAGAGCGTGTGTGTGCGTGTATATGATAAAATGGCTGACAACAACCAGATTAATACAAAGATTAACCGTTTCAAACAAACAGAACGCAGCCATGACAGTTTTCACATGCAGCCTCGAGAAAACGGGAGCACTGGAAATAAACAAACACTCTTATTACAGTATACACTCACACATACACAAATACACACACATATATATATATATATACATATATATATAGAGTGAGAGAGATTTACATACATTAACATACCCGCACATGTAGATAACCACATATATATACATTCATCAGTGTATGTGTGTGTGCGTGATCAGTATAACACGGCTATAGAGAAAATCTGTATAAATACATATATACACATACACACATATATATGAGTATATATACATATATATATATATATATATACAAAAACTTACGTACATACATACATACATACATACATACATACATACATACATACATACATATATATATATATACATACATATATGTGTATGTGTGTGCTTGTGTGTGTTAAGAGAGAGAGACAAAGAGAGAGAACATGAATTCCCAAAAGTACCTACATGGAAAAACAAATACAAACTCTTACATATTTTTTCCACCTCTCAACTCGACAAAACAACCCCCCCCCCTCACTTTATCTCTCTCTCTCTCTCTCTTTATATATATATATATATATATATATATATATATATATATATATATATATATATATATATATATATATATATATAACTCTCTATTTCTCTCACACACACACAAACAGACTGACACCCATACTCTTCTCCGCTCGCACAAACACATACACACCCTATATCACTTCCTCTCTCTCTCTCTCTCGTACACACACATACATATCATAACACACAAATATATATATATATATATATATATATATATATACATACGCTCAAATATAAAATTGTGTGCGTGTGTGTAGGAGTGATAATTGTACGGTATTTAAGTAAGGAAGTTAGTACTTAATACCTGTGGCTACTTCCGCTTTAAGGATTTAAGACTTCACATCTTTACTACTCAGATCTGGCTAACACAACAAACTCTTACATGCTAACTGAGCCTTCAGATTACAGGAGGCAGACCAAGGAAACAAGGTTCTATTTGATATTATCTACTGATACTATCTGTCTCTCACAACACCTGGCAAAATTGTGGAGTTAATTGTCAGATCAAACCAAGAAACAATATTTCCATTGGTCGTAAGGATGAAAGGCAAAGTTAACCTCGTCGGGATTTGAACTCGGCCCTTGCCATTCTGAGTTCAAATTCCGCCGAGATTAACTTTTGCCTTTCGTCCTTACGGGGTCGATAAAATAAAGTACCAGTAATACACTGGGATAATTGCTGGCCTTGTGCCAAAAGTAGAAACAAATATTTCCATTGGTCTTTTCATGGCTGATACTGTCCGTTGGTCACAGCTACTGGCAGAAGAAATGAGTTGATCATCAGATCAGACCAAAGAAACAATATTTCCATTGGTCTTTCATTTGCTGATATTGTCTGCAAGCCACAGCTCCTGGCAGAAGAAAGGAGCTGATTGTTAGATCAGCCCAAGGAAACAGTGTTTCTATTGGTCTTTTCATGGATAATACTGTCCGTTGGTCACAGCTACTGGCAAAAGAAAGGCTCTCATCCTCAGATCAAACCAAGAAACCAATGTTTCTATTGGTATTTCCATTGCTGATACTGTCTGTCTGCCACAACTACTGGCAGAAGAAATGAGTTGATCATCAGATCAGAGCAAGGAAACAATGTTTCTATTGGTTTTTCCTTTGCTAATACTGTCTGCCAGTCACAACTACTGGCAGAAGAAAGAAGCTGATTGTCAGATCAGCCCAAGGAAACTGTTTCCATTGGTCTTTCCATTGCTGATACTGTCTGTCAGTCACAGCTCTTCGCTAAAGGAGGTGGGATTTGAACTCGGAGTGTAGAGAGGGAACGTTATGTTACTGACGTCATAATCGTGTTATTAAAACAAACATATTTTACTATACACTAGTCATATCATCTT
>OZ024755.1:25520996-25525996 GCA_964016885.1 Eledone cirrhosa
TGGTATCGGAAGAAGTAAACCAGGTGATGGCCGGAGAGAAAGTCACCCGACCTCAGACCTTTCAGGCGCGTCCACCACACAACCTCTTTCATCATGGCTATTACGCACAGAAAGACCGCCTCTGCTTCATTTCTGAAGGGAGGAGGCGGCTTGATGTTCACCACAGACTCGGCGGTTAATCGAATCGGCGCCACACGCGACAGCAGTCGTTCGACGTAGCCCCACAGATCGGCAACGCCCGGGCAGTGTACCAGTGCATGCGCAACGGTTTCCTCGTCGCGCACGCATCTGGGACAGATCTTTTTCGCGGGATCCCTGCCCGGGCGCCCGTGTCTGTAGAGCTTTTCTCGAACGGGCAGAGCCCCCCGGTAACACTGCCAGGCCAGGGACCTCTGGAAGTTGTCCATGGGTCCCGGGCCGAAAGTTCTACCGAACAGGCTGGCCAGTTCGTCCTCCTCCATGCCTAGCGACTCTCCAAGGGTGTCGTCGCCCCTGCTAGCCACCAACCCTCTATAGAATGTCGAGGTGGATTCTCCACTGACAGTCGGGTCCGCTTGCCAGATAGCCGTGAGCGCCTGGGCACACTCAGTGTGCCAGTTGCCCAGTTTTCTCGGTCTTTGCTTCACCCAGGATTGCAGTTCGGTGAGCGAGACGAGCTGTGGGAAGGCTCGCCTCACAAACGGGGCCCACACCGGCTGACCGTTGAGGAATACCTGTAGATGCCGTAGCCTCAATGCGTGCCTACGCATCAACAGCCACGGCATACCCAGCCCTCCTTTCGAAGGGTGCTGGCAGCAGATGGATCTCCTCACCATGGGAGGCCGCTTCTTCCAGAGGAACTGGAAGAGCATGCGTTCCATGATGGTGAGCTTTTCCTTGGGGCAAGGCACGACGGTCAGGCGGTAGTAGATGACGGACGCTATGTAAGCGTTCGTCACCTCCGCCCGACCTTTCAGTGATAGTTTGCACTTGGCCCACTTCTGGGTCAGCGCAAACACCCTGCTCGTCACCTCGCCCCAATTCTTCTCCACCTGGAGGTCCGGTCCGAACCAGACCCCGAGCAGCTTCACCGGGCCCTCCGTCCACCGCCCGACGACACCGTCTAACGGCATCGGTTTGCCCCTCCACGTTCCGAGTTGCAAACCGACTGACTTGTCCTGGTTCAGCTTGGCCCCCGTCAGCCTTTCGTATTCCTCCAGTAGGGTGGCGATCGCCCCGATTTCCGAGGCGTCCGCCACCATTACTGTTACGTCGTCGGCATAGGCCGAGACCGCTTTGTGCAATCCCGGTTCCAGGGGTATGCCCCGCAGCAACTCCAACTTCCGCAGCAGTGGCTCGAGAGTCAATACGTACAGAAGGGAGGAGAGGGGGCACCCCTGTCTGATGGATCGGGTGATTTGAAACGGCTCCGAGAGGTAGCCGTTTACTTTAATCCTAGAGTAGATGTTGCCACTGTGCATGGCAGAAATCCAGCCCCTGAAAACGGGTCCGAAGCCCGCCGCCGCTAGCACCGCATCCAGGTAACCATGGTCGACCCTATCGAACGCCTTAGATTGATCCAAGTTGATCAGGGCCCCACCAAAGCCGGGTTCGTAGCCAACCCTCTCTATGATGTATCGCATGAGGTGGAGGTTGTCGTGAATGGACCTGGACGGGATAGCGCATGTCTGCGCGTCTCCCACCAAACCACCCACCACAAGCGCCAACCTCTTCGCCAACACCTTGGCCAAAATCTGTAACTCTGCATTCAGCAGAGTTATGGGCCTAAAGTTACTTAAGTCGTCCCCCTTGCTCTCGTCCTTCCTCACTAGCGTGACCACGCCCTTGGTCACAGAACAGGGAATTCTCCCGTTCTGTTGCCAGTTGCAATAGACAGCCTCGAGGAGTTCGGAGAACAAGACCGGCATAGCTAAATAAAGTTCGTATGGTAGACCATCGAGACCCGGGGATTTGCGTCTGCTGCATTGGCTGAGCGCTTCCCCGATTTCAGTGGCTGTGATTGGCCCTTCGCAGCACTCCGCTTCGCCGCTCGAAAGACGCGGTAGACCGTCGAGATATGGACCGAAGTCCACATCCCCGTCCGGCCCCCCGCCACCTCCGAACAGTCGAGCAAAGTGCCTTTGAAAGGTCTCGCACATTCGCTCAGGTTCAAGGATCACCCGTCCATCCTGGTCTCGCAAAGACCGAATGGTGGATTTAATCCCACTCTTGGCTTCTGTCACGCGGGCCCAGCTAACAGCTTTGGTCCCCTCGTTTCCTAAAGCACGTATTTTACTTCGGACAACGCAGCCTTCGTGCTTCGCGTCAAAGAACTGGCTCAATGCCGTTCTCGTCGCTAACACTCTGGCTACGTCTCCGCTCCTAATCGCCTCTTCTAGTTTATCTGTTAACTCCCTTTCCCTCCTATTTCTATTCGCCGCTAGTTCCTTACTGTAACCTATCGAACTTACTCTAATCTCTCTCTTTAGAGATATCCACCACCTACTGTTGACGATCGCTCCCGTCAACCGCATCTTAACTAAGCTACTAATCCGGTTTCTGTAATCTTTCTTTGTCGGTAAGGACAAGTTCATCTTCCAGTAACCGGGACCCTGTCTATGCGTTCTATCAAGGTTGACCACGCAGGTCACTAATTTGTGATCTGAATAGCCAACCATGATCAGTTCTGGACAACTAAATACGTCCCTATCCTTACTCCTAACCAAAAACCTATCTAGGTACGATCTAGATTGTCCACTGCGGTTTGCCCAGGTCCAGGTTGGCGCAGTTGGACAATCTAGTCGAAATCTATCGACCAGGTCGAATCGATCGAGTAACCCCTTGAGGCTGCTACACCCCCCTCTATCGGGACATGCCCCTGCATAGTCCCAACGCGCATCTAGGATTCCATTCCAGTCCCCCACTAAAAGCAGGGAACGCGACGTTCCTAGAAAAGTCTCCAGACGTTGGAAGAAGTCGGCTCTCTCCGCCCCGAAGGGAGCATAAAGACCGACCAGTCTGAAAGCCCCGCCTTCACCACCTCCGACGTCCAGCACCAGTAATCGACCCCCCGGGTCCGAGTGAACAATCTGTACGTCGAGAGTCAGACGTTTATCCAGCAGTACGGCAACTCCCCCCCCGCCTCCGGGTTGACAGAGAGATGCGTGCATCTCAAAGTCATCGAAGGCGGGCGCCAGCTGTCTCACGCTGCTGATCCGACTCTCGCAAACAACCATCACATCTATACTTTGTGACCTGAGGTCACTTAGAAGCTTTGCTTGCTTCCAAGCTGAGCTCAGGCCGCGCGCGTTCAAACAGCCAACTCTCAATTGATCTATTTTGGTGTTGAAAGTGAAGAAAGAAAAGCACTTACCTCTCCGGGTTGCGTAATTTCCATGGCATCAGGTGTGTTGGGTGGAGGGATGTTTTGTGGTGGTGTGGGGGTACACGTGTGTGGTGGGGTTGGGGTATTTGGAGTTGTGTCAGGGAGAGGGGCGGTTATGGGGAAATCTTTCAAGAGGACGCGATTCAACGGTTTTAAACAGGGAGGGCTCACGTCCCGTCTAAATTGTTCTTTTAAGGAACGATAAAGGTCCAGAGGGACCTTTATCATTTTTAAATGGGTGAAGTTCTCTGTTGAGATAAAGTTTGGCCCTTCGGTCTGCACCATAGGGTTATTGTTTATTAATTTAACCAGTTTTTTGTTTTCTTTATTTATATATGTGTATTGCAACGTCTTTTTTTGTGATGCTGTCAATGTTTCGGAGAGGGGAGGCGCAGATTTATTTTTGTTTGTTGAGGGTGGGGTGTTTTTGATTGGAGTTGGTGTTTGTGTGTGGGTTATTTGTGGTGTGCTGGGTGTGTGTTTTCTTTTTTTTCTTTTAACTTGTCTGAAGGCTTCTCCTCCTTCTTCTTCAGAAGTTGGGGGAAACTCTTCAGCGCTAGGTGGGAGGGACGTGTTGTGTGGTTGTTTTTTTTTTGCGGGAGGGGTAGATTTGTTACTGTTTTTTTTATTATTTGTTTGGAATGGGTTTTGTGGTGGTGGTGGTGGTAATGTTTGTGTCGTGCTTGTGGTTGGTAATGGTGGTGGTGATGTTTGTGTTGTGGTTGGTGGTGGTGATTTTTGTGTCGTGCTTGTGTTTGGTGCTGGTGGTGGTGATGTTTGTGTTGTGTTTGTGGTTGGTGGTGTCTGTATTTTGTTTGCTGTGTGTGGTATTAGTGTATTTTTGGAGGTGGGTGGTGCTGGTGTACTGTTTGTGGTGGGTGTGGGCAATAGTCCTTTTTGGGGGATACGTTTCGGGCAGTTAGCCTTAACGTGTCCCCTTTCCATGCATAAATAGCATGCTGGTCTTCTCCCCTCTACAATTATGTCTATTGGGGTAAGGTCATCCAGCCAGATGCGATCCGGGATTTGTGCTATTCTTTCGGGCCTCATTTGGACTAGTATGTCGAGGCCCATTCCCAGGAACGCATCTCCAGTTGCCTTCCCCATTGACAGCATAGTGTCTTCGCCCATATCAATGAAGCCAGCAATAGCCCACCAGAAGTCCATTGTGGGCAGCATTGTTTTTACTTTTACCCTCTGTGTTCTTCTACCCATGTAGGAGGGATAGAAGCTATATGTTGTCGACGAGAGTGGGCTTAGGGAAAGCTGAACCGCCGTTTCTTTGTCTCTTGTTAGGACCGAAATGCTGCCATAGAGTCGGTCCTTTCGTATGAAGAGAATATTCTTCATATAGTCTTTTAGGACTAACTCTATTTCCATTTGGCTGGGCTGTGCTGGCTTTCTTGACTGGTTTAGTATAGTTCTGTATATAACTGTGTTTTCTGCTCTGGCTTTCTTGAATTCTGGGGGGGGAGTTAATGGAAAACATTCCGTTTTCCCCCAAAACAATATGTTTCTTTGCTTCGGCCAGTTTTTCTCTGGCGGCAGTTAGGTCAATTGGTGTGTATGTAATGGATTGCTTTGTTTTCTGGGCGAAAGTTGCCCTGTCGTTATTTGTATTATTTTCTGTTTGTTT
>OZ024755.1:25530996-25535996 GCA_964016885.1 Eledone cirrhosa
CGTCTACGAGAAAAAGGTTCGAGACATCGTTTGAGTGAAACAAAGAAAACTACCTTGTTTCTTTAAGACAGGTTTTATATTATTTTTCCCTAAAAGAAAGGTGGTGCACTAGGGCTTAGTTTCGTAGTAGGGCTTATATTTTTATACAAACAATAACAGCTCAAGAATTTTGATAAAAATATCATTATACTGATGTCAAAAATAAAGGATATATATATTAGAATTAAAATTAATATCGCTACAATAATTGATTATGTTAGTAAACAACAATACTCTGGAAGTCTACGTTTTATATTATTTTTTGTATTATTTTTCCTCGCAAAAATGTGCTAGAGCTTATTTTTAGGATAGGGCTTATATTGAACAGCAACATAAACATTGTGTCAGGGCTTATTTCAGGAGTAGAGGAAACACGAAAGTTGTTTACGAGAGTTTTGAAGGCTATATTCGTTCAAAAAGCATCAAAATTTATAGGAAAAGACCAAAATTTTATCCTCAAAATTCTATCAACTAACAACTCTGAAGATTAAAAATAAAAACTCTATTATAGTCTGGGAGATAAGGTGTAATAATAAAAAAATGACTATTATGTTTTGTCAGTTCTCAAAGACTACATCGCACTTGGGAATGTACCAAAATGTTATGCTCAGTTAAAAAGCTTCTCCCTGCAAAAAGAATCGACTTTATTAAAGATACCAAATGTCCAGGCATTGCTTGTAATATCCCTCGACATTTGTGAAAAACAATATTTAAAAAAATTAAGGACTTCCTAACTTACTGTTGGTATAAGGTGTTCTGTAAGTGTCAACTTTGTAAATCCCTCACTTGGCTATTTGAAACTACGTCATTACGCATGCGTGAACCCTTTTCTACTTCCGATCCTCTCTTCGTCGCTACGACGTAACACCGGAAGTGGTTACCTGCTCTTGGCAGATAGATTACATCTACCACCCCAGACGTATAGCAGTCAAACCTCTCCAAACGTGGTCACCCTCACGGAATTTGTCTAGCACCCCAGATCAAAAAATAATATAGCGTTCAGACCTTTCCAAAGGCGGTCACCCTCACGGATTATGTCTACCACCCTAGATCAATATATATATAGCGTTCAGACCTCTCAAAATGTTGTCACCCTCACGGAATTTGTCTAGCACCCCAGATCAAAAAATAATATAGCGTTCAGACCTCTCCAAAGGCGGTCACCCTCACGGATTATGTCTACCACCCTAGATCAATATATATATAGCGTTCAGATCTCTCAAAATGTTGTCACCCTCACGGAATTTGTCTAGCACCCCAGATTAAAAAATAATATAGCGTTCAGACCTCTCCAAAGGCGGTCACCCTCACGGATTATGTCTACCACCCTAGATCAATATATATATAGCGTTCAGACCTCTCAAAATGTTGTCACCCTCACGGAATTTGTCTAGCACCCCAGATCAAAAAATAATATAGCGTTCAGACCTCTCCAAAGGCGGTCACCCTCACGGATTATGTCTACCACCCTAGATCAATATATATATAGCGTTCAGACCTCTCAAAATGTTGTCACCCTCACGGAATTTGTCTAGCACCCCAGATCAAAAAATAATATAGCGTTCAGACCTCTCCAAAGGCGGTCACCCTCACGGATTATGTCTACCACCCTAGATCAATATATATATAGCGTTCAGATCTCTCAAAATGTTGTCACCCTCACGGAATTTGTTTAGCACCCCAGATCAAGAAATACAGCGTTCAGACCTCTCCAAAGACGATCACCCTAACGGATTACGTCAACGGAATGAAGTCGGGGATATAACTGAGTTTGTTAACAGTTTAATTAAGACAAGAGTTACGCTTCAAACAACATTAACTATGGAACAAAATCAAGAATATAATTAAGTTAGAGTACCACACTGTAATCAATCATAACTATGGAATGAAATCGGGGACATAACTGAATTTGTGAGGTTTGATTAATCAAAGAGCCTCGCTTCAAACAATCTTAAGCTATAGATTCTTTACACACAAGCGACAGCGAAAAATTTAGTTGTATCGTTTACTTTAGCAAGGACAGAAGCGACCCAAACCAGTATGGTCGAGAATCAGCATGCAGAAGTTTTAACGAGAAAAAACAATTTAATCTAATAACAAATGTTTTGATAATCCAATACGAAGAAAACAGTCTTTGCTAAACATCAACTTTTGTATATGTTATAAAGATTTTATATATATATATAAACCAGGTGTTCTTTTCAAATCCTTTTTCTTTTATAATTTTCTTTATATAACGTGATCTGTATAGAACGTTTTCTAACGTCCACACTTTTTTCACTATATATATATATATATATATATACACCCACACATATATATATATATATATATATACATACATACATATATGTATGTGTATATATATATATATATATATATATATTTATATATATATATGTATGTATATATATGCCATTATATGTTAAACTGCCATTCTCAGCACCAAAATGTATACAATATAGTTATAAAAAATAATAATAATAATGAAAGGAGGAGTAAAAAAAAAAGGTATTCTTGTTGGCAGGTTTCATGAGATGAATATATAATCGGTAAACATTTTATCATGGCGTTTATCACAGCGAGATGTAATATAGTAAGAGAAAAGGGGGAGGTAAGTATATGGGTCGTTCATTGAAAGGTGTTAGCATGAAACAACGTAACCCAAACGAGGTAGGAGCAGAAAACAAAGAAGAAAGAATATAGCTGTGAAATGTTAAGTCTACTTAGAAATGAATTACAATTTAAATTGACTCCGACATAACCTTCACTCATTTACACATAACGCCATTTTAGTTTTTATATTTTCTCTGTGTGTGTGTAGGTATGTGTGTGCTTGTTTGTTAGTCTGTGTGTGTGTACGTCTGTGTGCATGTGTGTGTTTTTTGTGTGTCTTTGAATGTGTGTGTGATTTGTGTGTGTGTTTGAGCATGTGTATGTATATCTGTGTGCCTGTTTGTGAATGTGTGTGTGTACATGTGTGGGTTCTGTGTCTCTTTGAATATGTGTGTGTGTTTCAGCTTGTGTGTTTGTTTATGTCTATAAATGCGTGTGTATATGTGTATTTGCATATGTGTGAGATTTATTTGTGTATGTGTTTGTACGTGTGTCTGCTAATGTTTGCGTGGAGGGGGGGGGGTCCACGTTTGTGTATGTGCTTATGTTTGCGTGTATGTGTGTGTGTGAGGTGGGGGTCTACGTTTGTGTATGTGTTTCTGTTTGCGTGTATGTGGGTGTGATGGGGTGGGGTGGGGTCTACGTTTGTGTATGTGCTTATGTTTTGCGTGTATGTGTGTGGTGGGGGGGGTCTACGTTTGTGTATGTGCTTATGTTTGCGTGTATGTGTGTGTGGGGGGGGGGGGTCTACGTTTGTGTATGTGCTTATGTTTGCGTGTGTGGGGGGGGTCTACATTTGTGTATGTGCTTATGTTTGCGTGTATGTGTGTGTGTGAGGTGGGGTCTACGTTTGTGCTTGTGTTTGTGTCTGTGTGGGGGGAGGGGTCTACGTTTGTGTATTTGCTTATGTTTGTGTGTGTCTATGTGTCTGTGTGTGTGGGGGGAGGGGGCTCTACGTTTGTGTATGCGCTTATGTTTTGCGTGTATGTGTGTGTGTGTGGGGGGGGGGGGTATACATTTGTGTATGTGCTTATGTGTGTGTCTTAGGTTGATAGAATGTCGCAGTTGTTTAATTTTACGTTTGTTGTACTGTTTGGGGAAATTATGTGTTTAGCTGTTGCCTTTTGTTTTAAATTAAATCAGTCTGTAATTTATACATGCCATCTCTCTCTCTCTCTCTCTCTCTCTCTCTATATATATATATATATATATATATATATATATATATATATATATATATATATATATATATATATATATACATATATATATATATATACATATATATATATATATTATATATATATATATATACATTTATACACACACACATATATATATATAAATGTCTATATATATATATATACACATACATACATATATATATGTGTGTGTGTGTGTGTGTGTGTGTGTGCGTATATATGTGTGCGTGTGTATGTAATGTGTATATATGTACGAGTGTTTTTCTTAGGTTCGTGCTGTGTATTCGTAAGAAATGCGTTGTTTTCGTGATGTCAGTGACCGAATGGATAAGATCTCACCTCTGTTTATTTAGGGCGTAGCACTAGTCCTTCAGCTGTTGTGTCACACAACTCACTCCCTCGTCACTCTCTTCTGCGATATACATATACATGCAGGTAAAATTCCGTTATAACGAATACCATTATAACGAATTTTTCAGTATAACGAAAATTTTTTTCAATCCCAGAGGTTAGGTCGATCTCGTTACAAAGAATATTTCGTTACAATGAATTTTTTTATGCCCCCCCCCCCCCCCCCGTGAATTTCGTTATATCGGAATTTCACTGTAATAATTTCTAATTTAAATAATGATTTCTACATTTAGCACAAAGCCAGTAATTTAGAGGAGGGTACATCTATTAAATTGACAACCCTAGTACTTGACTGGTACTACATTTTAACGGAAGAAAAGCAAAGTTAACTTCGGCGATATTTGAACTGAGAATATAAAGGGTCGTAACTAGATACTTACAAAGCACTTAGTCCGTCACTCTAACCCCGACTTTCAACATAAACAGAATACACCATATTTCTAATATTGGTTAAAATTACTTGAAAAATTTCTAGTGCTTACCAGATAATCATGTATATGTGTATATGTTTACGGAGACACAGACAGACAAACACACACAAACACACACACACACCCACCCACATACATATATATATATACACAGGGAAATTTCAGTATAACGACATTTTTTCAATGCCCGGCCACACGCTCGATGTGTTAGGTCGAATATTTCGTTACAACGAATTTTTTTATGCCCCGAGAATTTCATTATAACGGTATTTCACTGTATATATATTGTAAAGGTGGCGTG
>OZ024755.1:25543496-25558496 GCA_964016885.1 Eledone cirrhosa
TAATAACAATACTGCAAACCACACTACACATACCCAAGAGCTGTGCTCGGAAATGTAGTGAATACACAATATTAATAATAATTGTTTCTACTTTTGGCACAAGGCCAGCAATTACCCAGTGCATTACTGGTACTTTATTTTATCGACCCCGTAAGGATGAAAGGCAAAGTTAACTTCGGCGGGATTTGAAGATAATGGTTTCTGATTTAGGCAAAAGGCCACCAATTTTAGTGGCTAGGGAAAATTCGATTAAATCGACCCAATACATTATTGGTACTAAATTGTATCGACCCCGTAAGGATGAGAGGCAAAGCTTATGCCGGCCTGCTTTATGGTGAGTCACATCCTATGCGGCCCACTGCTCGATAAAGTTTGCTCATGCCTGTTATAAACTGTATATTATTACATCTACTGTTTGTGTTATACATTTTCGTCTTAATTTTACACACACACGTGTGTGTGTGTGTGTGTGTCTGTGTGTATGTGTGTATGTGTGTATGTGTTTCATTGATTTAACATGCCATTCATAATATGTATCTTCCTGAAAACTACGTTAAGGGTACACGTGTCTGTGGAAAGCTCAGTCACTTATATGCTAATTCATGCTCAATGCTGTTCCTCTGACCAAACAGCTGGAACATTCATTGTCAAAACCGACGCAGGCCCCTGTAAAGTGTCATTTACCATTGTCTCACGTCAATCCAAGTGTTGTGAGTGAATCTGGGTAGACGGAAATTGAAGGAAAATGAACTGTACCTGTAACTGAAAGGTCTAGCTTTTGTGACACGCTGAGTCATGCTGAATTGCTTTAAGAATAACGTAAATGTTACACGTATCTGTGGAATACTCAGCCACATACAGTTTAATCCAAGATGGACAGTAGCTGTAATTCAAACATCTTTGAATCTCAAGAATTTGTTAATATTACGAGCAGGATTTTCCGCTGATCCAGCATCTGGAACACTCATTGTAGAAAGAGACGGAGATCCATTTGATTTCTATGCATATAAGCCTGGCTGGCAATATTCTGCGCCTGCCCAACGAACGACACTCGAAAATGGTGATTAACTGGACTCCACCAGGCGGCAAACAGAAGTGGGGTCGCCCCAGGATCACCCGGCGACGAACGTCCCCAAAAAAAGGCCTGACGGCAGTCAACATCACTTGGCACAGACGCGAAAAAACCGCCATTGATCGTGATCATTGGCGAGACTACTTACTGCTTGGGCGGAAGAACCTAATACTAAGAAGAAGGTTGTACGTGTATCGTAGTATATGCTAACCTGTATATACATGTATGCATGTGTATATATTCCAACTTCAGTAAAAAACGTATATTATATATGCATGCATACACCACTAACCATGTACAGATATATAGAACAAACAGATTATTTCAAATAGAAGCAAGCACTGACATGCATGTATATAAAGACATGGCTCTCTTTTACATTTACTGCGAAACACGTTTACACGTGAACACGCCTACACACGGACACCAGGATTATGGTGTGTGTGTGTGTGTGTGTGTGTGTGTGTGTGTGTGTGTGTGTGTGTGTGTGTGTGTGTGTGTGTGTGTGTGTGTGTGTGTGTGTGTATTGTGTATACATATGTATGAATGTGTATGTATGTAAGTATTTATATATGTATGTGTGTGTGTTTGTACGTATGTATATATATATATATATATGAGCTTCCTGAAGATTTCATCTGAATGAAACAGTACTCGTCCTGTAGAAGCTCCTTCTATAAAATAAAAAATTATTACTCTGCCATGTATTGAGTACCTTACTTACTGTGGTTATCCCCGACTCAACCCGGGACCTACGTATATATATATATATATATATATATATATGTCAGTGTATGTATGTACGTATGTATGTACGTATTATGTAGGTATGTATGTACGTTTGTACGTATTATGTATGTGTATGTATGTATGTATCTATCTATCTATGTATGTACGCATGTATGTATGTATGTATGTATGTATGTATGTATGTATGTATGTATGTATGTATGTATCTATGTATGTATCTATGTATGTATGTATGTGTGTATGTATGTACCTATACACATTAACGGTGCACCGTACACAGGTATGTAATGAAGTTATGTTGTTTGTGCAATTACGTGTAATGCGTTTGGAAGGCGGCCCATTATTTCTCGGTCACTTTCTTCCCATTCACCGCCTTGTCTTCTACCTTTTTTACTATTTATATTTACAAATGTTATTGTTAAAGTTTGTTTTGTTTTTTTTCGTTCTTATTTAATTTTTGGTTTGTTTTTGTTTTCATTTTTTTGTATTTCTTCATCTCGACTTCTTTTTCTAAGTTATTTGTTTCTTTTCACCAGTGAAAACAATGCTAAATTCCACATTTCACAACCAATGATTAGATTATAATAATTCTTTGATCTTTTAGTCTTTTACTACTTTCAGTCATTCGACTGCGGCCATGCAGCAGCACTTTTTTGTTTTTTTTTTGTTTTTTGTTTGTTTACAGCTTTCAATCATTAGACTGTGGCCATGTTTCAGCACTTGTTTTACTTGTTTCAGTCATTTGACTGTAGCCACAAACACGTGTATCCTTAAGGATACATAGATATATAAATAGATACATACACATAAATACATACATACGTACATACGTACAATCATAGATAGATAAATACATACACACACATACATAAATTACCAGCATACGTACATACGTACATACGTACATACATACATAAATACATACATCCTTCAGGATACACGTGTTTGTGGAATACTCAGCCACTTGCATGTAAATTCACGAGCAGGACATTCAGTTAACAAAACAACTGAATGGTCATCATCGAAACCGACGGAGGACCGTTCGTATATGGATGTGGGTAGGAGTAGGGGAAGAAGACTATAGATTGTGAGTCTACGGAGGAACTTCTAACCTAATTAAGTTGTAAATTATAAAACAATAAGAATTGTGAGGTATTAGAATGTCCCGTAATTCTGTGTGTTCTCTGTTATTGAATCACATAACAAAAGACCAGAGTTATTTCACAGAGTCTCCATTGTAAAGCAGACTGAAGAAGAATGATTTTAATCTCTCGGAATAAGTTTCACACGAAATGTCAACGATGTCTTTTTTCGACGTTGATTTATTATTGCCAAATTAGGTTTGATGTTGTCATTGTATTAGGAAGGAGTAGAGAGGGACGATGGGTGATGGTGGAGGAAGAGGGGAGGAGGAGGAGGGGAGGAGGTGGGGGGGAGGAGAGGGGGGGGTGATGTTAAATGAGAATGGGGGGAGACGGGGGGGTGAGAGAGGAGGAGGTAAAGGGCGAATGAGGTGGTGAGCGGAAGAGAAGTAGAACAAGAAGGAGGGGAGGGTGGAAGGGGAGGGGAGGATGAGGAGAAGGTGGAGGAGGGGGGAGGTGATAAAGGAGAATGTGGTGGTGGGGGAGAGGAAGAGGAGGTGAAGGTGGAGAAGGTGGAGAAGGAGGAAGAGGAAATATATAGTCAGTACTACGTAACACTTGTGTGTTCTCTTCAGCAGACAAACCGTGTGTTACAAATAGCATGTTGTTATAGGCACCCTCCTATTTAAACCAAACTTCTTGTTCATTTGCAAGCCGACTTTTTCTCTTCCTCACATTTACTTGTCAAGTCACGTAAAACTCTATCTATGTATGTATTTATATATATATATGTGTGTGTGTATGTATTTAATATGTATGTATGTACGTATGTCTGCATGTATGTATGTTTGTATGTATGTATGTTTGTGTGTATGCATCTATGTATGTAAGTATGTATGTATGTATGCATGTATGTATGTATGCATGTATGTATGTATATATGCACGTATGTATGTATGTACGTATGTATGTATTTATGTATATATATATGTGTGTGTATGTATTTAATATGTATGTATGTACGTATGTCTGCATATATGTATGTTTGTATGTATGCATCTATGTATGTAAGTATGTATGTATGTATTTATGTATGTTTGTACGTATGTATGTTATCTCTTTCTCTTAATTTCGAGTATATTTCTTTGACCGGCCACCTTCCTGGTGGCAAGGTTGTAAAAGAAAAGAAATTGTCATCCCTTGAATCGAAAGAATGTTTTGCAAATTTTGAAGGTGCCAGCTATCGCAGCCATTTGTAGACTATGAATTAGGGAGCTGCGTTCTTTGTATGTATGTATGTATGTATGTATGTATGTATGTATGTATGTATGTATGTATGTATGTATGTATGTATGTATGTGTGAGTGTATGAATGCATATATGTATGTTCTTCTGGTTTTATTATTTTATAAATTTACACCTATAGAGAGAGAGTCGGTTTCTAACATAGACACAAGACTTTCATTAGAATTTCGACATCAACTAGGTAAATACGTATGTATGTCTATATGAGTTTGCGTGTGTATGTGTGTTTGTGTTTGTGTATGTGTGCGTGTATGTCTGAGTCTGTGTATGTAGGAATGTATGTTATTGTATGTGTGGATCTTCATGTTGTGAGTTATACGTGCACATGCACATATGTTTCTCTGTGTATACATGTCTATGCATGTGTATATGCAATTATTACATGCCGAATTTCTGAAATGTTTTATATATTTTTACAGTTCCATTAATGGACTGTACTTGCAACTTCTTAACTAGCTGTGCTGTTTCTAGTTCTGTAAAGCCCAGCTACTAAAAGATTTGTACTGAGGTAACGTATCCAAGAACCCCAATAATCACAGGTATGTATCTAAAAGTAAATACAGGGTGGAATATTTGCAGATTCCTCATTAGTTCAGCATAAATGTTCTCCTTGCCACTGATCATTAGCATTATATTTACAATCGCTGGGTAGCTGACTTCCACAACTGTGCATGCCTTCTTTTTCCCTGTCCCATATCCCTATGTCTCGTTTGCTGTGTTTGCATTTTACTGGAGTTTTGACTGGGATATTCCACCAGTTTTTTCATACATGGATTCATTGCAATTTCCTCGGATGTGAATTTTTGGTTAACATGCAGGGAATATTTCTCAAGGAACTCCTTCCCAACTCTCATAATATTATGTGTCTCATATAGAGACTTGTTCAATGGATGGGCTTCTAAGCTTGGTGATTCTTAGATATTGTCGGAGGGATATGATGCCACTCCCAAATGCTGTCTGGACTGATGTTAAGCCTCTGCATCCCTGTTTACGTTTCAAGTAATGGTAGTCTAAGTCATGCTGATATGAACATTTCCGGTATTGGTTTTTCGAATGTTAATATCGATGGCTCAGATTACAGCTAGAGACCAATCAAGTAATCCAAATGGTGGTGTCAGGATAGACACAGCAAACACATTGTGGGCCACTGATTTATTGTGCGCAGTGAGTTCCGAAGACCATATTTTTCTTATTCGGGTGTTATATTCGCTGGTTTATCGTTCCTTGTTATAAATAACAATTTTGGAAGCTGATGACGTAGAGCCATCTAGCGGATTCCAGCAGAAGCAGGGGCAGGTAACTGTCGACGTTCATCGTTTCTGACTCTTGTCGTTATCAAAATAGGTCTCCCCTACCTTGCTCTCTGTTGGAATTCAATATGGACGAAAACATGGTTTTGACGTCTATGTACATTATTAGCTATTTGAAAAGATGATGGATTTCGCAACTGACTGCACCAGGGTTCCTATTCCTCAGGGAACCACACTATATGGGGGACAGGGAATTCTGGGGCATGAGAGTGGGATCCGTCATCTCGACAGTAGTCGAAGAATGATGATGATGATGACATGGGCTGATTAGCCGCATTTGCATATGGAGCGATCGGTCGGCTCGGCCTAAAAATAGAACTAAGGTATTTGCTCAAACATAGCTGTATACATATACGTATGTGCATTTTGTATATCTAGCGATATATGGTGTGTTTACGAATAAACATTTGAAAGCCTGTAGCTATGAATTTTGGAAGGTGATGTCGACGATCATTTTTTCTGACTTTGGTCGTTCAGCTTCCAAAATTCAGAACTATCCGTAAACGTACTGTATATCGTTAAATATATAAAGTACAGATACATATAAATATAAATATACACACACATATATATATATAATGTATACTATATTGGGTATATTGGTACAATATGATATATATATATATATATATATATATATATATATATATATATATATATACACACACACAATATATACACTATTGTGGAGTATATTGGTATTTTATTTGATATATACACAACATAAACTATTGCTCTGGTACATTGGTATTTCATTTCATATATATATATGTGTGTGTGTGTGTGTGTCTATATATATATATATATATATATATATATATGTGTGTAATATATATATATATATATATATGTTATATATAACGAAGGAAATGTGGTAAGGAACCAGGTGGACCATAACGCACCAAAGTACTCAATACTTGAGGTAGTAGAGTGGGTAATAGGAACCAGTAAGACCCCGACAGCTGAGCTCAAGCCGTTTCGACGGCTTAGCCGTCGAAACGGCTTGAGCTCAGCTGTCGGGGTCTTACTGGTTCCTATTTGTTATATATATATATATATATATGTATTATATATATGTAATATATATGTATATATGGGTGTGTGGGTGAATAGGTGTATTTCTGTATAAATAATTGTTTCTACATTTGGCACAAGGCCACCAATTATCCCAGTGCATTACTGGTACTTTATTTTATCGACCCCCGTAAAGATGAAAGGCAACGTTAACCTCGGCTGGATTTGAACTCAGATCATAAAACGCCGTAACTCTATGCTACAAAGCATGGCGTCCGACCGTCTACCGATACTGCCAATCCACAGCCTTTTTTTCGTAACCGACCGAGATCCACCCATAACATAATGAGTGTGTGTGGGGGTGAATGGGTGTATTTCTGTATAAATAATCTTGTTACAATAGTAGTCTTACAAACAAACAATACCTTCTCTATTCTTTAAACAATACTGAAGTTATCAAGGTGACAATCTCGTTGACATTTAATTACGAGCACACACACACACACACACACACACACACACACACACACACACACACACACACACACACACACACACACACACACATACATACATACATATATATATATATATATATATATATATATATATATATATATATATATATTTATATATATATATATACATATATACATCTATTTATATATATATATATATATATATATAAATGGAACAACAGGTTGGGCTGAGCTGACAGGGTGTAGTAGTAATAGTAGTAGCAGTAGTAGAAGTAGTAGCAGTAGTAGCAGTAGAAGTAGTAGTAGTAGTAGTAGTAGTAGTAGTAGTAGTAGTAGTAGTAGTAGTAGTAGTAGTAGTATTCAATAATGAAAGGCCGGGATGATGTTAAGCCACTATTGACACTGTAAAGGTCAATTAGGAAGTTATTGTGACTTCAATGAAGTACCACGTCTCATTGTTTCATTGAACAATATAAGTTTCACTGTCTTAGCAGCTGACATCATTATATTCAATAATCCATAGGCATGACTTGTATATATGCATAGCATATCCACTATATATATATATATAGTTGTAGAGAAACAAGAAAAACACATTAAATTGCACAAAGTTTTATTAGTTTCATGCCTGCTATATATATATATATATATATATATATATATATATATATATATATATATATATATATATATATATATATATATATATATAGGAACGAGTAGGACCCCGACGGCTGAGCTCAAGCCGTTTCGACGGCTAATTCCTATCACCCACTCTACTACCCTAAGTATTGAGTACTTTGGTGCGTTATGGTCCATCTGGTTCCTTACCACATTTCCTTCGTTATATATATATATATATATATATATATATATATATATATATGCGTGTGTGTGTGTGTGAGTGTATGTGTGTGTGTGTGTGTTTGTGTGTGTGTGTGTGTATCTGCATATGTGCGTCTGGGTGTTCGTGTATGTATGTGTGTGTGTTTGTGTGTATGTGTGCATTAAAATTAATTTTACCCAACCTTGGAATAAACGACTAGAATGTATTTACATTTTGAAACAAAGGAAAACTTGCTAAAACAATTTTGTAATGTGGTCAGAATGTTCGGTTTCATGCGTTCAATTTTCTCTGGTGTATTCTTTTCTTGAGCCAGACACTTTATTTCTCGTTGCTCAGTGGAAAAAAAAATGTGTTCTACCTGTGATTAAAAAAACTAGCCTTATCACACATTTTTAACTAACTTTATCACACATTTTGAAACTAGCTTTATCACACATTTTGAAACTAGCTTTATCACACATTTTGAAACTAGCTTTATCATACATTTTGAAACTAGCTTTATCGCACATTTTGAAACTAGCTTTATCATACATTTTGGAACTAGCTTTATCATATATTTTGAAACTAGCTTTATCATACATTTTGAAATGAAACTAGCTTTATCGCACATTTTGAAACTAGCTTTATCGCACATTTTGAAACTAGCTTTATCATACATTTTGAAACTAGCTTTATCATACATTTTGAAACTAGATTTATCGCACATTTTGAAACTAACTTTATCGCACATTTTGAAACTAGCTTTATCGCACATTTTGAAACTAGCTTTATCATACATTTTGAAACTAGCTTTATCGCACATTTTGAAACTAGCTTTATCATACATTTTGAAACTAGCTTTATCATACATTTTGAAACTAGCTTTATCATACATTTTGAAACTAGATTTATCGCACATTTTGAAACTAACTTTATCGCACATTTTGAAACTAGCTTTATCGCACATTTTGAAACTAGCTTTATCATACATTTTGAAACTAGCTTTATCATACATTTTGAAACTAGCTTTATCATACATTTTGAAACTAGCTTTATCGCACATTTTGAAACTAGCTTTATCATACATTTTGAAACTAGCTTTATCGCACATTTTGAAACTAGCTTTATCATACATTTTGAAACTAGCTTTATCATACATTTTGAAACTAGCTTTATCGCACATTTTGAAACTAGCTTTATCATACATTTTGCCACACACGGTATCTCACTGAAAACTAAGTTATGAGTACACGTGTCTTTGGAATGTCAAACAAGTGGAACACTCGGTGGTCAGCACACTGTGATATTACTTCGGTGTCCTAATCGTTCCTTATATGTTACTTCTAACTTTTTAAAATGCCGTCAATATGAATATGTTTCAAATATTTTCAAAAGGTAAACATGTGGTTTTGTTAAAGTATTTAATTAGAAATATATGTCATTTATATACTAGCTTAATTAATTGATATATTTGGCCTTAATTGCTGCCGCGCGCGTACACACACAGAGACACGCACACACACACACATACACACATACATACACACACGCGCGCGCACGCTTAAACGTATATAAATATCTATGCACTTATCTGTATATTTGAATGAGTATGCACTCACTATATATATATATATATATATATGTATATACACACACACGTCTGAATATAGGAAGATATGCTAGAACGTATTTACACACATGCGCATGCCTGTGTATATGAAAACATATACGAACATATACATATATGCACAAGTATATATATATATATAAGAGCATACATATAGCTAGGTCTTCATATATGAGCATATACACAGATTTATATACACATATGCACATGCCTATATATATGAAGTTATGCGCTAACACACATATATATATATATATATATATATATATATATATATATATATATATATATATATATATATATATATATATATATATAATATGTGTGTGTTAGCACATACACACACACTATAAACGTGAGTTATAGATAAATAGAGTATCTTGAATTAATTAGTCAGAAATTACAGACGGAAATCAGTGAAGATATTCAAATATTATTATATTCCGCTTGAAGCTAACAATTCTATTGCAGAGATGTGTTAACACCTTAGTGCTTCTTAAGCAAGTTAATTTAAATCTTTTTAATTACCTGCGCACTTTTTTATGCTCGATATCTTAGCCAAGGGGCTGGAACTTGTCAGCCATAATGTAAAATACTCAAATATATGGGTACCATTTGGTGGAGTATAGAAAAATATGGTTTAAACTACTATCTGCCCTTGTGAAAATCAAAAATGAAATTCTTCAAAAAGATTTGGATCAGCTCAGGCTATTGGAGTTCTGTCCCTTGATAGTTACTCATTATCTGAACAACCTTAAAGACAATTTCGATCTTAAACTTGCGTGGATGTTCGTAGCTGAATGAAGTTTTCCCACTCCGTATATCCAGACAGTGAAACTCTGTTTATATAGAGAACTCGCTCCCTGTAGGAACTTTCGACTCTACACTTCGCTGAGACAAATAATCAACACATTATTTATTTCTCCATGTATGTATGTATATATGTATGTATGTTTGTATGTATGTATGTGTGTATATAACTCTGTATGTATGTATCTATATTTATGTGTACATCCCCCCATATATATGTATGTATGTATGTATGTATGTAGGGCGGTGAATTGGCAGTATCGGTGGAGGGTCGGACGCCATGCTTTCCAGCATAGCTACGTCCCTTTACGGTCTGAGTTAAAATCCCGCCGAGGTTAACTTTGCCTTTCATCCTTACGGGGTCGATAAAATAAAGTAATTACGGGGGTCGATAAAATAAAGTAATTACGGAGTCGATGAAATAAAGTAATTACGGGGTCGATAAAATAAAGTAATTGCTGGCCTTGTGCCAAAAGTAAAAACAATTATTTATTTCTCCCCTACATCTGATTGTTGTTATGCTAGCCAGCTTTTTGAGAAGCCAGCTCCTTAATCACACAGGCATGCTCATGTCTATTAAAATAGGTCATAAGTTTCATCTTTTATTATGAAACTTGAGATATAAGTGTAAGGATCTATGTGCGAGGAGAATAAGTCATAGTTGCTCATTATTTCTACTTACAAATTACGTTTAAAATATTTTCTAGCTGACATTTTATCTATTATATACAAATGTCGTTAATATATTTCTGTGTGTGTATATATAATTATGTATGCATCTATATTTATGTGTATACCTGCCCCTCCCCCATATATATCTATGTATGTATGCATGTATGTATATATGTGTGTATGTATGTTCTTCTTTTTGGTAAATATCATCTTGGTTAAGAGAGTGGGACTGGCTTTGTGCAGTGCCTTTGCTCACTATAAAAGCTTCACGGCACAGGCATTGCTTTATATCTGGAGATCTCTCTGCACTTGTCGTCACATGGTACCATGGGCCCAGCACTATGTGTCAATAATTGTCACAAGTGTAGTGTTTGTACCAGAGTTTTCAAGTCGCTGGCTGGACTAAAAAGCCACACTCGTTCAGCGCATCGGTAGGGGTTCTCCTACATGGATATAAAGTAGTGGCCGTACTCGAAAACGAGTTGGCAGCCATCATGTATGTATGTATGTGTGTATGTATATAACTCTGTATATATGTAGCCATATTTATGTGTACACCCCATATGTATGTATGTACGTAATTGTGTAAGGAAAAATATATATATATGCATATATATATATATATGTGTGTGAGAGTATGTCTATGTGTGTGTATATATATTTGTGTGAGTGTGTGTGTGTGCGTATTTGTGTCACTATGTGTGTTTGTATATTTCTGTGTGTGTATATATGTATGTATCTATGTGTGTGTCTATGTTTGTGTGTATTTGCGTGCGCCTGCGTGTGAGTATGTATGTGTGTATCTGTGTGTGAATATATGCATGTATCTTTGTCTCTCTCTCTCTCTCACTCTCTCTCTCTCTATATATATATATATGTGTGTGTGTGTGAGAGAGAGAGAGAGAGAGAGAGAGAGAGAGAATGTGTGTGTCTGTGTGTGAGCATGTATGTGTATGTGCGTATCTGTCTGTGTGTGTGTATGTATGTGTGTATATATATATATATATACATATATATATATATGTGTGTGTGTGTGGGCATGAAGTATGTTGGTCTGTATTTCCTTATCACTTGCCGAGCAATCCCATCAAGGGGATTCTTTCTCAATCTCTGTGTTCTAAATCTATTTAAGTTGCCGTACAAAGATAATGCTCCCTGATATTCTGTTAGAAAACAGATATATTTTGCTCCAGTGGGACTGCGATGGCTATCAGTAAAAATATCTCCGTCTGAAGCTCCTTGACAATTATATCAAAGCGTCTTGCTTTTGGCTTTCACTAAGAGTATATATGTCACCGAATACAGAATAGACTGACTCACTTAAATTTAAGTAAATCAGAATGAAAGCGTATCATACCTAAGGAAGGGGTAGACCCGTGATTTGCAATGGCTGATGCAGCGGGTGTGGGTGGCTGTTTGTCGCAGCAAACATACGCCATTCTTGTCCGCCGTGAGGGCAGATCTGGGATATATAGTTCAACCAAGAATGTTGTGCATGTGAGTATATATGTGTTATATATGTATATATATATAAATATTTATTGTATAATAAACAATACCGTATAATTACCTCATTACCAGAGGTTTCCCGAATAAGACGAATACAAGAAACGTCCGCAATCGTTCATCAGACAAATTGCCTTGTCTGATGAACGAATGCGGACGTTTCTTGTATTGGTCTTATTCGGGAAACCTCTGGTAATGAGGTAATTATACCGTATTGTTTATTATACATTAAATATTTATTTCTGTAACTTACATCGAGCACTCTTCATTCCTCTGACTTTTTCAATTTTCAATGGAAACTTCAATACTTATATATATATATATATATATATATATATATATATATATATATATATATATATGTATATATATATATATATATATATATGTATATATATATATACGTATATATATATATATATATATATATATATATATATATATATATATGTATATATATGTATATATATATATAAGTATATATATATATATATATATATATATATATATATATATATATATATATATATATATATATATATATATATAGAGAGAGAGAGAGAGAGAGAGAGAGAGAGAGAGAGAGAGAGAGAGAGAGAGAGAGAGAGAGAATTTTATAAGAATTTCCTAAGAATTTTATTTCTGACTGAAACCAGTAAAACAACAGTGCCCCAGCATGACCGTAGTCTAATCGCTGAAACCAGTAGAAGAATGAAAAGGTGAAGGTGTAAAAGTGTGATAAAATATAACACAGCAATAAATTGTTGAGCAAATGTGGAAAATATGAAAAGGAAAAAAAGAGCCGATGGGGTTTATATCGTAAACATATTTAATTTTAATTGGAAAAATTGCTCTTTGTCTTCTTTTTAGCCCTGGAGTAGTAGTAGTAGTAGTAGTAGTAGTAGTAGTAGTAGTAGTAGTAGTAGTAGTAGTAGCAGCACCAGCAGTAGTAGCAGCTGCAGCAGCACTAGTAGTAGTAGAAGTAGTAGTAGTAGTAGTAGTAGTAGCAGTAGTAGTAGTAGTAGTAGTATTGGTAGTAGTAGTAGTAGTAGTAGTAGTAGTAGTAGTAGTAGTAGTAGTAGTAGTAGTAGTAGTAGTAGTAGTTTTTAGATAAAAACATCTATTATTACTACTATTATAGATACCAAACTTATAAAATAATATAGGAGTAAAAAACTAGGGTCGGTTCAGTTGACTTCCCCCGCCCCAAAACCTCTTGCCTTGCCCTTAACTTAAAAATCATAATATTTCAATGTAGCACTTTAACAATTCTACTTTAGCGACCCCTCCGAACAACAACACAAGTTCACAACAACATCAACAACACAAGTTCACAACTATAACAACAGTAGCATGATCAAATCAACAACAGCAACCTCACAACAATAACAATAACAACACAAGTTCACAACAACAATGCAAGCTCACAAGAACTACAGCGTGTTCGGAACAACAACAACATGTTCACAACTACAACAACATACCAACACAAGTTCACAAAAAAAAACAGCAACAACAACTGCCACAACAAAGCCCAGGAGCAGATAACTCTGACACCTACAACCGTCAAATGCCGCCCCCAAACATTGCTGGAGTGTCTAGCAAGAGTGAGAGCCCACAAATTAATCAGTATATCTCTGTGGAAAGATAAGAAACTCTAATCTGTCAGCTTATCTCAGTGAACGTAGTAAATGTAAGGAGCAGAGACTAACAAACAAATTCTCGCCTGTTAATAAAACACTTTAAAAATAACAGCACGTAGCCGACCGCAAAGTTAGATATGCAGCAATATTTCACAACAACATATTATCTATAGTAGCTGCCATGTTAGTGAGGGCAGGTTTCAGGTCATTTTTTTTTTTTTTTTTTTCACAACAACGTAGTGTGTATGGTTAACTTGCCGTGTTACTCAGGGCGTTTTGTTTTTATTTTCTTAAGAAACAAAATCGAAAATCTCGGTAGAGTTGTAATACGCCACCTTCAGCATTCAGTAATCAGAAGAAGAGAGGTAGGTGTAAAAGCCCAACTCGCTATCTTCAATTCGGTATTCGTGCCAGCCCTTAGTTATGGTCATGAATATTGGGTAATGACCGAAAGAATACGATCGCGAACACAAGCGGCCGAAATGGGATTCCTCCCAAGGGTTTATGGAGTAAACTCGATAGAATACGTAGCTCGGAGATCAGAGTCACTCCAGGTAGAGCCGCTACTTCTCCTATATTATGGGCATGGGGTTAGTATGTCTCAGGAAAGAATCGTTGGACAGATGTTACGGGCAAAGCCAAACAACAGAAGATCCAGGGGTAGATGGTTGGATAACATCCATAAGCTTGGCTGGTCTAGCTTGGGGATCAAGCCGGATCAGTTGGAGACGGTTGCGTCTGACAGGGCCTGCTAGAAGGAGTGTTTAAGGACTCTGCTCCACGACCTTCTCAGGAATAAGTGGGCGAAGAAGAAGAAACAGGCCGAAATATAATTACTGATGTGGGTACCAAACCATAATGTTTTCAGAGAAGGTATAGTTGATTGGAAGTTGTTGGCCTATTG
>OZ024755.1:25563496-25565996 GCA_964016885.1 Eledone cirrhosa
TGGTATTTGAAAAAAAGAATATATATATAGATAGATAGATAGATAGATAGATAGATAGATAGATAGATAGATAGAGAGAGAGAGAGAGAGAGAGAGAGGCGGAGAAAAAAAAGGAGAGGTGGGCAGAGAGAAACGATCCGAGTACTTCATTAGGATCGTCTCTTTACCGACTTCTAAGAAAGGCAAAGTTGACAACGCCAATACATGATCTCAGAACGTCGAGGGCCGAGACGAACACCGCAAACAATTCTTTCCGACGTTCTAACGATTCTGTTAGTTAGCCACCTTTTTTTTTTGTGTGTGTTCATCTCTGCTATTTAAATATACGAAATAACCTTGAGATTATGAAGAGCTAGAATAGACCGAAATAAGTCGGTGCCGTGACACAAACTATAATTTATGTATATTGTTGGCAATCTTAGCTGACATAAAGACATGCATCATTGATATCACTAAAGGTAACATTAAAATATTTATGTTAACTCTTTTCTCTCCAAGCAACTCTCTAAGCTCTTCCTTAGTAAATATACTGGTTTCTACTGGTTTCCACTGGTTTTTACTGGTTCCTACTGGTTTCTAATCATTTGGTTGGTTTTGATTTGTTTTTGCTTTTTCTTTATTATTCTACAGAAGAGATATTTGCGTCACTTATTGGTAGCACACAACCTCTCCCTCCCTGTCTCTCTCTTTCTTTCTCTCACTCTCTCTATCTCTCTCTATATATATATGTGTGTGTGTGTGTGTACACATATATCCTTTTTACTCTTTTACCTGTTCCAGCCATCCGGCTGAGGCCATGCTGGGCCACCACCCTTGTGAATATGGAACGCTTCACGAACTAGCAAGGCCAGCAAATATCCAGTGTATTACTGGTACTTTATTTTATCGACCCCATAAGGATGAAAGGCAAAGTTAACCTCGGCGGGATTTGAACTCAGAATGGCATATTTGTGTAATATTGCCAGAATTAATAACAGAACACACTCACTGTTTGGTTGGTTTTCGCTTTTCGCTTCTGTGTCTTTTATATCGGTTGATTTAATTTATTCGGTCCTCAACCAAACAGTGAGTGTGTTCTGTTATTAATTCTGGCAATATTACACAAATATGACCCTCCCCAAGTATAACAATATTTGTTTCGACACACGATTTCATATCAAAAACCTCGCAAAACTATATATATATATATATATATATATATATATATATACATATATATAATATAACTTAGAGTTTACACTCAATGGGGTCATTTACAATTATTTCAGCTCTAAGAATCACTTCTGAGCAGTATAAATTAATATATGATAAACATTTACATGTTTTAGTTGCAATTTGACTAATAAAATAGTTAGAATGAAATATCTTTATACATATATATATATATATATATATATATATATATATATATATATATATCGTTTCTGAATTTGTTTAGCAAGATTCTTTATCTGAAATCGTGTGTTGAAACCGATATTGTTATACTTTGGGAGGGTCATGTTGCCAATAAGCGTAGGATAGAAGAAAGGAAAGGCACAGAAACGAAGAAAGAAATCCCCAGTCACTGAAGAGGTCACAGAGTGTGTGACGAAAGAACTATGACTATATATATATAAACAACTATCTGGTTGTGGAACCAACCAACCAACCAGAAATTTATAAATTTGTAAATTTATAAATATATATTAAATTAAATTGAAGTGAAAGCAACTGGTGCGTGTGTTTCTTATTGGCAACATGACCCTCCCAAAGTATAACAATATATATATATATATATATATATATATATATATATATATATATATATACATATATATATATATATATATATATACATATATATATATATATATACATATATATGTATGTATATATATATGTGAGATGTGAGAAAAACCACAGACTCTCCATCTCAACTCTACTTTTGAAAAGCAGAAGAACTGCGAAACCAGTAAAGGAACCAAATAAATATATATATATATTTTTTTAAATAAGACTCCAGTTGCATTTTCGATTTCATCTTTTTTTCTCTATACTTTCACTCGTGTAGGACACCTCGGTTATTTTTCATTTTGTAAAAGAAACATCACTTTCTAATATTTTATATATATATATATATATATATATATGTATATATATATATATATACATATATATACATATATATACATGTATATATACATATATATATACATATATATATATATATACATATATATATATATATATACATATATATATATCTACATATATACATATATATACATATATATATATATACATATATATATATATATATACATATATATATATGTGTGTGTGTGTGTGTGTGTGTGTGTGTGTGTGTGTGTGTGTGTGTGTGTGTGTGTGTGTGTGTGTGTGTGTGTGTGTGTGTGTGTGTGTGTGTGTGTGTGTGTGTGTGTGTGTGTGTGTGTGTGTGTGTGTGTGTGTGTGTGTGTGTGTGTTGCACAATATGTGTCCCACTGAATCTCCTTGAGAA
>OZ024755.1:25573496-25585996 GCA_964016885.1 Eledone cirrhosa
AAATAAAAAAATAAAAGATGCTGAATATAAGTTTATATATATATATATGTTCAGTTGAATAGGAGGTTAATTATATGTACAAACATTACTAATGCTCCGATGATTCCAAACGAAAGTTTGGAAGAAACGATTGTCAGCAATTAAATGATTTGAACATAATTTTGATAATTGTGTAATTTATATATATATATATATATATATATATATATATATATATATATATATATATATATATATATCAAAAGTATATATTGAGTTAAAAACTCACAATAGTTCCTTAGAATCAAAATTGCTCAAGGAAAAAAAATGTCCGAGACTTATTGTACAATAAAGAGAGAGAAATACAGATATATGCGTTCAATTCACAAGAGACGTAAACCGCCAGGGTTAAGAAAATACGGACTAAAGATAATACGTTTCACAAAACTCAATTAAAAGGATAAATTAAGATTTACAAATCGATTATAACTATACATAACGCATATATGCATATATATATATATATGTGTTAGTCTCTCTTTCTTGTACTACATATATATTTGTGTGTGTGTGTGTGTGTGTGTGTGTGTGTGTGTGTGTGTGTGTGTGTGTGTGTGTGTGTGTGTGTGTGTGTGTGTGTGTGTGTGTGTGTGTGTGTGTGTGTGTGTGTGTTTATCCCGGGTTCAATCGAGGGTGGCCACAGCAAGTAAGGTACTCAATACATAGCAGAGTATAAATATTTAATATAGAAATGGCTTCTACAGGACTAGAACTGCTTCATTCGGAAGAAACATCGGATTTCCTGATGATTTCTTCGAAATGAAACAGTTCTAGTCCTGTAGAAGCCATTTCTATGTGTTATATATATATATATATATATATATATATATATATAGGTTTGAACTCCTGAACGGGAGCCTTGCCACTGGATGTAGTTTAATATCATACCCAGGACATTTTGTGTGTGTGTGTGGTTTATGTGTGTGTGTGTGTATATATACGTGTATGTGTGTATGTATGCATGTATACCTGCTGGTATCTGTTCTGGTTCTTTGTGTTCTGTGTTCAAATCCCGCCTCCTGGAACATTGAACATTGGAAGACTGCTTAATTCTGGAACAAATTAAATTAAAAAATGAATCAATTCAGGAAGAAGGCTGCACATGGGAACTTGAGAGGAAAAACACAGATCATAGAAGAGATGAACCACATCAAAAGCCTGACATAGAGTTCCGACAAGTTCATTTCATCCCATTTTCAAGGATATCTCAATGCAATCCAGGAACAAAAAAACCTCAAGATCCTACTGCATAAAAGAGGAAAGTCTTCGATTGACAATAAATGTAGGCTGTGCTAAAAACCGAAGATGTTAACGACACTAGATGCCAATGTAGTATGAATATACAAGAGAAGGGTGATGTCTACGGATCATTGTTGAGTTTGCAGATCCAGTATTCAAAATACACGTTCAGCTTCATACCCGTTGGATTGGCAGTATCGGTAGAGGGTCGGACGCTATGCTTTGCAGCAAAGAGATACGGTCCTTTATGGTCTGAGTTCAAATCCCGCCGAGGTTAACTTTGCCTTTCATCCTTACGGGGTCGATAAAATAAAGTACCAGTAATGTACTGGGTAATTGCTGGCCTTGTGCAAAAAGTAGAAACAATTATTACAGTTTATATACCAACCCACTTGAACCAAAGTCTAACTGAACTTGGATTTGTGAAGAGAGAAAGTTGTTCCATAATTTCTAAGCTACAAATGGCCACAATATCTGAAAACTTCAAAAGTTGTAAAACGTTCTTACGGTTCAAAGGATGGACGCTTATACAAGGGACAACGAAAATTTCTTTTTTCTTTACAACCTTGCCACCGGGAAGGAGGCCGGTCGAAAATAAACTCAAAGTAAAAAGAAAGTAAATACATACATACAAACAAATACATGTACATACTTATATACATAAATACATACATACATGTATATATATATATATATATGCATACATACACATACATACATAGATACGCACATACATATATACATATATATATATACACATACCCACATACACACATATATACATATATATACATACATACATACATACATACATACATACATACATACATACATACATACATACATACATACATACATACATACACATATCTGTATATGTATAATTGACTACGCACGTGTTTGTGCTCCCCTAAAGTCTATTTCTGAGGAATTAAAGAAAAACTCGTCTCCACCTCCAAGCCATCTCTGTAGCCCGTGGGGTGGGGGATAACTGATGACATAATTGAGAGATCATTATTTATTAATGAACATCTGGGTTGTTTAAATCCGAATGACAACATGGTAGCCAATAGGACATATTCTAAGAGTTTTAACTCCTTGCTGTTCTCTGGCGAGGTTTCTTTGTTTCTTTCACAGCTTTCTGGACCAATAATTGGATATTCAATAGCATTGTGGTTGTGTTCTTTAAATCTCAAGTTGATTTAAACAGACGTTAGTTCAGGTTTAGCTGACCTCCTACTAGTTTGTGTCTCATATGGCGTTTCTTGGCTGTTTTAATGACAAACTCCCCACCCCAATCATATCATTATATATATATATATGTGTGTGTGTGTGTTATTGTTGTTGTTGTTACAGCTTTCACCTATACAAGTTTAGCTGGCTTTCTAAGTGGTTGCAACCCATGGGAGGTTTATTGGGTGTTTTAATGATAGTAGTCCCAGTGTCATCATATTATTTCAGCTCACACATATACAATTTTAGCTGACCTTCTAGGATGTTACATCCCATGGGAGGTTTTTTTTTAAGGGGAAGGCTAGATTTGGAAGAAAAACCAGTGTCCATGGCGTTCACAGGTCCTCCGAGACCTTAATTTGGTATGTTTGGAGGACAGAGCAGCTCCTAGACCGGAAATATTGATGCCGTTCATGTTCTGTTTTATTATTGCAGATATGTGTCACATTTAATACTTGTTACCATAGACTATCCTTACAATATATTTGTTGGTGTTGAGTGTTGAGTATTTGGTGTTGCAGCATAAGAAATAAGATCTCCTTCCCTTCTATTAGCTACACATTAATACACATTCTGCTCGCTTATCTAAACTATACTCATAAAGTATCACCCGTAGATATAGGTTTTAGTTGATCTCATTTATATTTTAAGACATATTCGTCCAGGTAACTTTATAAAGAGGTATTGGCCGACTCGTACAAGTAGATTGAAGTCTTATTTTATATCAGCTATAATTGTATAGGTCTATTGCTTAACATGTTTTGCTTCTTGTTAATGTTCTTTGATAATGGAGCCAGCTTTGTCCACTATGATAAGAATATCTTGAGGTCAAACATTAGATCAAATATAATGATGGTTCAACAAAGAAGAAATACATTAGCACTGGTCAACTCGGACGTTATGTTTCAAGGTACTTGATGAAACACATTCTACAAATGATCAAAACATCAATAAAATAACAATTAAGTAAAACATCGTGTCTTAAGCTTTCTTTGATCTTAACCCTCTTTTTACTAGACAAATGTTCTCACGGCCCTCTTTCAGTGCTATAAAATTCAGAAGGCCATAAAAACTATAAACCATATGTGAATATATTAATAAAATAAAATCACTAAAACTCAGAGATTATAAAACAATATAAATACAAGATAAGGCCACATGAAACTTTACTAATAGCAAAAAATATATTATATGATTATTTTTAGTGTGATGGGTGTTCCTGTTTGTTTTGGCAGAATACATGAAACTCAGGCTTCATATTTGCCAGTGATGCACTTAAGGGAATTTTTACGTTCTTTATAGACGAGCGGTATTTTATCTTTATTGTTGTTAAAAATAAAAATACAAATTCGCACAAAATATGTGGGAAGAAATGGTAGAATTGCCATTGCTAATTCAGTTGGTATTGAACATTCTGATGTCACATTCAGTAACAAAAAAAAACAAAAAAAAAACAACACCGGCATAAAAACAATTTTGTTTTTGAAAGTTCAAGTTTGAGATATGAAGCGAAATTCATCTTGGCCGCTCAAAGAATGCTGGTTTAATTAATTCATTTCTATAATGAATGGTATTAAAATCCAATCTAATTGGCAATTTTTCTGTGTCTGGTAGAACATATTTGTGAGGCTTAGTGGTTATGGAGTTAGATTTCTGTGCATTGTATTACTGAACAAGATATTTAATTTTCTGTTGCTCCCTCTGCTTCGAGTTACAACCAGTTGATAACATTGTTCCCTCGATCCAATGGGATAATTGGTTCCTTTTTTCTGCCATGATTAGCGACCGGCAGTATCGGCTCTTTTCTTCTTCCAGGACTTGTGACAACTAAAAAGTATCAGCAGTAGAAAAACCAATTTAAATATTTTCCTTCATTGGATCTGACAATTTGGTTCTTTACCTATCTTTTTTCATCCACACATACCAAATGCGTGACGATGATCTGCTTAATCGAATTAAAAGTCAAATTATTTATTTATCAAACAAAAATCAATATGAAATTATTTCGTATTTACCATACGTTTATATTTTGTTTTCCTGGATTCTTTAGTTTTATTTTTCAAAATAGAAATGTTTGTTCTTCTCCTTTAGAGATATATTCAGTTCATCGAGCTCCTAAGTATGTCAGCCAAATAGTAAAGTATCCCAGCCAATACTAGAGAACGAATTCTGCAAGATTTCGAGTTATTTTCTGATAAAAACAACATTATTCGGTTTTTATGTCTACTTGTCGTCTCAAAGATCTCTCCCTTGACAGCAATCGTGCTTCTATAATCAGTCAGTTTGCCAAAATTGCATCCCATATCCTGGCATAAATTTACGGAAAGATGTCTATCCAATATGTGACTTAATGGAATTGATAATGTTAATTGCATCTTGTATTACCACATTCAACTCTGTAGAAATGTTTTCAGACACTAATGTTTCCCAATATATCATGCAATAACTGGATGTAGTAGTTTCATTTCATACCGGTTTAACTGTTGCTTGAAATTCTACACTTTTCCCGTCATTGTTTCTATACCATCAGTACGACATACACCTACAGATATAGTTATTATATTCCAAATCTGCATTCTTACAAACATGGCCAAACTGTTCAGCCTTTTCAATCTACACATAAATACGTAAATAATATATATTTACATGTTTACATTTATATAAAACATGTGTATTTGCATGCACATTTCTCGCAGCTTCAGTTAAATTCTGTATTACTTACAATTATACATATATATTATACTAGCAGTAAAGCCCGGCGTTGCTCGGGGCTGCTCAGTAGCTGTGTTAAAGTTACAACGTTAAGTTCCTTTCTTGGCTTAAACACTTCGAACTCATGAATTTTGCACGTTAAAATTTTGCTGGCCCGAAAACTGTGCGTGTATTTTTGTACTTTTGCACGCGTTGTTTATTCGTAACGTAAACAGAATGACGCCATAAGAGGGAAATAAATCGTCTCTCATCTCTATTTATACATTTGAACTGAAAAATCAACACATTACATATTCGATATTTGCACTTGCCGTGGCTCGATTTGAAAAGTTTTTTGACCGATGTCTCCGCCAGACCTTCATCTATGAGAGTAGCAATTTCACCGAAATTTGAACGTACGGTTTAGGAGGAGATATGTGCCGACCGTTTTAGTAGACAGACAGACAACCTCAGCTTTATATATATAGATTAGTGGTAGAACACTGGTAGGTTATATCCGCAGTAGTAGAGCACTCAGTCCATGGGACGAGTTTGGTAGAAGTAGTTCCACAACAGTTAATTAACCATTGCCGAGGACAATTGTTTCACTTTATACTGCACATAAAAAAAAATCATTTTCTTGATCCCCTAGGTCCCGCATTGGGTGAAAACCTGCATTTTTCCTACTTCATCAAGGAAAATCTTAAAGATTATCCAGCCATCAGAATATTCTCTTTATTTTCTTTACATATTGTCCAGGCATGCAGTTTTTAGGTCTATTGGCGGCCCGCGTTCCAAAATACCTTATCCCGTGCAACGCCGGGTACCACTGCTACACTGCTAATATGAAATAAAAGTGCCTATACTTTAGCAACGTATCGAGTACCTTTTTTAACAGTGGTCTTTTCCCGATCTTCATTTGGAATCCACCCTTGATTACATATATATATATATATATATATATATATATATATATATATATATATATATATAGAGAGAGAGAGAGAGAGAGAGAGAGAGAGAGAGAGAAAGTGAAGAATAACATGGTCAACAGTACAAAAAAGGGTTTTATTTACAGTCTAACAATTGTTTCACTGATTAAGTTGTCTAAACATTGCTGAACACTTGGAGCTGTGCCACTCAATTTTAAATACGTTGTTAGCTTAACCAGATCTGGTTAAGCTAACAACGTATTTAAAATTGAGTGGCACAGCTCCAAGTGTTCAGCAATTTTTAGACAACTTAATCAGTGAAACAATTGTTAATACTGTAAATAAAAACCCCTTTTTTGTACTGTTGACCATGTTATTCTTCACTTTTTCTCTCTCTCTCTCTCTCTCTATATATATATATATATATATATATATATATATATATATATATATATATATCTTTCAATAGTATTACTCCAAGATAAACTTACATAGGGATGCTAGAGAACTCATAAACTCGCCACCTACATAAACCCCTTGTTGAGTCAAACAACGCCGTACGCTAAAACTATCCATAATACGAAGTATTCACAACCTCTAACTGGATTACCTATAACGATATTTTCTTATCCCTTATATATATATATATATATATATATATATATATATATATATATATATATATATATATATATATATATATATATATATATATATATATATATATATAAAAGGTTTAGAAAATATTGTAGCAAGAAGCCAACAGTATTCCATAATATATAAGTGACTATAGCGTCAAAATGGGAAAATAGTTAACTTAAGATGTGGGAAAAATAATTCAAACTCAATTCAAAAAGAATCAGGATATAGATTTATCCAACAGAATTTAGTGAAATCCAGGGAAAAATCAATAGAGCCTTAACTCATGATAAAATAAAGTTTTAAATACTCATCCTTCAATTTGGGACAACTACAAATGCTCTGTATAGTCTTGAAAAAGACTATTTCACGTAAACTTTCAGTGGAGATGGTCACGGTTGGAATAGGATCATCAGCAGAGCTCAACACGATAGCCAGATTCTCACTGATTAATATGCCAAAAAGGGAATTTAAAAGCAGGCTATTTTAACATCATGCGTGATTATGAAAATAAAATGCACATGTGGAAAAACAGGGCTGGTGACGTCAGAATGAGACGAATGTTTGTTTACATGAAACAACAGTCAAAAACATTCCGAAAAAAACTCTACAATAAGGAGTTCAGCAAAAAGCAATATTATCGCGGTTTGTTTTTTTTTAAATACCAGGATTAGTCACAAATAATTTAAGCACTCTAGGAAATAAATCCGAGTATAAATATATAAATGAAAAGTATAGATAGTATTGTAGCAAGAAGCCAACAGTGTTCCATAATATATAAGTGACTATAGCGTCAAAATGGGAAAATAGTTAACGTATATATATATATATATATATATACGTGTATGTGTGTGTGTGTGTGGTTAAGCCGGTACAGATATAGCTGAGTGGTTAAGGAGGTACAAATATGACTGTGTGGTTAAGGTAGTACAGACAAGGCTGAGTGGTTAAGGTAGTACAGACATGGCTGTGTGGTTAAGGAGTGTGTTTCAATACAAAGTGGTTTCAGAGTTCAGTCCTCCTGCGTAACACCATGGTCATGTGTCTTATACTATAGTATCGGCTTAACTGATGTCTTGTCAGTGGAAATTGGTAGACAGAAACTGCAGATGCCTGCCTTATATGTCTGTGTGTATGTGTATGTCTGTGTTTGTATGCGGGAGCGTGTGTCTGTGTGTGTACCTCTGTGCGTGTATGTGTGTGTGTGTGTGTGTATGATCGCCAACATTACCACCACCACCACCACCATCACTACCTCCAGCACCACCACCACCACCTCCAAAACCATCATTACTATCACCATCACCATCACCACAACCACCACCACCACCACCATCACCACAACCACCACTTCCAACACCACCACTACCACCACTACCGCACCACCACCACCAATACCACCATCGCCACCATTACCATCATCATCACCACCACCACCACCAACACCACCACTACCACACCACCACCACTACAACCACCACCACCACCACCACCACCACCATCACCATCACCATCACCACTATTACCACCACCACCACCACCACCATCACCACCATTCCCATCACTATCACCACCACCACCAACACCACCACTACCACTACCACAACCAACACCACCACCATCATCACCATCACCATCACCACCACTACCATCACCACCACTACCACCACAACCACCACCATCACCACCACTACCACCACCACCACCACAACCATCACCACCATTACCATCACCACCACCACTACAACCACCACCACCACTACCACCACCACCACCACCACCACTACCACCACCAACACCACCACCACCATCACCATCACCACCACCATCACCACCACCACCACAATCATGATCTTCTGTCATATCGCCCTCTCTATAGTTGACGACTTATTAATCCATATCAAATGTTTCCACTTATGTCTGTTATCTAAGGTCTCTCCCTCTTATATGGCTGCCATATAAACAGTATGAACGCCACTGGCTTAAGGGGTAGGCTTTGTTGTCTATGATCGTATGGTCGCAGGTTCGATTCGCAAGAATTCTTTGAGTTCTTCAGCAAGAAATTTTATTACACGTTGCTCCAATCCACCCACTGGCTTAGGGGTTAAGTTGCCTTGTTTACAATCTTATGATCAGGGGTTCGATTCGCAAGAATTCTTTGAGTTCTTCAGAAAAAAACCTTTATCACACGTTTCTCCAGTCCACCCACTGGCTTAGTGGGTAGCCTGTGTTGTTTACCATCATATGGAGGTTCGATTCACATTTTGAGTTCTTCAGCATAAAACGTTATTACACGTTGCTCCAGTCCTCTCAACTGGAGAAAAAAAAACAGTTGTGTGTCTAATTCAAAAGGCTAATCTTTTCACCCACCTTCGTGAAAATAAAGGTCGATAGATAAAGTACCAGTTCAGTACTTTGATCGATTTTTCCTCTAGATTTATTTATTTCTCTTTTTTCTACCCCTTCGCTTATCTTTCTCTTCTCTGAAAGAAATCAGTTGTGAACAGTCCTGGACAGGGATAGTCTCCACCAGGTTTAAATACCTAAGATACACCGTATGTCACGACGGCGTCCCTACGACTCCATCAGCAGTTAAGGGTCTTTGCATGTATATATATTTATGTATAGCTATATTACTTCAACACGGCACAGCTGAAAGGTGTTAATACCAGCTTACCTATAGTTCTCCGTGTGACTACCGTCTCTGCAATATTAATTCTATTCTCTGAAGATATCTATTTAAAATAAAGCCATTATTAAACAAGAATTATATATCACACAGTACCCTTCCACACAAACACACACACATACACAAACACACAAACACACACACACACAAACACACACAAACACACACACAAACAAACAAACACACACACACACACACACACATACACACACACACTCACACAGAAACACACACACACTCACATACACACACACAAACACAAACACATACACACATACACACAGACACACACCACTCCACATCTCTCGTTATCTAAATATATTCTTTAAAGATGTTTACAATTGTAATGACGACAACAGCAACAACAACAATGTTTGTCAGCAACAGATTTATTTAACCACTATAACAGAAACTATAGCTACAATTACAGTAACTGTGAAGAAGAAGAAGAAGAAGAAGAAGAAGAAGAAGAAGAAGAAGAAGAAGAAGAAGAAGAAGAAGAAGAAGAAGAAGAAGAAGAAGAAGAAGAAGAAGAAGAAGAAGACACCAACAGCAGCAACAGCAACAACTATAACACCAACCATAACAACAACATTATCAATAACAACAACATTATCAACAACATCAACAAAAACAACATCACCAATAACAACAACAATAATAACAACAACAACAACAACAACAACATCACCAATAACAACAACACCATCAACAACAACATCACCAACAACAACAACAACAACACCATCGACAACAACATCACCAATAACAACAACAACACCACCAACAACAACATCACCAACAACAACAACAACAACACCATCGACAACAACATCACCAATAACAACAACAACACCACCAACAGCACCATCAACAACTGCAACAACAACAACACCAGCAACACCAACAACACCAGCATCAACAACAACACCAGCAACAACACCATCAACAACACCACCAACAGCACCATCAACAACTGCAACACCAACAACACCAACAACAACACCAGCAACAACACCATCAACAACAACACCAGCAACAACACCATCAACAACACCACCAACAGCACCATCAACAACTGCAACACCAACAACACCAACAACAACACCAGCAACAACACCATCAACAACAACACCAGCAACAACACCACCAACAACACCATCAACAACACCACCAACAGCACCATCAACAACTGCAACACCAACAACACCATCATCAACACCAACAACAACACCAACAACAACAACAACAACAACAACAACAACAACAACAACAGCAACACCATCAACAACAACAACAACACCATCAACAATAACACCAACACCAACACCAACAACAACAACACCAGCAACTACAACACCAACACCAACAACAACAACACCAGCAACTATAACACCACCACCAACAACAACAACAACAACAACAACAACAGCAACAGCAACAGCAACATCAACAAGAACAACAACAATAAACATAAACGGCAACAAACAATAAGGATAATAAATTTAAGTAGAAGATGAAAGAGATGAAAGAGAGACAAGATGGTGCAGTTATTGCAGTAAATTAAATTACAGATTCCCCCCAAGGAATTATCTCGAATGATTTAAATCCTAAGAGATATCTCGGACTGGTTGATGAAGAGGAGGAATGGTGGCAGGAAGAGATAGAGAATAAGAGAGAGGAGATAGAAACCAGAGGAGGGGGGGGGAGGTTGTTAATAGACACAAACATAGAGAAAATAAGTTGATAAGGTGAAAGTGTGAGACAAAAGTGGTGAAAGGAAGTAGATAGTTCGAGAATTGATGAAAAAACTTCACTTTGGTGAATTATATATATATATATATAAAAGAAATATATATAAAAGAAATATATATATATATATATATATATATATATATACACACATATATATATATATATATACACACACACACATATATATATAAATAAATATATATATATATATATATATATATATATATATATATATATATATATATATATATATATACATATATATGTATATAACGAAGGAAATGTGGTAAGGAACCAGGTGGACCATAACGCACCAAAGTACTCAATACTTGAAGTAGTAGAGTGGGTAATAGGAACCAGTAAGACCCCGACAGCTGAGCTCAAGCCGTTTCGACGGCTAATTCTGGACTCGGGGGGGACATATATATGTATATATATATATATGTATATATATATATATGTATATATATATATATATATATATATATATCTATATATATATATATATATATATATAGGAGGTTTGTTTTTGAAATGCGCATAATAAAATATATTGAACTCCTTTAACCATCTTTTGATCTTATATTATATATATATATATATATATATATATATATACATATATATGCATATATATATACATATATATGTCCCCCCCCCCGCCCCTCTCTCAAGCGTGAAACTAAAAATTATACCATTTGTACTGCCTATCTGTTTTTTGTTCTCTGTCCATTTATTCAACTATACATTTATTTATATATGTATATAGTGAAAGATTGGAGAATAACATGGTTGGCTGTACAAGGGACTTTATTTATATACGTATATATATATATATATATATATATATATATATATATATATATGTAGGAGGTGAGTTTTATTGTAGTACAATAAAGCAATGCAGATATCGGATAAGAAGCACTCTACAGTTTGTAGGACTGGAGTATGCATAATATAAGATCAAAAGATGGTTAAAGGAGTTCCATGTATTTTATTATGCGCATTTCAAAAACAAACATCATCATGCAATAATATTTGTGTTTTCATCAGATAAAACAGGAGAACATGATATGAAGGCTAAAAAACACTTGTGGATAGTGCAGTTTTGTTGATTTAAAACTGCACTATCCACAAGTGTTTTTTAGCCTTCATATCATGTTCTCCTGTTTTATCTGATGAAAACACAAATATTATTGCATGATGATGTTTGTTTTTGAAATGCGCATAATAAAATTAAAATACATGGAACTTCTTTAACCATCTTTTGATCTTATATTATA
>OZ024755.1:25598496-25603496 GCA_964016885.1 Eledone cirrhosa
TATATATATATATATATATATATATATATATATGGTGGCTGCCAACTCGTTTTCGAGTACGGCCACTACTTTATATCCATGCAGAAGAACCCCTACCGATGCGCTGAACGAGTGTGACTTTTTAGTACAGCCAGCGACTTGAAAACTCTGGTACAAACACTACATTTGTGACAATTACTGACACACAGTGCTGGGCCCATGGTACCATGTGACGACAAGGGCAGAGAGATCTCCAGATATAAAGCAATGCCTGTGCCGTGAAGCTTTTATAGTGAGCAAAGGCACTGCGCAAAGCCAGTCCCACTCTCTTAACCAAGATGATATTTAACAAAAAGAAGAACAAGTCAACATCATTGGATACCATCAGGGTTGCAGGTGTTATATCAGAGTTTTCCTTCTCCTAGAATTCTGCCTTGACAAAGGCTAAGGGGTCATCTCTCCCGGTGATTTTGGATGGCCATTGACTCTTAAGAGCTCCTTTGCCCTTTGACAGGTTTTGTTTTTAGTCCTGCAGGATGTCCAAAGTCACCCTCCTCACCAAGAAACCTTGGTGGGGTTGCCAGTTTAGTCGCCAACGACCCGACCATGGGACAGGTTGTACTGGGATACATGTTACCAGTAGCACCAACTGGTGACCTGACATAACATACATACATACATACATACATACATACATACATACATACATACATACATACATACATACATACATACATACATAAATTAACAACAAACGAGGAAGAATATATTGAGACAGATGGCACTAAGGAATACTGGTGGAACCTGAAAATAAAAACTGCCACCAAATTAAAGCACAACCGGCCTGATATTGTAGTTTGGGACCACACATTGAAAACGTGCTCTGTTGTGGAGATCAGCTGCCCACTTGATGTAAACGTTGTCAGAAAAATACAGGAGAAGGAGGACATCTACGGACCATTGATGAGGAGCTTACAAATCCAGTATCCAAGATACACCTTTAGCTTCATACCCATCATTATTGGTGCTACGGGCTATATACCAACCCGCTTGGACCAAAGTATGACCGAACTTGGATTTGCGGACAAAAAGCGCAGCTCCCTAATTCATAGTCTACAAATGGCTGCGATAGCTGGCACCTTCAAAATATGCAAAACATTCTTGTGATTCAAGGGATGACAATTTCTTTTCTTTTACAACCTTGCCACCAGGAAGGTGGCCGGTCAAAAAAATATACTCGAAATTAAGAGAAAGAGAAAACATACCTATACTCAAAGATTTGCACAGGCATATGTGTGTGTGTGCGCGCGTGTGAAATCCCCATGAAATGACAGTGACTTCCTGACATTTATTAATATCTTAATGCCAAGAACATCAATCGTAGTTTTAATATAGACGGATGAAAGTCTACGATGTCTAAATGTGTAACTCTGCGGGTTACTTTGCTTTCAATTTCCATGGATCCATTCTCAGTCGATATATACAGAGCGGCAGTTCTATTGTACTAATACCCTAGTAATTCTAATACCCTAGGTTGATAGTGATGAGAATGTTCTAGTTGAATATTCCTAAATTGTGTTTGGAGGGGTTAATTAACCTACATTTGTGATTGAAGAGGGAGTTGATACAGTGGTCCTTAATTTAAGTAGGCCTGATGTATTGAATATTACTTTCTTTCGTTTCTACACATAAACATACTGACATATACTCACACACACACACATATATATATATATAATATATATATATACATACATGTATAAATATATATATAAATACATCCATGTATACATATATACGTTTATATATATATATTTATATTCATATATATATGTATGTGTATATATATATGTATGTGTGTGTGTGTGTATTTATAAACGTTTACGTGTTTACACACACGCGCGCATATATATATATTTATGTTGAGTTCTAGATTTATAAGTGTATATATATATATGTCTGTGTGTATGTATATATATATGTGTGTGTGTGTGTGTGTGTATAGAGAGGGGGGGGGGGGTAAGTGTATGTGTGTACGTGTGTGAGGGGAAGGGAGAGAGATCGAGTGAGAGAATGAGAGATATGGGGGTAAATGCGTTGGATTTCATGGTATGAAGAGATTACACATATATATTAGTTTAAGATTAATATTAAAATGATAAAATCTTACATTGTCTTAATTTATGGGTCCCAGACAGATAAGTATAATGGTTGTAGCTACAACGTAAACACCAACAATATCACGCCATTAATATTTAGAAATGTTATTACCTTTTATAATTATGATAATTATAATAATATTAGTGATTTCATTATTGGCCACTAGTTTAGGGTGGTGAGGGACAGTAATCAGAAGAGGAAAAGTTCCCCAATAAGGAGAGGATGATACTTTAGAGTAATTCCAAAGAAAATTCCTCACAAAACCTTGGATTACTCTATCGTTTTAAGGGCATTGAAAGAGCTCTCTCTTGGTTTCTTTCTTCTTGTTTAGAAAAACCTAGTCAGAATACACTCATTCAGTCTTGTCAACCATCTTCCATAAAACACACTGAAGGGCAGCACTTCCCTCTTTACCCTCACCTTCTTCTTCTTCAAGTGGCACTTGAAGAAGTTGATGACTGCTTGGCAGGGAGCGGGGGGAGGGGATTCCTTTCCCTAAATCTTTTAGACGTGTCTGCCATACAGCTTCGTTTGCCATAGCTAGAAGAAGAAGAAGAAGAAGAAGAAGAAGAAGAAGAAGAAGAAGAAGAAGAAGAAGAAGAAGAAGAAGAGGAAGAAGAAGAAGAAGAAGAAGAAGAAGAAGAAGAAGAAGAAGAAGAAGAAGAAGAAGAAGAAGAAGAAGAAGAAGAAGAAGAAGAAATAGAAGAAGAAGAAGAAAAACAACACCAACAACAGCTGCAACATTTCTGCAAGTTTTCTAATATTGTCTGCAAATTGCAGTTCATCATGTATTGCCATTAACAACGAAAAACAGCAGCAAAAAGTAGAAAATAAGAACAAAAAAAGGAACAAAATGGCAGCCATGACATCAAAATTCGTGTTACTTGTCAGACGATTTGTCAGGAACACAGGCGGGGGAAGGAAGGGAAGAAGACGATCCACACACCAAACAAAAATGAAGAAAAAAAACATCTAAAAGGCAACAAAGCAAGAGAGAGACCTTGTCTTTCTCAAACCGTCTTTAAAAAGTCATTAAATTTGTGAGAAGTACAAGGGAGTGAAATGGAGAAAATATAAAAAGATATATAACGACAGTAAAAGGTTATATTCAAAATGTTAAAGCAGACGATCATTCAAAGCAACAGTAAAAAATAGAGAGAAAGAAAAATGGGTGATGTTTAGATAAGAATGGATGATTAACTCATTATTTTATTCCCTTATTTTCCTTTTTTCACTTTGTTTTTTTTTGTTGTTTTGTTGTTTCTTTTTGGTTAATTTTATTATTTCTTTATTTACTAAGTAATTTCTTTTTTTTTTTTCTCTAGAATTTATTTAATATTCTAACCGTCATATAGTATATATTATATTTTACATTCATTCACGTATGCGTGATATGTATATATATGTATATGTATATATATATATAAATATATATATATGTATATGTGTATATATATATATATATATATATATATATATATATATATATATATATATATATATATATATATATACACACACACACACACACATATATATATATATATATACATATATATGCATATATATATATGTGTATGTATATATATATGCATGCATATACACATACTACATACAACAACCATACATACACATATACATGTACATATATTGTTTCATTTCTCACCACCAATAAAGATTCGGTTTTTAACGCCGAACCAAGACTCTTTGGAATCTAGACATCAACAATATGCATGTATGATTACATGCGTTTGTGTATGAGGGTGGGGGCAGGTGTACAGGTAAGGTTGTTATTGAATATGTGGATCTGTATGTTTTAAATTATATATGTACATATATTTTTTGGTCTATATATGTGTATATGCAGTTATTACATTCTAAATTTCTGAAATGTTTTACATATTTTTACAGTTCCATTAATGGACTGTACTTGCAACTGTGGTCTTTCTCGTTCTGTGAAGCCCAGTTTCTAAGGATTTGTACTGAGGCAGTTACCAACATATCCCAGAGCCCCAATGATTGCAGGTACAAATCTAAAGGTATAAGTCAGTGTGGAATATCTGCAAATGTATGTATTTAAGAGCAAAGGAACTCAGAAGAGACAACGCCCATCCAATAAAGAATTGGCGGGGGGGGGGGCAGTCGAGTGAGAGATCCCGAGTCTTCATTAAGATATCTCTCTAGGAGAAGGTCACTCATATAAAACCTCCGACTTTGTTTGCATTCAATGGCGTAGGCCAGTTATTCTTTTTGGGTAAATGCATTTATGCTGCACGTTCCACTGAGCTATTTTCTTCGGCCATATTGTTAGTATCCCATAATCGAACGTCTCTACATTTACTCCATATCTATATATATACTCTTCGTTTCTTATTCATGCAGTGGATTGCAATATATTTTATTTCTAAGATCTAATAATACCGAAATGTAACCATTGTATTTATTAGTTGTCTTTCAACGATTTCGTGACTCTATTTCAATTAATTAATTGTGAACTTTTTTGCTAAAATCACTAATTATTTCTGTACTAAGATTTAAATTTAAGAAACCAATTAAAATTGTTGTTGTTTACAACCAGAGCCATATAATCAGAGCCATAGAACCAGAACCGGTTTTGGCAGGCTTGGTATTAAATGCGTTAAGATAAGAACTCTCATTTCTATCATCATCATTTTCAAAAAGTATTTCAATTAACCGCTTTTATCACAGTTATCTCCCTTGATTATTGATTTAAAAATTTTAAACACCCTTAGAGGGTTGTCAACTAATTGCATGTATAATCTTAGTTAATGGAAGTTTTTTTCTACAGCTCTTTATATTATGTACGTGTAACTCTGCTGTATTCGTATTTACTGTACAGA
>OZ024755.1:25608496-25610996 GCA_964016885.1 Eledone cirrhosa
CTAAATTTTATCGACCCCCGTAAAGATGAAAGGCAAAGTGAACCTCGGCGAGATTTGAACTCAGAATGGCAAGGGCCGTAACTCTATGCGTCACAACATGGCGTCCGACCCTCTACCAATACTGCCAATCCACCACCCTACTTAATAATGGTTTCTTATATAGGCACAAGGCCATCAATTTTGGGGGAGGGGAAAGTCGATTAAATCGACCCCAGTGTGTGACTGGTACACCATCTTATCAACCCCGTAAGGATGAAAGGCAAAGCTAACCTCGGCGGGATTTAAACTCAGAATGTAAAGGACCGTAACTCTATACCATAAAACATGTAGTCTGATGCTCTACCGATACTGCCAATGGTTTCTTTACTAGCCACACAGGGTTTATATTAAGAGGACAATAAGGACGGTACAGGACATACAGAACAAAGCCAGTAATCTGGTGATGTTGGTGGCGGTGGTGGTGGTGACAATGATAGTGGTGGGTGTGGTTGCGGTAGTGGTGATAGTGGTAGTGGTGTTGGTGGGGAGGATGTGGTGGCGGCGGTGGTGGAGGTGCTGGTGATGATGATTGTGGGGGTAGCGGTGGTGGTGTTGCTGCTGTTGGTAGCTGTAAAAGTGGTGGTGACGGGGGACGGCGACAACAAGGATGATGATAATGATAATGACGAAAATGATGACGACAATATTGAATAAACGTGTAAAGCTAACTAGCAGCCATTTCCGCTGTGGAGGCTGACATAGACAGGAAAGTGTGTTTATTAAATTATCCAAATAAAACTTTCTATGTAGATAATTAACTGGCAGCTTGAGTTTCATGTAAACTATAGATTGAGGAAGATTTCTGTCTATGTGGGGTTATATACAAACACACACACACACACACACACACACACACACACACACACACACACACACACACACACACACACACACACACACACACACACACACACACACACACACTCACACTCACACTCATACACTCACTCACACATACAAACACACACAACCCCCCCCCCCCCACACCCACACACATACATATATATATATATGTAAATATATATCAATGTATATATATATATATATGTGTGTGTGTATGTGTTTGCATTATATATACAGTATATATATATATAGAGAGAAAGATAGATAGATAGATAGATACATATATATATATACATATATATATATGAGTGTGTGTGTGTGTGTGTGTGTGTGTATGTGCGTGTGTGTATGTATGTGTGTATGTATGTATATATGTACGTGTGTGTCAGTGTATGTCCGAGACGAAAGAGAAAGTACTCAATACAGAGCATAATTATAGATTTTTGGCAGATGGTACCCAGCCTCCCTCTATCAATACTCAGAGTTTCACGTGTTTCATGGTTCATCAGGCAGAGTTATCTGTCGTCTGAGGAATCGTGAAATTCTGGGGAGATGTACATTGAAATACAACAACAACAATAACATCAACAACAACAACATCAGCAACAACAACATCAACAACAACAACAACATCAGCAACAACAACAACATCAGCAACAACAATAACATCAGCAACAACAATAATATCAGCAACAACAATAATATCAGCAACAGCAGCGTCAGCAGTAGCAGCAACAGCAACAACAACAGCAGCAGCAACAGTAAGAGTAACAGCCGCAGCGTCATAAAAAAAACAGTACCAAGAACAACAACAATAATAACAACAGAAGCAGGAAACAACAACATTACTTACAACAACAGCAACAGAAACAACAACAACAACAACAACAACAACAGCAACAGAAACAACAACAGCAACAGAAACAACAACAATAACAACAACAACAACAACAGAAACAACAACAACAACACCAACAACAACAGAAACAACAACAACAACAACAGCAACAGAAACAACAGCAACAGCAACAGAAACAACAACAACAATAACAGCAACAGCAACAGAAATAACAACAACAACCTCAGCAGCAACAGAAACAACAACAATAACAACAACAACAAAAATCACGACAAAAACAGTAACAACAACTACTACTACATCAACAGAAACGGGGGTGCATGACTTCTACAATAAAAGCCCCAGCACCACCACCACTAACAACAACAGCAACAACAACAATAACAACAATAACAACCAAATATTAGAAGCAACACGCGTTTCATTTATTTTGCTGTCGTTTATTTATTTAATTTACTGTAGAAGACGGTTTATCTACATCATATGATATGATCTCTTCAAAGTTCCACCTTGTTATCATATAACATTCACTTGTAACTCCAATTTCTCTTACACATAATTTTTAAACAACACTCCACAACAAAGAATTGAATTTCTTTTCGTTCTCTACTTTAGTTATTGCTTCTTCTAATATTTGGTGAATTGGTAGAAGTCGTGCCAACCTCAGATTAAAGGCCGCGATATTCGTTTCGGTTCTTTGTAGTCTGAGTTCAAACTCCGCTCAGGTCAATTTGGCATTTTACTTTTTAGCCCAGATCG
>OZ024755.1:25615996-25620996 GCA_964016885.1 Eledone cirrhosa
CGGGGTGTGTGGGGGGGGGGGGTTTAACTAGGTTCACCCGGGTGAGCACTCGATGTTTAGATTCCCTTCAGTATCGAGGTGTAGAGGTAGACAGAGTGTATTATAGTAAAATAAAACAAGGCCGATTGGTTACTCCTTCATTACGTTTATTTGTTGGTGACGCGCGTTTCGCCACTGATCAGCTCAAGGCTCGATCTGTATCGATCTAGCCCGACTCTGTCATCCGCGGCTCGTCAGACCCTTTACAATAGTAATAGAAAAATGATTATACATGGCGTATGAGAAAGTCTGATGTTCCTATGGTGGTCAGTGAAATTTGTTTTGATGACCACCATAGGAACATCAGACTTTCTCATACGCCATGTATAATCATTTTTCTATTACTATTGTCTGACGAGCCGCGGATGACAGAGTCGGGCTAGATTGATACAGATCACACCTTGAGCTGATCAGTGGCGAAACGCGCATCACCAACCAATAAACGTAATGAAGGAGTAACCAATCGTCCTTGTTTTGTTTTATTTTACTATATATATATATATATATATATATAGTATCTATTTTTCCATCTCTCTATTTTGTTCCATGCATTTCTTCTTTTTCTTTTTCTTCTTTTTCTTCCTTTTCTTCGTTTTGTCTTTCTTTCTTTTTTCTCCCTTTTTTTTTCTCTCTTTCTTTCTCTCTCTCTGTATTTTCACTGCTAGCGTAAACCTCTTCAAGTCGATGTTTATTACGGTATGTCGAATATATTTATCTATAAAACTGTTTATATTGTATTTTGTCTGATGAAGGCATAGCATATTGTTAATATGATATCCACGAAATATATATAATGAAATAAATATGGTTTTATAAATATAGTTTTCCATTTATTTAATATTGTAAATATACTCCAAATATTTGTCAAGTGCTTTTATATCAGTTATAAATATTTACTAGTTGTAACCCAACAATTTTAAATATAACTTTACATGTATATATATATATATATATATGTGTGTGTGAGTGTGTGTGTTACAAATATATATATATATATATATATATATATTTATATATTTGTTCAATGAAAAAGAGTTAGTTGATTTATAATCAGCTGACTTTTATATAACAGATTTCAAGCACTCAACGGTATATATTTATCTGGAGTATTATAATAATTGTCTCTACTTTTGGCACAAGGCCAGCAATTACCAGTACGTTACTGGTACTTTAGTTTATCGACCCCGTAAGGATGAAAGGCAAAGTTAACCTCGGCGGGATTTGAACTAAGACCATAAAGGGACGTAACTCTATGCGTCAAAGCATGGCGTCAGACCCTCTACCGATACTGCCAATCCACCACCTTAAAGTATTATAATAATAATAAACAAAAGATAGTTACTTTAGATCATCTCTATTTATGCTTGATTGTCACCGATCTGTCCAGCTCGTTTGACCGCCAGTATATCAAAGGAATCCTGCATATCCTATGCATTTTGTTTGACGAGAACATGTTTCGGATTATGTTATACATAAGCCTTGCATCTTCGAAATATATATAATAAAATAAATAGAGATGATCTAAAGTAACTATCTTTTGTTTATTATTATTATTTCATCTGCCTGGTGGTCATGGCGAAAGAGATTGTGTGGTGGAGAAGGTTGAAAGGGTTAAAGAGAGACACTTTTCTCTTCGGCGAATCCCTAATTAACTTTTTCAAGTTTCATTTGAAGAGGAAAATCAGGTTGGAGAGGCAAGTGCTGCCTTCTAGCAAGTTTGATGAAAGGTGGGTGAATGTAGCGAGAATGGTCTGAGTGAACGGGACCGCTCTGAATATACGCCTGTAGTTTGAGAAATGGAAAAATTGAGAGAGGGCGCTTGCCCTGGTGGTCAGGGTGGCCGTGGTCTTTTGTGTGGTTTTCGCCACGAGTAACCCTCGGAGGCTTCCTCCCTATTGGGGAATTTTTCATTGTTTGAATTTTCATTTTTATTGTTTATATATATATATACATATATATATGTTTCAATGTCTTTTTTCTTTTTCTTTTCTTATATAAATAATAAAAATCTTTACACGTACAAAACCCACATCGTATCGTCCTGTGCCGTCTGTAATGTTTTTTCTTGATATCAGCCTTTGTGGCCAATAAAGAAATCATTAATATCATTATCACTATTCTTATTGTTTTTCCTTTCCCTCCAGTATTGTTTCTGGCATATGCCGTATGTCTTCCTGACACCTAGGGCAAATAAATTCACTGTATACATTGGTAAGCCAGTTAATACACCACATTGAATATAATTTACAGCTTATCATTCTTACAGAGGGATATCATTCTTACAGAGATAGTGCTCTACTCACACACACATCCACACACATCCACACAAGGGGGCGGGATATCATTCTCACAGAGATAGTGCTCTTCTCAATACGTGTGCAGTACCAGTCAAAATAATTTTTTACACCTCTTGCAGAGAGGGTAAACCAGGAATCATTCGCAAATACTGTTCTGTTCCTTTCTTGATTATTCCCACTGCTCCACATTTTTTCGATTTCAATAAGCAGATCTTTATATTTTCTTAACTTGTCGAATTCTTTTGCCGCGATATTGTGATTACGTGGAGTCGTAGAAGCATCGATATACGGCGTGTCTAGGGCTCTTTTAAACCTAGCGGAGCCCAACCATCTCCAGGTCTGAACACAGCCGATTTTTTTCTATAGACTCCAGTACTGGACTGGTACTTTTTTTTATCGACCTCGAAAGTATGAAAGGTAAAGTTGACCACGGCGGGATTTAAACTCAGAGCACGCAATGAGGTGGGACGAATACGGTAAAACATTCTATCCATGTGTGTGTGACTGTGTGTGTGTGCGCGCGCGCGTGTTTGTGTGTGTATGCATACATGTATCTATGTATGTATTCTGAATTCGGGACAGGCTAATGACAAATAGTATTGTACATATACTATTGTACTTAAAGTAATGTACATACATGTCACTGTCATATATATTGGTATTCATAGTGGGACGGTATTGTGTAGAAGCAGTCCGGTCAATAACATGTTGTTATCTACACAATAAGACGATGTCATGTTGTGTAACTGTAATTGACCAGGTCATAATGTATAGCAGTGTAACTAACCATTATGATATATTTTGTAACTTGCTCTGTTCACATTACACTAGATAATGGTTTCTTATTTAGAGTCAATGCCAGTCATTTTTATTCCAGTGGCAAAGTTCATTATATTGACTCCAGAAATTCACTAATATTTTATTATATTGACAAACAAGAGGCAAAGCTGATCTCGGCCAGAATCAAACTAAAAAAAAATAAAAAGCCGTAATTAAATAACACCAATCATTCTATCCGACTTTCTAACGATTTCGCCACTCCACCGCTCTCGTGGTAAGAAACTCTCAGAAGAGCTGGACAACAGAAGGTCTTCAGAGAAGAAACTCCACCCAAGTGAGTGTTTCGGCCCTTAACTTCTCACATTAAATTATAGGGCGGTCAAATTCCGTCGAGGTTAACTTTGCCTTTCATCCTTATGGGGTCGATAAAATAAAGTACCAGTAATACACTGGGTAATTGCTGGCTTTGTGCTAAAAGTAGAAACAATTAAATTATCGGGCGGTGATTTGGCAGTATCGGTAGGGTGTCAGACACCAAGCTTCACAGCATAGAGTTATGGCCCTTTACGTTCTGAGTTCAAATCCTGCCGAGGTTAACTTTGCCTTTCATCCTTATGGAATTGCTGGCCTTGTACCAATAGTAGAAACAATTAAATTATAGAATAAAATCACTAGCAAAAAAAGCCTAAGATAATAAATATAACAGCGCGTGGGTAATTTAAATAGCTACCATGACTCTTCCACGATATAATCGAAACAGAATTTTCTTTCATTCAGTTAAAATATATGAATAATTCGATGGTATATTCGAAAACAACTTGTATGTGTTTGTACCTTTCATATCATATTTTTTCTTTTACATAACTTCCTGTGTTGAACACTTCCCGTTAAATCTGTCATATCTTAAAGATACCGTCATATATTTAAAAGATTACGTGTATTTTCGATTACATATATTTCTTTCGCTGATTCTTTATCATATGAAGGCAGGGAAAGATTAACAGATGTCGCTCGTGTCTAGGATATAAATAAAAGTGATTTATAATTAATATCAAACAAAACTAATACAAGTTAAGTGAGGTTGTGTTATATTGAACTGATACACCTGTTAACAAACTCCAATATGTCTCCCATCATCTTAACTACCACAACTTCCAATATGTCTCCCATCATCTTAGTTACCACAACCTCCAATATGGCTCCCATCATCACTTCTACCTCAGCCTCCGATATATCTCTCATCTTCTCTACTACCTTAACCTCCAATTATCCCCCAACATCCATTTTAGCTCAGCCTCCAATATGTCTCTCATCTTCTATGTTGCGTCAACTTCCAATGTATCCCATCATCCCTTCCACCTCAACCTCCAATATGTATCCCATCATATCTTCCACCTCAACCTCCAATATGTCTCCCATCATACCTTCCACCTCAACTTCCAATATGTCTCCCATCATCCCTTCTCCCTCAACCTCCAATATGTCTCCCATCATCCGTTCTCCCTCAACCTCCAATATGTCTCCCATCATCTCTTTATCTCAACCTCCAATATGACTCCCATCATCCCTTCTCCCTCAACCTCCAATATGTCTCCCATCATCCCTTTATTTCAACCTCCAATATTTCTCCCATCATCCCTTTATCTCAACCTCCAATATATCTTCCAGCATCACTTCTACAACAAACTCCAATATGTTTACCATCTTCTTTGCTACCACAACCTCTAATATGTCTCCCATGTTCTTAGCTCCCTCATACGTCTCCCATAATCCCTTCCACCATAACCTCCAATATGTATCCCATCTTCTTTGCAACCTCCATCTTAATTTTATGAGTAATATTCCCTCCTGTATTTGGTTTCCAGAAATATCCATACCAGCGAT
>OZ024755.1:25645996-25648496 GCA_964016885.1 Eledone cirrhosa
ATCGGAAAATAATTGGCCTAAATGGGCAGCAGATAGTGTACCCCTTCCTAAGCAAGTTGACCTCTTGTATGCACTAATTGGTCTTAACGGACAGGTAGTGTATCCCTACGCCAGTAGGTTGACCTTTTCTGGGAAGTAAGTGGTAAAAAAAAGGTGATGATGAACAAACTCAAATACCAACTGAAATATACTGATGAGCTTTTCTACTCTGCTGTTAGATTAGAGGTCTGTTAGTTCCTATATTGTATATAAAGACAAGATATTTACACCTGTCTTTACATGCCGTGGATTTATAAATAGTAGTCGATATTTCGTTGTCTAAATCTTCACATGTCAACTTAATGACAAACTCATGAATTATATTGCATACTCGCTGCTTACTGTACATACTTACACCTGTAGATTGTACCTAATTACAGCTAAGTGGTCTGAGCCTTTGAACATTAAGAGCCTTTACCGTGGAATCTAGCCAGCAATGAAAGATTATGAAAAGATAATAAAGGTGTTTGCCAAGTTACGTAACTCTTTTATAACAGTTTCTATTGCAGGCACAATGCCAGAAAGTGACGTGTGTGTGAGGGCAGGTGGGACAAATTCAATGAAAAGCAAAATTGACATCGGCGAAATTTGAACTCAGGGCATAAAGAGCCGGGACAAATAACGCAAATCATTTGTCAGAGATACATATAGAATATAGCATTAACCGAGACTTCGTTAATGTAAATATCGTATATTTCTGCTGCTAAGGCACTATTCAATATATATGTGTATACTGAATGTATCTACAAACACATGCGTTAATAATGGTTTCTGATTTAGGCATAAGGCCAACAATTTTGTGGATAGTAGAATGTCAATGAAATCGACCACAGCGCATTATTTTATCGACCCCTAAGGATGAAAGGCAAAGCTCACCTCGGCGGGAATTGAACTCAGAACGTAAAGAGACGTAACTCTATGCTGCAAAGCATGTTCTCCGATGCTCTACCGATACTACCAATCCACCGCCCTAACATAAGCATTAATGATGATCTGTTGTTCGAACAATTGAATCACTCATCGTCAAAACCGATGGAGGTCCAACATACACAATGCAGCCGGATGATGTGAATTCAGATTAGAAGGAAACACTCGTAAACCCTGTAGTAATATATTAGTATATTAGTATAGCTGAGCCCGTGGAAGACTAAACCAGCTGTAAACCCTGCAGTGATTTTTTTTATATTAGTATAACTAGCTGAGCCTGTGGAAGACAGAAGCAGCTGTAAACCCTGTGGTAATATATTAGTATATTAGTATAACTAGCTGAGCCCGTGGAAGACAGAAATAGCAGTAAACTCTGCAGTAAAATGGTTTATATTAGTATAGCTAGCTGAGCCCGGGGAAGACAGAAACAGCTGTAAACCCTGTAGTGAAATTTTTTATATTAGTATAACTAGCTGAGCCAATGGAAGACAGAAGCAACTGTAAGCCATGTAGTAATATATTAGTATATTAGTATAACTAGCTGAGCCAGTGGAAGACAGAAACAGCTGTAAATCATGTAGTAATATATTGGTATATTAGTATAACTAGCTAAGCCAGTGGAAGATAGAAACATGTGTAAACTCTGTAATCATATATTTTGCATTAGTATAACTTGCTGAACCCGCGGAAGACAGAAACAGCTGTAAACCATGTAGTAAAATGTTTTATATTAGTATAACATCAGCTTTAATATATAATAGAATACTGCTTCAGCTAACATCATGGCATTGCCCTTGAAAAACCAAAACTATTATTAACCAAAAGTAAACGGTTTCGTTGTTTATTCCTTAGTATTTCTATAAATATTTGTTGATTTGCCTTCAATTTACAGCAGCTATTAAAATGTCGGCTTCTGTAGTTAGCGCCTCTCACATAAAAACAAACATTTTCATTTTTATCTATTTTATTAGAGATGCATCTAATTGCAGTAATTAATTTTTGACCATAGCTTTCGTTTTTACAATTTTTATAGACATCTTATCGTGTTTCCCATCGATGATATAGATAGATACACATGGTTTATAGGTGCACACCCAGACACAGCCACATACACACACACACACACACACACACACACACATATATATATGTATACATACATATACATATATGTGTGTGTGTGTATGTGAGTGTGTGTGTATATACTGTATATATATATATTAAAGGTATATATTGAGTTAGGAACTCAAAATAGTCTCTTGCTACAAAATAGCTCTAAGAAAGAGATATTTCTGAATCAGGTCCCTTACGATTTGAACACATATCTATATAACTGTGTTCGTTTTTCTTTTATATTCTATTCTATATATATATATATATATATATATATATATATATATATATATATATATATATATATATATATATATATATATATATATATATATATTAGTAGAATACTCGGCGTTTCCCAGGCTGATAAGTAACTATAAATGGAACAGAATTATTGTTAATGAAACCATATTCGGTTTCA
>OZ024755.1:25665996-25670996 GCA_964016885.1 Eledone cirrhosa
TTTATTCTAAACTAAACATAGAATAATTAAGAAGGAAATACGAAAATTACATAATAAAAAAGATAAACCACCAACACAGTTGTAACTTTTCTCTCAAACATGGAGATATTGAAAACACAACTGAGTTGGAGGTATATCTTTCTTAAATATTTTTCTTGTTTCCTTATTAGTTCTCTTATATCTAGTTTGGAACTGAGTTCAAATCCCAACCATTTTTACTATTCTATAATGCTTCAAACTAACTTCAACACTCTCATAATATATATATATATATATATATATATATATATATATGTGTGTGTGTGTGTGTGTGTGTGTGTGTGTGTGTGTGTGTGTGTGTGTGTGTGTGTGTGTATCGCCCCCCACTTCCACCAAGTGTGAACCTAATATAACTGTGCCTCCTGTGTTTTGTTCGTTTATTTTCAATTATATATATATATATATATACAAACAGACATATATTGAAATGAGATAAATGATAAGTGGGAAGTATTTTTAAAGAAAGAATAAAAAAAAATATTAGCAACTTACCATTGTCAACGGTGAGAGTAAAATTAAACATTTTGTTAATGGTGGAAGTAGATAGAGCTTTGATGACAACACGTCTCAAAACTGAACTATGTCAGTGGTGAATACTACTACTTAATGTACGAGTGATGGATGGCTAATTTACGAGACGAATGATGACTTCTCTAGTCAAATAATGACTACTTTTCTGGGCGAATGTTAACGCCTTGTCTTTATCAAGAGTCAGTGACACACAGACACACAGAGCTGTCAATCAACGTATCAAAGATCAAATTTCCATTGTTTCCACGTTTATCCCTTTTGATACGAAAATACCCGAATCCACCCTTGGTTTTAATGAGACAAAACTACTTATTTCAATGGGTTTATATTTACCTAAAACTATTTAATAATTATTGTACTGGGTAATTGCTGGCCTTGTGCCAAAAGTAGAAACAATTATTTATATTAAAACTTTTGTTAAATTCTTGAGTATTTTCAAAATTGTTTGAAAATCATGGCCAGTATAGCCATAAGAAATACGATTTAAGATAGCAAGAAAAGACCTTATATGGCAGTGAGACCAAAACAAATCAATAAATATTTATTTAAATAAAAAACATATGAAAAAATTAAGCCACCCACCATCTTTAGTAAAATATTTATATTTATAAAATTAGATTTAAAGGTATAAAGTATACAAAATTAAACTCAAACACATATACACATATACATATACTTACATGTAGATATACATATGCTTGCACACACATACATGCTTTAAACCACGTATACACAAATACCTTCAGTAAACTATTCATTCGAATACACATACACATAAATAAACCCATACATAGAAATACACACACATACATATATATACTTGCGTGTATATATATACACGCAAGTAATAAACAGCTTCCTACCACCACCACCACCACCACCACCACTACCACCACTACTACCACTATCATCACCACTACCACTAGCATCATCACCACCACCTCCACCAGTAGCACCACTACTACCACCACTACCACCACCATCACCACCACCACTACAATCCCCACCATCACCATCACTTACACCATCACCACCATCACCACCACCACCGCCACCACCACTACAATCCCCACCATCACCACTACCACCATCACCATCACCATCACCCTTACCATCACCGCCACCACCACCACTATCGCCACTACCACCACCACCACCACCATCACCTCCGCCTCCACCACCACACCCCCACCACTACCACAGTCATCACCACATACAGTCTTTGTCTATATGTAGCTTCAACACTTAATATTGAGAAACACCGGAAATAGCGAGAAAATCTAATCCCTAACAATTAACCCTAAACACGGATTATACACAAATTCTTGAAATCTTTTCCTCTATTATTCTTTTAATTGTTTCACTCATAGACAGTGGCCATGCTGGGGCACCGTTTTGAACGGATTTCGTCGATCATATCAACCGCAATACTCTCTTTTCTTTTCTTTTTCAAATCTGGTACTTATTTCATTTATCTCTTTGTTGCAGAACCGCTAAATTGTGGGACAAACATAGGCATATTATCTGGTCTGCTCTGGTCTGCTGTACCTCTCTCTCTCTCTATATATATATATGTGTGTGTTTCTCTGTCTATCCTTCTCTGGAAGACAGTGTTAAGACCCGAAGATAGATAGGCTCTGCCAAGTTTTAATGCCCATGATCACGTCCTTATGACGTCCCTATACATGCATTATATATTTCGGCGGAAAAATTCTACGAAAGAAGATGTGAAAATTTAATAAAAGGAAAAGAGAAATTATAATAGATAGTTTTAAGTGAACAGATGGTAGATTTTTATTGAAAGTTATTTTCTACTTCTTTAAGTGGTTGTTAAAAGGGTCAAACAACTTCGGGGGGGGGGGGGGGTCAAATGACCTCATGAGAGGGTCAATGACCTCGTGAGGCGACAAATGATACCTAGAGGGATAACGAACGGAGTGTGATTAAATGTACACTACTAATATAGATGTTTTTGTAGATATTATTTGTAGATATCTTAACTATTAACATCCTGTAATGATTTAGCAGAAAATATATAAAAATGGGTTTGTTAATTCAGATGTTTATAGAATTTTCACTGCTGGACGGATTGCTGAAGAAATTTGCAGTATTAAAATAAAGACTTTAATTGTTCATGTGATGTTCTTAGAATGTTATTTGAGAATTTCCAAATATTTCTTTCTAATACAGTTTCATGTGGTACAGGATGTTAAGAGTTAAGGCATTGTTTTTCAGTGAATAATATACACACACACACGTATATACACACATACACGTATATACATACATGTATATATATATACACACACACATACATACACACAGATACATACACATATATATAGAGAAAAAGTTGAGAAGTATGAATAGGGTTCTGAGTGGGGGATGTACATACATACATACGTTTTCGAGTACGGCCACTACTTTATATCCATGTAGGAGAACCCCTACCGATGCGCTGAACGGGTGTGGCTTTTTGGTCCAGCCAGCGACTTGAAAACTCTGGTACAAACACTACACTTGTGACAATTATTGACACATAGTGCTGGGCCCATGGTACCATGTGACGACAAGTGCAGAGAGATAGCAATGCCTGTGTCGTGAAGCTTTTATAGTGAACAAAGGCACTGCACAAAGCCAGTCCCACTCTCTTAACCAAGCTGATATTTACCAAAAAGAAGATCAAGTCAACATCATTGACATACTTACATACACAGACACAGACACAACTATATATGAATATGCATGTGTATATATATATATATATATATATATATATATATATATATATATATATATATATATATATATATATATATATATGTACGTATGTATATATATATATTCTTCTTTCGACAAACTCATATTTAATCTGTTAGGCAAAGAAATTATACTTAGTTATAAATAGTGATATTTCCAACTCTCGAATCTTGAATAATCCCCCCCCCCCACATACATACATACATACATACATACATACATACATACATACATACATACATACATACATATAAAACACATTATAGTCAGATATGTGAGACATGAACATTATCATCTCATTGTTACAATGTAAAACAAGAGTTTTACGATTTATTACTAGTTAATGTCTTGAAGATTATAAGTTCCACCCACATTGTGTGAGTATATATATATATATATATATATATATATATATATATATATGTAAATATGATAATAATGGAGCTGCGGCGCTGTAAATGGTTTTCATATGAAAAAGTTTGTCCTCATCAGTGGCCATCCAACCGTCGTAGGCATTTCGTCGCATTAAAGGCCATATACCTCAGGTTGGTGCGAGCAACGGCTAAAAAAAGTCGTTGGGACACGTAAATAAAGGGGACGCTAGGGTAAACAAACAAAATGGTTTAAGCAGCAAAAAGTGATGAAGAAGGAAACAAGTCCCAGATTTCTATGAATATAAATTCGGTGGAATCGTGAACGAGAGAATAAAGACCATCAAACCTGGTTGAAATGTGAGCAAGGAAGGAATTTCGCACAGGTCTAACGGGAGGAAGAAGGGGTCTGGTCTGCGAATTCGGTAAACATAAGTTCTGTGAAGTCGCAGACGAGAGAGAGAAAAAAAATTCATACCGGCTGTGTGTGTGTGTGTGTGTGTGTGTGTGTGTGTGTGTGTGTGTGTGTGTGTGTGTGTGTGTGTGTGTGTGTGTGTGTGTGTGTGTAGATGTCGATATAGATTACGGAAGTCACTGAATTTAGATATATATATATATATATATATATATATATATATATATATATATATATATTTAGTTATTTAATAAACAACATAAGACAATTATTCCATTTACCAAAGGTTTCACGAAGACAGACGAGCTCGACACAGACGTCTGAAATCGTTTATCAGAATGAAATTGTTTATTAAATAACTAAATAACTCTGTAGCCTACATAGAGCACTCTCTTTTTCTTTACCTTTCCTACGTAAGCACTTAATATATATATATGTGTATGTGTGTGTGTGTGTGTGTGTGTGTGTGTGTGTGTGTGTGTGTGTGTGTGTGTGTGTGTGTGTGTGTGTGTGTGTGTGTGTGTGTGTGTTCCAGCATTTTCTGAAAAAATCTTTTTCCTTTCTACTATTTGTTAGTATTTTGATTCTCGGATTGAGCTTTGCGTTGTGTTCTTGAGCAAGACACTTTATTTCACGCTGCTCCAGTTTAATCAGCTATAGAAATGACAGGTGCCAAGCTGTATTGCCCATTGCCTTTCCCTTGGACAACATCTGTGGCATGGAGAGGGAAGACTGGTATGCCTGGGTGACTGCTGGCCTTCTATAAAACACATCTTGCCCGGACTTGTACATCGGAGAACTTTCTAGGTACAAATTCCATGGTAATTCGTGACCGAAGGGGGTCTTTATATATATATATATATTGTTTTTGTGTATTGTATGAC
>OZ024755.1:25680996-25685996 GCA_964016885.1 Eledone cirrhosa
CAGATAAACGACAGGATGTTGTAATATATATAGAGCATTGAGTCTCTTTCTAAAGATCAAGGGAGATAATGCATCAGTGCAAGAAATCTAGAAAATCGTAGCTTCTTTATCATTGGTTGTTTTTCTTTCTTTCAAATGTGTTTATCAACATTATCAACATCATCATCATCATCATTATTATCATTTCTTCGGTAGTTTCAGACAAATTTCTATACATCACCTGGTGCACCTCCATTTCCCTGAAGTCTGGGCAGCATTGTGTTTTTATTTTGGGGATAAGATCTTCGAATAATGGTCTTACTAGTATAAAACTGGTAAAATCCTGGTATATATATATATATTTATAAACCGGATTCACAGGATCATCAGAAGAGACGGTCCTGCGAATGTGCAGGTGAAACTCATGAGTAACAAGACTCACTACCATAAGAAATGAATATTTAAACTCTTCTTCTGCATTGAGCACTCTTTTCTCTCGTCCATCAACTACATATGGATATATATATAGAGAGATATATATATAGATAGATATATTTATATATGTATATATATATAAGTGTGAAGAACAGACAAAATTTACCTAATTTTTCATTGTTATATATATGTGGTGGTGGTATTAAATTAAACATGGCCAGGGCCAACACTGCCAGAGTTTTATATATATATATATATAATGTAGAAAAGTAACACACGAGTTGATATATATAAAAACAAATAGTAGAAAAGAAAAAGATTTTTTCAGTAGAAAATGTTGAAGAGATTCTTTCAGTAAAATATCAAAACATTAATTTATTTACAATACCGGTTTCAGCATTATATGCATTGTCAATTGCGGATATGCAGAATATTGTTAAGTTGCATATTTGTACAAACAGTGATAATAATAATACAAAGGGGAAGAACAATTAATTTTCACGTACATATTCATTCAGAGAAGAGAGTTCATTTCTCTGTCCATCCTTCTTTGTTAATAGCTTGGTTATGACAGTCATTACCAAGCTATTTGTACAAATATGCAACTTAACAATATTCTGCATATCTGCAATTCACAATGCATATAATGCTGAAACAGGTATTGTAAATAAATTAATGTTTTGATATTTCACTGAAAGAATCTCTTCAACATTTTGTACTGAAAAAATATTTTTCCTTTCTACTATTTGTTTATTGTTATTCTTTGGGAGGGTCATGTTGCCAATAAGAAACACACGCACCAGTTGCTTTCACTCCAATTTATTATAAATTAAATTTATAAATTTAATTTATAATAAATTGGAGTGAAAGCAACTGGTGCGTGTGTTTCTTATTGGCAACATGACCCTCCCAAAGCATAACAATATATATATATATATATACATATAATTGAACATACAAGAGAGATAAACACAAGTATAAGCATACATGTGTTCGAATTATAAATGACCATGTTTACTAGGGTGAAAAAAATACTAACTATAACAATATGGTTTGCCAGACTTAATTTAAAGTAATAAATCAAGAAAAAGAAGAACAAACCTATATTGGGCAACTGCTTGAAAAACCCAGACAGTTATATGAACTGTTTCGCAAAATTATTAAGCGACGGTAACACCAACTTTCTGCTCATCAGTTAGTTGCTCAATAAGGTTTGTTCTTCTTTTTCTTGATTTATTATTTTAAATTAAGTCTGGCAAACCATATTGTTATAGTTAGTATTTTTTTCACCCTATGTATGCTTATATTTGTGTTTATCTCTCTTGCATGTTCAATTATATTACACGGCTCGGAAAAACTTCTTTCTTGGAGCTATTTATTTGTAAAAGACTATTTTAAGTTTCTAACTCAATATATGATATATATATGTGTGTGTGTGTGTGTGTGTGTGTGTGTGTGTGTGTGTGTGTGTGTGTGTGTGTGTGTGTGTATATATATATATATATATATATATATATATATATATATATATATATACATATATATATATATATATATATATATATATATATATATATTTCATTATTTCATTATATATATATATAATGAAATAATGAAAAAGCAAGCAGTTAAAACGTCAAATTTATAAAACAGAATAAAACAGTTAAAAATAGAAGACACGAGGTTGACAAGATATTAACACAGATATGTGTGAGTGTATATAAACACACATATTCATATATATATATAGGTGTGTGTGTGTGTGTAGGTAGGTAATAATATATATAGAGAGAGAGATAGGGGGAGCTGTGTGTGTGTGAACAACTTAATACACCATTCAGCTAACATACCGCTGCGCGATATTACCCTTATCAGCTGTCGCCTGAAGATCATCAACGTGATTTCGACTCCCTTCGACAGTATCATTCTCTCTACCTCCAGCAGAGCCCAGCAGGGGGATTATACATGCTAATGTCCCAGGGTTCACATAACCTGACTGCTGTAAAGGAAAGCCCTATATACTGATATCTATGTAGCGAAGAAAAACAGTAGAATCGTATATAATGTATATATAGGACTTAAGCACTTTAATAGATAACTTCTTCCGTATGGAAATTACATGGGAACGGTGCGGAGGCGAATGGAACACACCTACATACATACATACAGACAGACAGACAGTCAGACAGTCAGACAGTCAGACAGATAGTCAGTCAGACAGACAGTCAGACAGACAGACAGACAGACTCACTGCATTCAGATTGTAACCATGCTGAGGCACCGCTTTGATTTGATCGATTATTTCGACTACCGTACTTATTTGTGTGTGTATGTGTGTATGTCTGTGTATTATGTGTGTGAGTGTGTGTGTGTGTGTGTGTGTGTGTGTGTGTGTGTGTGTGTGGTTGTAGTTGCCTCCCTTGTAACAATTAGTATTTAACATTTGTCTAGTAGTAACATGTTTAAGTACTCTCAGGTCTCGGATAATGCCCCCCCCCCCCCTCTACCGCTCTTCTTATAGATTTTTCAGATTTTCTCTAACACCCACCCCGCTCTTATTCCACCACCACCACCACCCCACACTTATTAAAATTTGCTAATCTATCTCCTGCCAAAATTTTATTTTAAGTGGTAGCATTACTGCGACAATTAATTTTTTTTAGACATTAAAAAACGTTATACATAACAAAAAAAGAACATTACAAGAAACCCCATATATTATAAAATAAATAGCATGGGTTGGGGTCTCAAAATGTAAACTAAACAACTAATTCTGGTTTTGAAAAAATCAACAGAGACAAACTTTGAAAAATTACCGATTCTCCACCCCCGCTTATTTCAAAACCCCTTCTCCTATTATTTGGAACCCGAAAGTAGTTGTAGATATTCAGATATATTTCAGGCAATAGAAGTAAACATTATACTTTACCTTTCAACCTTACGGCGTCGATAAAATAAAGTACCAGTAATGCACTGGGATAATTGCTGGCCTTGTGCCAAAAGTCGAAACAATTATATTTAGATGAGAGTACACCAGACCGTACTTTCATCCGACTCACGTTAACTTCATCTTTCATCCTTCATCAGTCGATAATATAGACGCCAAAACAATTAATGAATACAAGAAATTATTTTAAAAGTAAAAACAACAAAAATTAATGTTTCCCAGGTCAACGAGGTTTCTACAATTCATCAACTCTTTCTCCACTGGTCAATGATACCCTGGCCAACAAGGTTTCTACGACCCACCAACTTTCTGTCAATTGGCCAATGATACCCAAACCAATAAGCTATCTACAGACCCACAACTCTCTGTCCGCTGGTCAATGATACCCAGGTCAAAAAGGTTTCTTCCCCTGGTCAATGATACCCAGGCCAAAAAGGTTTCTTCCCCTGGTCAATGATACCCAGGTCAAAAAGGTTTCTTCCCCTGGTCAATGATACCCAGCCCAAAAAGGTTTCTTCCCCTGGTCAATGATACCCAGTTCAAAAAGCTTTCTTCCTCTGGTCAATGATACCCAGTTCAAAAAGCTTTCTTCCTCTGGTCAATGATACCCAGTTCAAAAAGCTTTCTTCCTCTGGTCAATGATACCCAGCCCAAAAAGGTTTCTTCCCCTGGTCAATGATACCCAGTTCAAAAAGCTTTCTTCCCCTGGTCAATGATACCCAGTTCAAAAAGCTTTCTTCCTCTGGTCAATGATACCCAGTTCAAAAAGCTTTCTTCCTCTGGTCAATGATACCCAGCCCAAAAAGGTTTCTTCCCCTGGTCAATGATACCCAGTTCAAAAAGCTTTCTTCCCCTGGTCAATGATACCCAGTTCAAAAAGCTTTCTTCCTCTGGTCAATGATACCCACGTCAACAAGGTATCTACATCTCCACAACTCTCTGTTCCCTGGTCAATGTTTCCAGAGTCAACAAGGTTTCTAGAGCCTCACAACTCTATGTCCGCTGGTCAATGATACCCAGGCCAACAAGGTTTCTACAGCCTCACAATTCTCTGTCTCCTGGTCAATATTTCCCAGGTTAACCAAAAACAAACAACAACGGGGGTATTTCTCTCGCCCATGTTACATCCAAGGTTTACAACTGTTCTCAGAATTCAACCAATTATCGAGGAAATGTTACGACCGAATCAAAGTGGTTTTCGTCAAGGTCACTCCACCACATTCCATATCTTTGCTCTTCGCCGAATAGCAGAAGAACTCCAAAACCATGGCATGGGCGTTGTATTAGCATTTATTGGTTTCCGAAAGGCCTATAACTCCATCGATCGCAAGAAAATGCTTGAAATTATTTATAATGATTAATTGGTTAAAATCCAGATTAACAAGTCTCATCATTAGCCACAAGAAGGAATATATAAACTCTATTTCGGTACTGAGTATTTATTCTCGCATCCGATAATTTTACACAGATATATATATATATATATATATATAAACATGTCTCTGTATGTGTCAACGTGTCTGTGCGTGTCAGTGTATGCGTGGTGCATGTGTGTGTGTGCGTGTGCTTTGATTAGAAGTCAGACGTCTTAGGAGCAGATCGATACTAAAGTCAGGTCTATCACATCCATAAAGACGTC